>OX457086.1:61785466-62304740 GCA_949752835.1 Empis stercorea | reverse complement strand
ACAAGGAGTTAGTCCGCTCCCCGAAATTAATGGAATCATGGACAGATTTCAATGTAAAGATATTTTGCAAAACATTATGTTGCCTTATGCTGAATATGAAATGCCTCTTAGATGGGTGTTTCAACAAGCCAATGACCCGAAACACACATCTAAGGTGGTAAAATCATTGTTTAGCCAAAATGGAGGTCACGTAATTGAATGGCCTTCTCAATGTCCGGATATAAACCCAATAGAAAATTTGAGGAGTATTTTAAAACGAAGGCTTAAAAATAAAAAATGTTCTAATAAAACTGAGTTAATACATTCTCTTAAAGAGGAGTAGGACAAGATCCTATTATGTATTATAAACAATTTAATTGAATCTATGCCTCGCAGATGTCGCGCAATTATAAAATCGAAAGGATATGCTACAAAATATTAATTATAGTTTTCAGTTGCATTTGTTTTGCACAGTAAATTTTAGATATGGTTGCCGTGTTTTCAATGAAATTAAAAATATATTATGTTTTTCTTTATTTTATGTATATACATTATTTTCTGAGATAATTACTCATCCTAAAACTGAATAAAATAAAAGATTGAGTTAAAAAAAAATTTTTTTTTAGTTAGTTTCTGATAATCGAAAATCAGTTGCATATGTTTTGCACAACACTGTATATAATAAAAAAAATTTTTTTACTATTATAAACAAAAAATATTTAAGAATAAATAAAATTCCAATTTTGTATTTTGCCTCTTTCTTATCATTAATAGAAAAAATATTTATAATTTACTCATAAGAAGGTATGACAGATATAAATTAAATATTAAATTTTTGTATTCAAATAAAATAAAATAAAAAAATGACCGACCCAATTTTTATTTCAAAAACTTTTTTACTTATATGAAAAAAAATTGATAAGAAATTTTTTTTTTAAATGTGAATGAAAAATCTTACACTAAAAAATCACAATTTTTGCTATTTGCACGTTATAATAATTACTATAAAATTAAAGTTTATTAAGCTTATTTTTCTTTATATGTATTGCAATTTACTAAACTTAATTAGAGAATTTTGATATTAAAACTTTACAAAATTAGAAATGAAAAAAAAACCCGCGAACTTTATTTGATTTGAAAAAGTTGATAGAACTCTAACACAAGAAAAAAAATGATGTACATAAAAATTTTTATTTTTTCATTTGAAAAAGGTTATCAATTTAAAAAAATCTTACATGAGGCATTAAAATGATTTATATTAAAAAAACGACAAATATTTTTGTGATTAATCAGAAACGGATATTTTTGATAATTAATTAAATTTTTTTTATTATTATTATGTTTTTATATGGAAATAAGGCCATGTACCTATTTACCAATTGAGAAATTTTTGTTGTTTTCGTTTTTTTTTTTTGGAAATATTTCGACACGACGCGTATTTATATATTTACTTATTATAGCTAATTAATTTTTTTATTATTATTTTAATCGAATCGCGTAATTTTTGATTTAGTTTATATTTTTTGTATACAATGAACTTCCGTATTTTAAATTTTCGAAAAAAATAAAATGGAAACATTTTGTGATACCAAAAAAAGAAATGTAAATTTTTATAAAATGGTGGATCACTAAAAATTTTTTTCCAATTATTTATATTTATATAATAAAATTATGATTTGATAATAACTCAACTGTTATTTAGTTGATAATTAACAGTTAAATAACAGTTGAGTTAGTTAACAGATAAATTAACAGAACTATAATAACATTATATACAACATTTGGTTAAAAGCTCATTAAATGTTTATCAACAGATATTTAACAGGCCTTTATATTACGTTAACTGGAATTGATTAAGCATAACCAAAACTAACTAATATACCAACGAAAGGTGTACTATATGCTGCGGTGCATGGGATCGTGAGTTAAATTCCGTGCCGAGGCATTGATGTCGTTCTAAGTTGAAATAAGTACCAAAATATATATACAGCAATGTAAATTTGTAGACAAGGAAAAAGCAGCCATTTGCTTGTTGCAATAATGCTTCCGCTAAAGAGGAATAAATAGTTCGGAATTATCACATCGGCCTGTTTTGAGCCAAAAAGAAGAAAAAGAACAAACCAATAGTTTATAATTGAATTTAATGGCTCACCTAGTACCATAGAGGATTGATGAAATTAAATATATAACAATTTTTTTTACGGTTTTTAAAATGCGACAACAAAATATCTAGTGGCTTTAAACTTATAAATTATCTAAAAAAAAAAATCATAGACGAAATTTTTTCTTATTTTAAATTAAAATTAATTTTTTTTTCCGACATTAAATACGGGAAAAAAATAAACAATTTTTTATTATTTTCATTAAATTCTTTTTTTATTAGTGAAAATTTTTTTTATATAATTTAGTTTTCACCTTCAATGCGAAATCACAAATAAACCGGCACAAAAATAAACAATTTACGTATCCGTTTTTTTTTATTACCTGACAAATTTTTATTATAAAAATTTAAATAAAATTATTTAAGATTAATTTTTATGGATGATTTTTTTTTTGCTTAGAAAATTTTAGATGAAATTTTTTTGTAGAAGATAAAAAAAAATTTGTTTACCTCGACATTAAATATTTTTTTTATTAGAGAAAACAAACTTCAAAAAGTTTTCTATTCGATTTTCATTAGATTTTCTTGTATTTTATTAAATAATAATCGTTTGTTTTATTTTGTCATAATAAATTTAGTTTTTATGATAAAATGTCCATTACGTTTTTCTTTTTTGACAGTAACACAAATAATTATTATTTATGTGATTGTATTTTATTATTATTAAACACGCATAGAAATTTCCAAATTTTCAAAATATTAAAAGGAATATTTATGTTTTTAGGATTAAAATTAGAAATTGAGTCGTTAAAGTATAGTAGATTAGTCGGATTCTCCTTCCTCCTTGATTTAAAAGATCTATGTATATAATTTTTAGTGGGTCATATTGACGTAGGGACCTCAGAAATATGGTTGGGATTTTAACACAACTTTGTGACATTTTAAATTTTGTAACTACTCGTTCGGCTTAAATGAATAATTGATTCAATTGTAGAAATCAATGTGAGCTTCACAAAGTTTAATAAAAGTAAATTAAAAATTTCGAACTTCTCATAACTGAATTTCAACAAATTAATTAAGTATAAAAAAAATTTCATATCCTATTTAAAGTTTACCACATAAAATTGACTCATAAAACTCTTAAATTTTGCGAAAAAAAAAATGAAAATGTTAAAACCTGATAAATGTTGCCTCATTAAAATAGATAAATAAAAAATTATTTTTTTATTTTTTAACAATTTAAAAAAAAAAAAATTTTTTTTTAAAATAAAAACCCTCCACAATCCTTTTGATTAATTGTTTCGACCTCGAAATCTCATATTGGTTAGGTTGAAAGGGTTCTGAACTCTCTCCCCTATAAAGAGGGTGTTAGTGGTTGGTTAACTTTTAACGAATCAAATGGGAAAAATTATTATTACTTCTTTTTTTATTTAAAAAAAAAAAACCACAATTTAAATAATTGTTGTTATTTCTCGTTCATGATTATAAAAAAAGAACAGGAGTACAATTTTTTATAAAAAAAATATTTAAAACCAATTTGTAAAAAAAATTTATATTTTTTTTTTTTGAAAAAATAAAATGGCACACAATTTTTTATGCATAAATATTAAAAAAGTTTTAATTGTTAAAATGCTATTTGTCTTTTTGAATGTTAAGGGGGGGGAGGTAGGATAGGGTGGATATTGAAGTTAAAGGATAACTCTAAAACATATATATATATATTATGTTTATTTGTATATTACAAACTTTTATCAAATTTAAATATGAAGGACTTTTTTAAAAAGTGCATTCAAAAATAGTTTTTTTTTTAACTGACCAAAATAATTTATGACCGCCATTTGGTCAACAATTATTATTATTATTTTTTTCGCTAAATGGGATGAAACAAAAAAAAAGTTGAGGATAACGTAGAAAGGATATACATGTACAACAAAGTTGAAGGTGCATGGTTGGATATTTCGAATATATCAAAAAGGATAGTGCAATTTTAATGAACATGTATATGTGTGTAATGTAGATATATGAGAAATATTAAATTGATTTATATCTTGTGTGTACGAAATTATATTAAGGATATACTCTACGTAGTCCTTTAAATATCATAATTTTTCGATTTTGGTTAACGCTGTTGATTGTTTGACTTCTGACTTTAGTCAAAATGGCTAAAAAAAAAAATTAAAACTTGTTGGTAAACGTTGTTACACTAAGAATATCAGAAATCATGGATCTTTTGAAAAATTGTCGATAAATTGATCCCAATGGAAAATTTGGAACTTCCTAATTTTTTTTTGTAATTGGGGACCGCGAGAGAGCACTCTTCTATCTTTGTTCGTTTACTGCCCCTTTTCCCTACCACATATTTAAAGATTTGAAAAATCAGAAGCCATTTTTGCCTTTGAAAAATCTGAGGCCAATATAAATTTAATAAATTACGATAGAATCGATAACTTTTGACATAATTATAATTCGAATTCAAATATATTCATAATTACATGATTTACATCCCATATTTTATTTGGTGATCTTATTTATCGCGTTTGGCTCTTGAACAACAAAATAATTGCAATATAAAAATTTTCAAAATTTATTACATTTTAACAAAGTGCAAATATTAAAAATATAAATATATAAACAATAAAATGGAGTAATGTAAAAAATCTATATAAAAAACATTAATCATTGTGTTAATGGGAATAAGTTTTTTTGCGGATTTTTATAATTCACCTATATAAAAATTAATAACGATAATTTTTGTTTCCAACCTTTTACCAATTATTTTGTTGCAGTTTTAAATATGTGAAATAATAAAATTACGATATTTATTTTTTGTGGTCATTTACATCTTTTCTGATAAAACAACAACAACAACAAACTTTAAACAAATTGCGGTTATTAATAATAAAAATGTGCAAATAATAATTGTGAATTTTCTTTTTTTTTTATAATAAAAGAGAATAAATTTTTAATATTATTATTATTTGTCGATTGTAGTTAAGTAAATTAAGGAAATTATGAGAAGAAAAATTTAAAAAACTTCCCAAATAAAAGAAAATTAAATAATTTTTTTTCAATATTTTAATTTTCTCACATTTTGTTTACACTTATATACGAAAAAAGAAAATATGTATAATAAAATTTTGTTTTTGATCTTTCATCAATTTTGAATTTGTATAATTTATATTTTTCGTCATGAGATTTTAAATAAATACTTTCATACCTTCAAGGCTTCAAGAATGTAAAAAAAAAAAAAAAACAAAATTAAAAATGAATGAAATTAAAAAAATTCAAAATTTTTTTAAAAAAGAAACAAAATAATTTCGTTGTTGGAATATTTAATGATAAGCGAAATACACACAATGCCACAATTACACGAGGTCACATTTTAAAAATTACTTGATATTATTTTGTTTTTTTTTTATTGATTGTAGCCTTTTAACACATTTAGTAGTGTGACTGACATTGGCGCCATTTTGATCACTGAATCAAAATTAAAATTGTTATCGCAACTAAGAAAATGTGTCAATTTATTACCATATATAATAAATAAGTTTTAACTAATTTTGTGTCTGTTGTTATTACAAGTAAAACACCTCTAAAGGAATAATTGACTAAAAATTATTTGGTTATAATTATTATTGAAAGATTGTTTGACCTTCTCTCTATCAAAAATTCATACTAAAAATTCTTTCTTTAAAAATTGGTAGAATTTAACCTTTGATAAAGAAGTAAATAATATTATTATACGTTGAAAATGAAGAATAGTAAATAAATGTCTGGCATTGAAGATAATAAATTTTAGTCTATAGTAGATATTTTTATTGATAGATTTAAAATATTAATAAAAATGAGTGCTGGTTTTTGATGAGCTCACTCTATTTTAATTATGGTCCAAATTGTATTTAAATTTAGTTTAAAATGGAATCATTTTTAATTTGATTTCAATTTTTTTTTATATAATTAGTTAAATTGAACCAAGGTTAAGAATTATAAATAAATTTAGTAATTTATAATAATAGTTTTAGGGGATCAAGCGGCTCTAAATAGTTATTAAGATTATATGTAAAGTAAGGCTGTAATGTTATGGTCAAAGGGTGGTCAAAGGTTGATAGCGGGTCTTAACGTTGAAGTACATATATTGGAGATGGCATACTGGAGTTTCAAAAACTAAGAAATGCCCACTAAGTAGTGAAAGTATCAGCTCTGTCAGCAAATACTACTTCCGCCTCCCCGACGACTCGGTTGTCCGTATCATTTTGTCTATACGGACAACCGACGACTCGGTTAAATATTTACCAATTAAACTTGGTATAATCCACTCTTTCCCCTAGATACTGGGCCAGATAATATTCTCATTTCTTCAAAAAAAAATTTAAATACAAAAAATTTTTTTCAATATAGTTTTAAAAGATGACTTTTTGGTATTTCAAAGAAAACGATTTTTCATTTTTTTCTTTAAATTAATAAAAAAAAAAAAAACATTTTTAAAAATTATCTAAATAATTTGAAAAAAAAATGAAGTAGTTTCAACAAAAATCCATTTATTAAATTGAAAATCTTTATTAATCATTTTTCTTAAAAGTTCAAAAACAAGAAGAAAAAAAAAATAAAGACAATTTGTAGAAATTTTATTTATTTAACAAATTTAACAACAATTTATCAAAAAAAAAAACATTATTTTCGTCTACCTATATTTTTTTTAAAAGAAAATTAAAGAAATTCCTACTCATAAAAAATACAAATTATTAAAAAATTTACTCATAAGTTTTTGAGTAATTTCAATTTCATTTCATAATTACTCAGTTATTTTTTTCTTGTTGGTTTTATGGTTTTTTTATGAAATAACATAAATACTTATGTTTGAAATTAAATTTAGATTGAAATTAAATTAATTACAATCATTAATAAGAATTTTATTTTTCTATATTTTAGTAAAGAAAATTTTTACACGTAAAAAAAAATTTACCATCCTCTTAAAAAAATTTTCCCTTTATACAAAACAATTTGTGTACTCTTGGTTTATAGCAGCCGCCGCCCCCACAAGAAAAATTTAACAACAAGAAGAAGAGCAAAAGAAAACTGATTTTCAAAAATTAATTTAAAGAAATAAAATATTTTCACATATTCACAAATTTCACACGATTGAAATACCAAAAAAAAAAAAATTATTTACAAAATTTTTAAGGTGGAATATGCAATTGCCAACATCCGGTCGGAAATTATGAATAAAAAAATTATAAATATAATATAATTGTGTTTATTTATTTAAAAAAAAGCGACAGGAAATAATGGCTTCATAAATTTAGAAAATAATAAAAATATTATGGGGAAATTGGGTTTGGCCAAACGATAAATAAGATTACCTTTCTATATATATACATTGTACAGAGACAATTGAATGTTTCATCAACAAATGATTATGTTCAAATTATTGGGTCAAATTTGAGTCATATTTTAGATAGATAATTTTCTATATTATGTTCTCAACGGCCATTTTAATTTTTTTCAAATGTTTTATGTGCATTTTGTAAGTAGGAAGGTCCAAAAAAGAACATCGTTTAAAAAAAATGAATGGCAGGTGTGTGTAGTTTCCTTTATAACAGAGAGGTGAACAGAAAATATAAAATGAATGTAAACATAAAGTAAGACTTATAGAATGCTTATGTTCTTGTTGTTTTAGTATAATTTTTAAATGGTGAAGAATGGAAAAAATGAAAGAGAGATAAGAGGATGTGCGTAAATTTGTGTGTTTATTTACCTTTTATTATTAATTTTTGTGTATTAAATAAAATTAAATATTTATGTGTTAGTCTTTTAAATTAAATATTTGTAATACGCCATTATTTGTTTTTTTATTTATTTATCATATTTTCAATGGGAAACGTTTAAAATTTAGTAAGAATTGATAAGAAATATATTTAATTTATTGAAGTACTAAACGTATTGAAAAAAAATAGAAGTTAAATTAAATTGTAAATTTTGGAATTGTAGAGGGAAACAAATCGTAGACTATTTAAAATTTATTTTGTGTAATGAATTACAATTTGAATTAGCCGATTAGGTGGTTCAATTTTTGACGAATTTTTACTGTCACGCTAGTCAAAATACCACAAAAATGAATGAAAACAGTGTTGCAGTACTACGATTATTTGATGTTAACGAAAACGCTCAGAATTCGATTGTGGATTTTTCACAAATATTACAAAAAATGAATTTCCAAAAAGACTAGTCTAAGCACAATTACGACAAATATTATAAAATTTCAAGAAATTATTAGTTATTTGCCCCATCCCTTTAGTTCCTTCAATTTGACTGCCAGATTATTTAACAAAAAAAATGCATACAATTTTTTTTTTTAAAATTATGAACCAAAAAACAAAATGTTCAAAAGTATTTTTTTTTTTTCAAATATTATATTGTGTCTTCTCTCAAATATTTATGTTTTCTTTTTGAATAAATTTCATCATGTGTGCCACATGAGATCACCTCATAAAAAGATCATGACTCCCGCAGGTATTTAAAAAAAAAAATTGAACAAATATCTAATATATATTTTTTTTATGTCTGTCTACCACACGTAAAGATAAAATATTCATTATTTTTTTTATCTTTATATACTTCTGTATATATACCTCAATATCCATTTTTGGAATTATACTATTATAATAAGTAATATTACCCAAAGAATCCACGTACAGAAAAAAAGGACTACTTTTTTTTTACCCTCATGACAAAATTGCATTTTGTTTGTTTTCCAATAAAAAGATATATATACAAAAAAAAAAAATCTTTTAGTTATATGCATTTAAATCTTCTTGAATCAGTGAAACAAAAAAACCTTGAGTTGCTAAAAGAATGTCATCTGTCACAGCTGGAATTCAAAACTTTTTATATGACTACATGCCTTTGTGTAGTCGAGAGTTTTAGTTTACGTATTTTTCAAGTATATAAATTGTCTAAAAATATTTTTTTTCTTTCAATAAATTTCTATAAAAGTCAAATCAGAATGAAAATATATACAATTGCATCACAAAGCGCATCAGTTTCGATTTCTTCTTATGTATCATTTTTGTTGTTTTGTGTAGTCTAAAAATCTTCTACACTGATTTGAAAATAATTTTACACATATATATATAAATTTAAGATATTATTTAGATTGGTTTCGGTGAAAGGTATATTATAATATTGTCTGTCTACTTTTCAGTGTCATCCTATTTTTACATTTCACCAATTTTTCATTTTCGATTTTGTTATTATAGTGTAAGACAACAATCAAAAAATTTTTTTTTTAAATCTAAATTTTTTTCTCGTTTTAATTAAATTTTTTGTATTTCTTGTCCAAAAGTGAGGTGTGTTTTCTTGTAATTTGTAAATTTTAAATGAACATATTTTGTTGTTGATGATATTAAAATACAAGAAAAAAACAATTTCGATTTCATGGTTAAATCTAATGTGACAGAGAAGATAAAAATAGAAAATTTTTCAATTGATATAAAAAAAGATAAATAAATATTTTAGTTGGCGACGACACAATAGATTGAATTGAATCCACTATTTACACATAAAATCCAGAAATAATGACTAATTCTTCAAATGCAAATCCTAATTTTCATTTTCATGGTTTGTTGAAAACTGTATATATAATTGAAATATGTAAAATGTATTTAATTTAAAAGGTGTTTCAGGTTAAGAGAATTTATAAATTAGAAATAAATTTAATTATTTTTTTAAAAATAGCAATTACATTTATTTTGGTCAGTTCCATTTTTTTTTTGATACGATAGAGTTGGCAATTGTTGGGTTAATGGAGAAATTAATATAGAATTACATTGAAAAATATGTAAATTTCAATTTGAAATAAAATTACATTGGTAAAAATTATTATTATTTCTTTAATTGACGTAATTTTTGATAATGAAAAACCATTTTATCGTCATCTCCGGTTATTATATTAACAAATAATTCATAATTAAATTTAATCTGATAAAAAGGCATTTATTAATCTTAGAAAATCAAATTTTTATTTTTGAATATACAATATAAATCCATAATTTCAAATCCCCCTATTTACTACCTGTCTTTATATTTTGACAGAATTTCCGGTGTGTCTACACAACAAACAATATTAACTCTTTTTTTAATTTTTTGTAATCAAAACTCTTTGAAAAAAAGGGGGAGTACATAAAAAAAAAACTAAAAAACGAAACCGACTAATTAAAAATCCAATCTCAATATCGAATTTTCATAAAATGAAAAATATAAATTTAAAATACCAAAAAAACCAAAAAAAAAAACCTTGTTGTGGTGTTGAGTTACAAGCTAATGGAATTTTTATATATATTTTCTCAAAAGCAAAAGAAAAAAAAAACAACTTGGTGACTTTTGGAGAGATGGTATAAAACCGAGGATAGAAAATTAGTCGACATATCAAAAAAAAAATGAAAACTCTATTTACTTAAAGTACACAACAAGGTATATTAATCAAAAAATGGAAAAAAAGTGTAGAAAATGAAAAAAACTATATACGCTACAAATGTGATAAAGATAAATGAATCTTGTAGAATGGATGAATTCCTTTGAGGATGTTTCAATCTTTGTTTTTGTTATTTTTCTTATGGAATATTTCAGTTTTTATATTTTTTTTTTTTATGTCAAATGGAATTTCGAAAACAGGTTCATTTATTTTGGTTAATATTGAAAAAATACTAGTGACTTGAATTCTTCAACACAATCAAAAAACAAAAAAACAAAATTACTAAATAAATATATAAATATTGTATTAATAATGTATTCAAGTCTGCACCTGCTTTGAAATGTTCGGAAAAATTCTATATGTGTGATTTTTCTGTTAAGGTGGAACATTTATCATAATTTTTCCCAGAGAAGGAAGTCTCTTTAAAAGCGTTTTTATAATCCCTGTAAATATGCCCACAATTTTAACTATACATATATATACTACATCAAAATATGAAATATTAAATTCCCTAGAGATAAGTTTTCTGACCCAATACATTAAATATGATTTTTTGTTGTTGTGGCATATAAAACAATCAAAAAATAAGAATCTTTACCATTATTTTTTTGGAAAGGAAAATTGTTGTTTTCAATGCTTAAGGATATTATGGCTATTTAAGTTTATGTGTGTACCTTAGATTTCTTGATACAAATATGGTATAAGTATATTATTTCGAAAATTGCGTAACTTATATCATGATATAAACAAAATAATAAAAATAAGTAAAAAGAAAATAGGCGAAAGAAAAAATGTATTAGAAATCATAAAAGGAAAATTATCTAATGGTAAATTGGATGTAAATAATTTTATGTATCATACCAGATAGTAAATATAATATATAGAGTGAAGAATATTGGTTAGGTTTATAAAAGAGTAAAGAACAGATGATTAGAAATGTTTGATAACGAGAAGATTGCACAAATGGTCATAGTGAATTTTATAGTTTCATCGCAGACTTTTACTTTATTCACAGCCTAGTAATTTTTCCGTCTTACCATGCTTTGTTACAATTCCAATTACAATTAATAAGTACATATTATATCTGCACAAAAATTATATAATTGTTTTTTAGTCTGTTTAGTTTTTGATATTATGAGAAAATTAATGAAAATAATATCAGAAATTGAAGTTAAATAATAATATCAGGCGTTGTCAAAATTTAGTCTCTGATAGTATGAGAGATTTCATAATATTATCTAGTCAAAGTAAAAAAAAAAAACTATTCCCTCTCCATCCATCAAATTCATATTTTAAGATTTAGTTGGGCGGTTGGGTTGGTCCAACCATGATTAAAGTTTTCGTTCTTAAAAAGAAAAGAAAAAACAGAAGAAAAAATCATTCTTATCTTTAAACATTGATGGTCATGTTGTTAAAACACCATCAACACCGTAAGGCAAAACACACAAAAAACTGAAGAAACAAGGCAAAAAAATAATAATATCTTCTATTTATGATAAAAAAATTTGATGGTTTCGATACGCCTACAATAATTCTATGTTTTTATATAGCTTTTTCCCTGATAATGTGTGATATGCGTCTTCGTTCTTTTTTGGGATTTCTTTCAAAAAACATCACTTATATTAACGCTTTTCTGTCCGTTTGTCTGTCCGTCCCAGGTCAACAATAAAAACCAGTTTATTTCACGTAGTTTATGATAGACCCAATCAATGGAAAGGAAAGCTTGAATTATTGAGAACAAAATATAATTAATAGAAACTTAAAATTCATCCAATAGGCGGTGCTATTCGCATTTTACGAAAATTGTTTTTTCTGGAATAAAATTGTAATTTCTTACAAAAAAATTAAGTTGTTACTACTCGTTGGAAAGGTAATTACGAGTATACAATTCGATGCAAGTTTACATTTTTCAAATTTAAACCACTAAAGGTGCTGAATACCAATGTTAAATCATATGTAGCAATGAGAAGAAACCAAATTAGCATAGTTCTAGTAATTAATAAAAAAAAAGCCTCTGATTATGAAACTACTGCGGAGTAATTCAGCTGCACGAATTTTTTTTTCTCAAAAATTCATAAAAAAAATAGAAATACTAAATATTAATATGGACACAATCATACTTTTTTAACAAGGGTTTTACTTTTTCGGGGTAGGGGGGCGGTTTATAATATATTGAAAATATATTTTTTTAAGGAAACGCACAAAAATAGACAACACAGACTTTGGATATCTTTTACGCATATCTTTGCAGATATAAAAAACAACAAAGATTTTTTTTTGTTTACTTTCACTTTTTTTTTGCACGACTCTGTTATGAAAAAAAAAACTAAAAAAATATATAATCACAAAATCAAAGAAACTGTTCAGATAAAATAGATTTTTAGTTTGAAAAAAAAAAAGGAAAATTATAAATTATGGCATTTCGCAGCAACAAAAAAAGAAAATCTTAACTAAAAAAAAACATACCTCCATATCTGAAGGAAAATTGTTCTAAAAAAATGTTTCTTTTAAGGATATGGAGAAGAATAGCCAAATAGTCGCCACATCGTTTTTTTCTGCTATATACTGTCTGTTAAGAAAAAAATCCTGTAAAAATTCACCCTTATAAAAAATCATGAATTATATTATCGTTATCACAATAGACACGGTGGTGATGGTGTGTAATATTGTTCTTTTTTTGGGTGATATACTTTTGTGCTATATTATGCTATGGAAAAACAACAATTTTCTTCAATATATGACAAAATCTGATTTTTTGTTGTTGTATAAATCCTAAAAAACTTTCTACCCCTTAGGCTTAGAGAACTACCTGGTTGTGTGTAACAGACTAAAACAAAAATTTAGTATTTTTAGATATGTTACCAAAACAGAAAAGCTCGATATTCTTTTCTTTTGTTATTTATGGAAAATGGACAGAGTTTTACTTTGGTTTATATAAAACTTTTTTCATTTTCATATTTTTCTTTCTCCTTACTTTAAGTAAACAATATAAATAAAAAAATGGAGATTAAATAAAATTTTATGTAAATTTTTACATAAATATAAATAAATAAATAAGGTGAATGACTATATTTTAGTTTAAGATATTATATGTTTGAAGCGAATTCTTTAAATATCTAACATGATTTATTTGAAATATTATTTATATATATTTGAATAAACTATGATGAATTTTGGGTTTTTGGGAATGTAATTTGAATTTTGGTCAAATAAATCATAATACACGATTTTAGGCGAATGGTAAATATTGAAAATCTTCAATTCACTTAATATATTTAACTATACAATAGCTAGCTATGTTTTTAATTTCGTTATAACAATAGAATCTCATAATGTGTGTTATTAGAATTAAGGATAAAATTGAGAAAATATAATTTCAAGTTTTATGGAATCATTTAAAATTGAAACCTGATGGAAATTATAGTTCAGTACATCAATGTATACCCAAAATTACGTAGATTAAATATAAAAAAAAGGAATTTATTAAAATAAAATTAATCACATAGTTAAAGTATTTATTTTCTGAGAACTTTAAAGGTTATGTTGTCTCTTTAAATTGTTTTTGCATCATTACTTTATCACAAATGGCCGAAAAATAAGATAAATCCTCAACTGTCAATCTCATCTTCTTCATAAATAATTTTCAAAATTTAATAATATAAAAATATCTTTACTTTTTTAAAAGGTCTTTGCTTTTTTAAACAACAAAAATGTTTATTTCAATCATAATTTTAAAAACAAAGATTTTGTTTGTTGAAAAAATTTATTAAATGTGAAGAAACGTTAGTATATTAAATATAATGGATCTTTCAATTTTATGGATACACAAAAACTTTACTAAAAAAACTCATATTTTATTGAAAAAAAAATGTGAATTGAAACTACAATGTTGCTTGTACATATATGTGGTCATTACTTTAAATTATTCTTCGCCGTACAAATAAATATTGTTTACGCATGAAATGAAATTTAATTAAGAATTTTTTTTCAGTTAAAATTAAAATTTATGAGTATTTTTATAAAGTATGACTTATTTCCCCCTCCCCTCCATCTTTCCAACAGAATATGAAAAATAATAATTTTGTTTTTCTGTTAAAAAGGGTAAAAGATTTTTTTTTTTTGATAAAAATTTTATGGGTACAAACAAGTTTTCGTATTGAACACATAGAAACATTTCTTAAGGTTGTAAATTGTTGTAGTACAAGAATTATTTTCATCTCAATTCAAAATTGTTTGCTGTCCTTTTAAATTTTTAGAATTAAATTTTTCACCATATGATCTAAAAAAACGCTGATATCATATATTAATTAAATTATTAATTCAATTTTTTCCAAATATCTATATAAAAAAATGTATTTGACAACATAAATTAATTTACCATATGTTCTTAGTGGCTAAAATATCGTAATATTTTACTATAATGCTAAAATTTTCTATTTTTTTTAATTGATTTTTATTTTAAGATAATATGTCAAATTTTTTTACCACGATCCACAATATACCACAAATAACACAATTTTTTGGGGACTGTGGAAAAAGAGAACATAAAATTAGAAAAAATCAACAGAAAAAAAAACTATAAATTGATTTTTCTATACCAATATTCAAATATTAATGGACAGTTTTGCCTAACCTAAATTAACCATCAGACACAACCAGTACTCTACACTTAAATCAACTCAATATACAAAAAGATGTAAAAAATAAAGAATTAAATTTAAATTTTTATAAATATAAAATGTCAGATTTTTTTTTTTGGCAATGGCACACATGGCTCTTAAATTCCTTTGGTCTTAAATATTTACGATTTTTTGGTTGTTGTTTTTGCTGGTTTTTATTATAAAAAAATATTGTAAATTTGGTTTTAAAGGTTATTTTTTATTGGATACACGATTTTTTTTTTAATTGAAAAATGGTGGATTTTTTCTTACTGTAGAAAGTTAATTTTATGAAATATAATGTCGAAAAAATCGTTTTCTTCTCAAAGTAGTAATAAAATTTTGAAACGCATTTTTACCATGCATGAATTAATATTTGGAATTCATCGTTAGGATTTCAGGGAACAGTTTTAAATTACACCCGAAAAAAGATCATTTAAATCAATGTGAACATTAAACATATTCATATAAAAAAAGAACATTGAAAATTTTAACAAGAATATAATAATAAAAATTATTTACTTTACTTACCACTTGTGAGCTTGGCGAATGCATTATCTCATGTTTTTCTAAATGATCCCGTGTTGGAAATGATGCTGAACATTGTGTACATGAATGTGGGCCACCGGGACCAGCCATTGACCCAATACCACTATTACCAAGTACACCACATAAATCACCAATTGTTGTTGATGAACCTGGACTAGATGTTGATCTACCACCATTATGTTCATCATAATTATTATTTATATTAACACCACCATTATTTATACCATTTAATGATGATAATGAATTTGGTGGTGAATGTTGTCTACTTGCAGCTGCAGCTAATGCCATTGCCATTGCATGATGTTGTCGTAATTGTTGATGATGGTTATTATTATGATGATGAAGTTGTTGTTGTTGTTGTTGTTGATGATGATGATGCAATGTGAGATCATTTGGTCCAGATGATGCTGAACCAATTGGTGTTGTTGATATTGGTGGTGATGGTGTACCAATTGATGGTGGCATTATTGTATGATGATGATTATGATGATTATTATTTCGACTATTACGATGATTATTGTGGTGATGATGGTGTTGTTGTTGTTGCTGATGGTGATGATCAATTCCATTTAAATTATTATTATTAAAATTACCAAATGGTAATAAATAATTTGGTGAACTTTCATAATTTTGTTTTTCATGTGGATGTTCGGTTTCTAAATGTTCACGAAGTGCCTTTAAATATAAATGAAGTTATCTAATTAATTAAAAGAAAAATTAAATAGTTACAACATGGAATGGTTACTTTTGATTCACCAAATTTGATCACACAATATTTTTACAAAAATTTGATTGAAATTTAACGAAATAAATGAATCAAAAATCAGTCATTGATTTTCACATCATAAATCAATTCAAATTTGTGAAATTAGACTATAAAAATTTATTTTGATATCTTCACTAATTAATTAAGTTGTAAAGAAAATTCATATTTTGTTAATTAAATATAATTTTTATATTTACCGGAAATCCAGACAAACGTTGATGACATTGTGGACATTTAACAATAAAATCACCACCTCCAATTGTACTAGCTGCATGTGCTGCTGCTATTGATGAACTATCATCATTTTTATTAATATTATTATGATGATGTAGACTTGATGCCAACGATGGAACTGAAAATATTACAACAACAAAAAAATTAATTAAATTAATATTTTTTTCTTTTTTAAAAACAAGATTCTTTGGTTTTTAATTAGACAAAAAATCATTTAATATATCAAAATTTCACTCTGTTATATATTTTCAGGGTAGACAATTTAACAATAAAAAAACAAATAATGAAATTATCATCCGCCCTCACAAACAGGTGGCTATCAAAAATATTATAAATTATCTGTGTAAAAAATTTCCCTAATAAAATTACTTATATAATTTTTTTTTTTTTGAATTCTGTAATTGTAAAAAATGTTTTTTTTTTTATTATGCGGTAAAATGTGTAAAACTGTCGGTTATGTAAATGTGATGACATCAATTAAGAAATTATATTTATAAACTGAATTTTACATAACCTAAAAATATACAAATTTTAAATGTACAATTTTTTGTTTACAATTTTCGATAATAAATCACATTTTTTTTTTATAGTCCGACATATTTTATTTCATTTTTACAACAAAAAATAGTTTAAGGTATAGAATGAATTTTTATATTTATAAACGCAGAAATATTCCCCAAAATATATATAAAATAAAATTTAATTAATTAATATTAATTTATATTATATGAAATTAGTTTTACGTTACCGACGGGAGACTTTAATTTAAAATATATACGAAAGAAAAAATAGATAAATTAATTGATATTAATTAACTCGTTTCGAAAATTAAATATAGAAAAAAAAATGTGCTAACAATAAAAGTGAAATAAAAAATATTTAATGATTCTTTCCTTTTAGAAATAATATATGTATTACTGATGGATTGATTATGAATGACACTAAGAGCAAAAAATTTACCGACAATTCGCGGGGAACAATAAAATTAAATTTTGTTCAATATATATAGGAAAAAAATAGATAAAATTCAACACACAGTTGGAAATCTTTTAATTGACATAGATACAAAATAATAATAAAAATTTGTAATAAACATTAATTTTATATAATTGGATACTCTATAAAACATTTAAAAGTGTTAATATTTTTCTTTCAGTGTATTATTATTAAATTGATAGGCGTGATCAATAATTTATTGAATATTAAAATGAAGAAAAAAATATGATCGATATATGTAAAATTATTAATATATAAGTTAAACTAATTTGAATTTTATTCAAAAATATAAATTAATTTGTACAAAAAATTAAGATTTTAAACACATATAATTTTAAACCACCATTTTGGATTATTATCTGAGCCACCATTTTGAATTATATAACTCTTTTGGATTATGACTCGCCATTTTGAATTCTTATTTTTTCACTTCTAAGGTAATAATATAATGGAAATGATTTAAAGTAATTTTATTGATTACTAAACCAGTTACATTCCATAATTCACTGAGGTGTAATACCTAGAAATAAGATATAGACATTCAATACCTAGAAATAAGATATAGACATTCCTTAAAAAGGAGACATTTAATCAATAAAATTGTCCATATTGAATGTTGTACTGCAGGAAACCTAATTAAGAACGTAGTCCTTGAGATTTAATAGACAAAAGCATTAGTCAAAACTACATACTACAAAATTGTATTGATCGCTAAAATTGGTCCACCATTTTGAAAATTACGTAACTTTATTTAATTAATTGTATATATTTCATTTTTATTAACTGCAAAAAAATTCTACTTCATAAAAATTTAATTACAACTGTCTATCAAGCTATAATTTAAAAATTCTTAGTCACTTTTATATGATGATATTAAAGATTACGTAATCTCTTTAAATGAAATTCACAGAAAATTAATGATAAAAAATATTAATTAAAATAATTCAAAAAAAAAAAAAGATATACTTTTTTTAAATCATTATTTCTTTTTTTACATTATGAAAAATAATAAAATTAATTATAGTAATTTAACAGAAGTTAACCAATCAAAAATAAAAATTACAGATCAAAAAGATCAAGAATATCTTTTCTTATATTTTAAATTAGTTTTACCTCCATTTAAAATATATTTAATATTCCATTAAAATTTATATATGAAACTAAAAAGATTTTATAATTAATTGTTAATTAAAACAACATAAAGAAATGAATTCGTTTCATTAATTTTCATAAATTTTTGTTGAAACGAAGAGTTTCTTTTCTGCAAGTAAATTTAATTTTTATTGCCATCTTCATTTTCATATTATCAAATTTTTTTTTACTTAACAAAAACAATGATTCTCTTTTATTTCAAATTTATATTTTATTTTATTTTTGGTTAAATGAACTGCGAGCTCATCATAATATACACAATTATTATTATTATTAATATTTGAAATGCCCGTATGTGGTTAATTGATTTAAATTAAGGTACTAACATATAAAACTATCTATCAATCTTTTTTAATAAGTAAATTTATGTATACATGTATGTTGAATGTATAATGTATATATAAATTTATGTGTGTGATGATTAAAATTCTATCTGCCTTTTGTTATTAAAAAAAAAACCGATCTTTTCAAGAAAAAATTATAGTAAAACTGCAAAATTTAAAACAAAATTTTAACTGAAAAAAACTAATTCCCTTGTATTATTTTTCTTACCCCCTGGATTGGGAGAGGTTTTTTTTACTTTACGTATAAAAAATATTATTTTATTACTTCAACAACTGGAAAACCTCTTTTTTTTTTTTTTTTGAAGAATATAAAATGAAGATCCCCAGTAGATTTTTTTTCTTGTTATGCATCATAAGATACTATATGTATATAATATGCAATTAATGAGGCTAAAAGATACACCATATTATTAATTTATATATTAAAGTAAGACAAAACAACAGCAACAACAAAAACGACCACTTATGATCAAGCGTAAATATTATAAGAGTATCAAGTCATCAAATAAACGTTTTTTATGTATTATTGTACCTCTGCACAATTTATTAGCGATGAGATCATCATTTTCATTTTTAATAGTTTCTGAGTAAAAGATATTATGTTTTTTTTTTATTGTAATAAATAAAAAATTCATTTTTTTTTTGCTTTTGTGTAGAATAAAAAAAAATTAACGAAATAACAAAATTTTGAATTTCTGGTTAAAAAAAAAGAAAAAGATGAAATATTTATTCTATTAAAACATTTGATACTTTTTTTAAAGCAATAATAAATTGGACCAAACCAGCACAAAAAAATATTGTATAGTTTTATGATTTTTTAAGAAATATTAATTAATTTCATTGTTTTGGCGGAGGGGCAGCAGAGGAGGAAATTGTTAATCCAAAAATGTAATATAGAAAATTTGAAACAGTCTCAGTTAAATTTTAACAATTAATTTTTCTAAAGGAGATCATTTAAATTTCCAAATATCAAAGTTTTTGTGTTATGGTGGTTGTTTTCGCCATATTTTCTTTAAGAATGAAATTTCTCATATATTTTACCATATAATATTTTCGCCATTTTCTTTCGTTTTAGTTCAAATTAGTACAGGTAAAAAAAATGGCGATTGTAAATTCTATCAATTTTTTTTCATAATTTCTGAACCTATTTGAAATTAGTTAGACTATTTTGCTGTCATTTTGTCGGACATTATTAAAGTTAATTGTATGATTTCATCTGTTATAGAATGACAAGCAGTTTCTACAGACCCCTGGGTGATTAACAAAATTACTAAATTTTAAAATTTTATCTACGTTTCTTTTATGTAATTTACGAATTCTTCAAATACTATGTATGTATATAGTATGTACGCATAAAAACAGTTTTAATATTTTATTAGAACACACCAAAAAAAGGTTAAAAATATCTGAACAGAAAAATACAAAAAAAAAAAAAAAAATTACAATAATTTTCTTTTTCACAATTTAACAAGAATTTTTATAATTTTAGTGAGATTTTTACAGAAACATTGTTTTTTTTTATATTTTATTTTATGATATTCGATCAACACACAACAAAGTTGTGAATGCCTTTTATAAATGGCTGATTTCAATTAAAAATTATTATATACGATAGTCCATACGTAAACGTACAATAATAATAATAATAATAAATCTACACACATAAAAAGTTTTTAAGAGTTAATTTAAAATATTTTTCAAATAAGTATATAAAAAAAATTTCGTTTGTTTGGTCTTCCTCAATCTGGAATAAATTGGAGAAGAGGTGATAGGGTGGTGGTAGTGATGGTATTACAAAGCTATAGCCCATAGTCATCAATTTTATTTATTCGTATTTTTTTTTTTTAAATATTGAGTAGAATTTTTTTTGTGTCTATAAATTTTATAAAAAGTCTATGGTGAAATTAAATAGTAAATTTTATTTATAATAATATAGAAAAAAAAGTCTTGCGTGTCTGAAAAAAATTATATTCATTTAAATTGATGAAAAATTATTACTATTTTTGTGGAGATTGATATTGTTTTGTTATGCTTTAATTTTTAGGGATTGTTTTTCTAAAAAAAAATACCTTATATTATTTATATTAATTCTTTTTGTAAGTCTGTCTATCTTGTCTGTCTGTGTCCCGTTCGATGTTAAACTTATTTAACGTACTAAACATATACGAAAATTAGTTATAAATCATTCGTTTTGCAGCTTGTCGTATCGAGAAACAAATGTAATTAATTAAAATTTAAAATTCATCCAATAGGCGGCGCTATTAACATTTTACCAAAACATGTTTTTCAGCTTAAATACAAAAAAAAAATTGAAGTGTGACCAATTCTTTGGAAAGAAAGTTAATGAAGAGTACAATACAATGTCAGTTATTATAGTAGACCTGTTCGAATGAAAGTCTGCAGTAGAATAAAACTAAAGGTTTCAACAGTTAAATGTTTTGCCGCCAGGGGTACTATGTTGCAATGTAAAATATCATGTAACAAATAAAATGTTCAGCAAAATTGGTAATGAAACAAATTTATTCTATAGTACAAATAATGAACAACAAAAGCCCAACATCATAAAATTACTGCACAGTAGTTAAGCTGCGCAGCATTTAATTTATATGTTTCGCAACAATTATTATTGGTTTTTTTTTGTAAACATATTTAAGTATAGTCTTTTAATATTAAAATTTATTGAATTACAATGACGAGGAGGAGCTGTTGCTCTTTAATATTTTATTTAAACCACTGAGTTATCACTTTTCATTTCATTTAGTATATTACAATATCAAAATTGCTGCAATTGTTTTTAGTATCATCATAAGAAAAGTTACAACATTTACTAGAATCGATAAAATAAATAATTCTTGAACGAAAATTCTACGAGTAGATTTTCTTAAACCAAATTTATTTTACCATATACTTAAATATGGTTTAATAATTTTCTTTTAAATTTCCAAATACTAAAACGTATATAACATTGAAATATTATATCAAAAATTTATTATAACATCACTAACCCAATCCTTAATTTCACAAAGAATGAATTTTTTCCCTTAATGCCTCATTGCATTTTTGTCGGTATACGTCACAATGTTTCTAAAAATAATCCCAAATTTAATATGAAAAAAAAAACCTAAAAATGACTACCGAAACTCAAGGTGATTTAAGAGTATCGTCCATGTATGATGTATACTAAAACAATTTTAAATTACTATTTTGGCATTCTAACAAAAAACATATAAATAAATATTAAATTCTGAAAATGAAATCCATTTTAGGTTTTCAATTCCCCCACCCCCACCCTTCAACAAAATCAGATATCATCATCAATAGTGCATTTCCTATAATATAATATTAAAAAAAATGGTCAAATTGTTTTTTTGTCTCAAGGACTTTTTCTCTCTCGTCCACAAAACTAAATATAGGATATTTTATTTATTAGTTTTTTTTTCTCGTTTCTAAACGTTTTTCCAAACAAACAAATTTTATGTTTTGAAAATTATTATTATTATTGGTTTTTTGTCGGTTTGTCGGTGAGGAATGAACAAAAAAAAGGTCAAAAATAGATTTTTTCAATTTTTTGGTCTACAAAAATGGGAAAATTATGTGCATTCCAACTGTAGGTGTACACAAATTAAAAAAAAAAAAAGAGGTATACATAAAAGAACTGACTGCAACAATAAAATTATTTTAAGAAATTTTTCTAAAATTACAATTGTCTTTTTTCGGTTCGATTTTCTTAGTGAGATTGAAAAATCTTCTTGTATTTTTTTTTATAAATGGAACACAATATTTTTTTTTTGGAAATTAATTTTTCACATATGGTTACCGGGTGTACAGAACAAAAACCAAGGTAATTTTTTTATATATAATTTTTTTTAAAAAAAAAAAAGAAAAATTTTATATTTTTAAAAAAATTTTTATAATAAAAATAAAATTCAAATTAATCAATCAACAATTGACTAAAGTGGAGGAAGAAAAAAATAATAGGTAATATTAAAATTTTATGTTTATATAGTAAAATTATTGTATCATGAGATATTTTTGTATAATAGGAAAGAAAAAACTTCGTTTTATTAATAGAATTTCTGTAAAAATAGATTGAAAAAAAAAATAAAAACTATAAATCATTGAGTTAGTTTTATGGTTTACTTTTTTCCAATTAAAGTTCCCTACGTAGAAGTTCGGAACATAGCGCAATTTCCAATAATTCCAATGTGAAAAATAGAAATGAAAAATTCCGCTGATATTTCACAGGATTGGTATGTAGTTCATCGTGAAAAAATTGTGAAATCTGTGAATTCATCTAAATTTGTAAATTGAACAAATTTTTTTTTTTCATAATTTTTTAAGGAAAGTTTGGATTTGAAGACCTATTTAAAATGTGCCTACGCTTAAGCTGCGTATCTGGTTTCTATAAACCACACAGTCTAGAAATCTAGGATCCTGATTTTAGATAAATTAAAAATGAAAAGCATCAAATTTTTTGAAATGTAATTAATATTTTTTAAATTAATAAATTCTGCAAAATAAACTGAAAGGAATTTTCTATTTACAATCATTTTTTAACTCATTTTCTTTTTAATTGAACACGTTTAAAAAAATGTATATTATTGCTTTTTGTTTGTTTCCCTTAATTGCATTTTCATGTTAATATCAACACGATGGCAGAGCTACACCCCACCACTCCCCCAATTATTACACAAGATTTGTTTTTTTTTTTTTTTTCAAAGAAAAGACATAATTTTCTTTTCATGTGTCCGAATGTCCAAAAATACAAATTTTGTGAATTAAATTTTCATCTGAAAGTTGAACAATGGAAAATATATTAAAAAAATATGGAGACACCCGTAAAAAAACACACAAAGAGGTGTAAAAAAAAGATTCATGTACAAGAATTTCTTTGTGTTCGCGTTAAAATCATCCTAAAATTTGGTTACATCTGAAGTAGGGCGAACGGGGAGGGAAAACGAGTATGAAAAAGATACATAGATGAACCAATGCATTCCAAAATGCAAAATTACATTTACCTAAGGCTCTGTAAAATAAAGAAGAAGAAGATTTTTTTACTAATTCCCATCGGCATGGAAAATAAAAGGAATTTTCAATATATTTTTCTTTTTTTGAATTTTCATTATGTTGGAAATTAAAAATTGTATTTAAAATTTAACTAAAATTTTTTTAAGGAAATTATATTTGGGATTGATTTAGTTAAATAGTAAAATCAAAATCATTCAGAGTTTTAATGAACCTCCCTCACAGTCAGTTCATACAACTAATTTGTTGATGTTTATAATTTTTTTTTTTACTATATTTTAGGCCCCACACTACACAAATTCAAATATATTTAAGGTAAAAATGTTATGATTCAAATTTTTATTTAAAAAAAAAACAACAGAAAAATTAAAATTTAACCCCTTCTTTCCCTTAAAGCCCGCGACCAAAACTTAATTATAAAAAACTGTATAAAGAGTTGGATAATATATTTTCTTTTTTCTGCGACATGACAAGGTGATTAATTACTCTGCAGAGTTATAGCTTTTTGTTTAATGGCGTTGAGGTATCACAATATTACAAGGTATAATATATAGTGACGTACTCTATGACTATTTACTCTAAATTTTATATATTATGCGGAAAATAAATATAATAAAGAAAAATGAAAAACAATTATGTGTACAAGCGCGCGAGAAGAAAATTGAAAATAATTTATTCTTAATGGATAGACCGCAGACTTTTGACGCCTTTAAGCACAAAGTACAGAAGAAAAAATTACGAAAAATATAATAAAAAAATATATAAATAAATAAATATAAAAGTCAAGAAGCAAGACAAAAGTTGAGCTTTTTAAGTGCAAAAAAATCGTAGAAAAAAAAGGTATTTTGTACAATTAATAATTATTTTATTATATTTTTACTATTTTGTCTTGTTTGTCCTTCTTTTGTTTACGTGCCTAAACATTTTTGAATTCATGTGAAAGTTTGTAAATAATTTTTTTCAATTATACTTCAAAAATGTCAAAAATTGAGCATTCTATAATTTAATAAGAGTAAAATTAATGGATATCTTTTGAAAATTTGGAATTAAATTGAATTTCTTTTTAAATTGCGAAAATAATTTGTATTTTAAGGACATACACGCCAGTGGCCAAGTTTTCTCTGTTTGTGTCCGGATCGTTGACGAATTGTCAGTACTCATTAATAAATATCTTGTCCGACCAATATAATTTAGGTATAAATCAATAACGTTCTTGTTTGTCCGAACAAAATATTAATGAGTACTGAAATAACTTCAATGCTCCGGGCACATACAGAGAAAAATGTTGACCACTGGCGTGTCTGGCCTTAAAATACAAAAATTAATTTCTCAATTAACCTGTTTATTTATTTTCTACAAAAATTAATATGTTAATTTTCTTAATTCTTTTACTCCTCATTAAATTTAAATAAATATTTTTCATGACCAAAAAAAAAAAAATCCAAATTAAATCGCAGAGACAGAGACATTTTTTCTTCATAAAATTTATGAATATTTATAATACCACAAATATTTTAAGCTAAAACCGTTTAAAAACATATTCTTAATTTATTTATGTATTTTTTTATTTAATTTTGAAATATATAAAATGCATTTCACTTCACCTCCACTTAAATTTTCAGCAAAACGAAAAAAAAATAAAGAAATCTTTATAAATCTTTACAGATAATTTAAAAAAAAATGTTTTTTTCTTGATTTGGCACAACGATCACAACAACTCCGGCTGGCAAGCAATTCAATTAACCAAAAATTTACCACCTTGTGAACATGTAGAAGGTGATTTTCAAAAAATAATAATTAAACATTAATTTTATTTATATTAAATATATATTTCAAGAAAAATGAAAATGTGTCATTTTGACAGAAAAGTGAAATGCATTAAACAGAAGCAAAAACTGTTTAATAGCTACTATTGGACATAAACTTCTAGTACCTCGGAAAGAGCAATATTATAAATTGACTGAAAAATCTGAAATTTTGGGCTTCAAATGTCCTGTTGCCCATATTTGACTGGCAATTTAAGGATCCATGTTACAATAATTGAGAAATTGACTTATATTGCCATATGCCATCTAATATAGTCTTATTAATCGACAATTAGTTTGTTAATAATTATGTGGCACCCTATAAAATAAATGATAAAAAATTATTTTGAAATTTTATTGAAAAAGAATTTTAAATTTTGATTTTTTTTTAAAAGAAAATTTCAAAAAAAAAATTCATTATAAAAATTAAATAAAAAGAAAAAAATTGAATTTTGGTTGAAAAATTGTTTTACGAATTTGTTTGAAATATCTTTAAAATGGCGCTAAATTAAATAAAATTATTTAATTTTCTATTTTGTCAAAATCTTGAAAGTAAAATGAATTTAGTTAAATTATTTTTTTTTTGTTTGACATTAATACAATCACTACTAGAGCGAGCGCCACAATTAAAGACAAAAATTGTTAATTTTCTCGAATTTTTTTAAAGTTTTGATTTTCTAAAATTACCAAAATTTTAAAAAAGAAATTTGCAATTTTGATATGAAACTGTTTAACATTTTCCCCAAAAATATCAAAAATTTTTGATATTCTCCTTTTATTTATATTTATGATTTTCCGGCTTTTATGCTGATGTGTCTTAAAATTAAAATAGTTTTCTTAAATATTCTCAAAAAAATAAAATTAATGAGTAATAAAAAATATATTTTTTTTTATTATAATATTTATTTTATGCCTCCTAATAACTGTCGAAATTCACCAGGGATTTTTTTTTTCTGTAAAAAAATTCAGGGCGTAAAAATAGACTATAATAATTTTTATTTAACAAAAAAATATTAAATTTATTTAATGATGTTGATTGTTGAGTTTTATTTTTATCAAAAAGGTAGATAAATATTAAAATAAGAATTTATTAAAAATTTAACCCTTTCAGTGTTCATCATGTAGAAGCAACAAGCAAAGGAGGAAATTATAGTTTCGCTTTGAACATTTTTTGGAATAGTTGCAGGTAACCTTTTTCTTCTTTTTTTTGGGACAACAGCCAAATATGGGCCTAGGCCTACCCCTTTAAGGGTTTTCCAGACATTTTATTGAAATTTAGGACATAATAATTTTATGTATGGATTGCGAACTATAAATTCCTCTGTACCGGAGAAACTATTTATTGCAACAAGCTAATGGCTTTGTGGTGAGTCAATTGTTGTTGAGCTCGCGGATCTCATGCTCTGCGGCATAGTACAATTACACACTAAGCCACCGCCGATCGCAGGTATCCACAATTTTGAATATGTATATTTACTCATAACTAAATTAGATGCGCGAATTTAGTAATGGGTATAATAGTATGTACTATGTTGGAATTCTTTACGTTTCGGATTAAACCATGAAAATGGATTTGTCGGGTTAATTTATAGAAAATAATTTTAAGTATTTTAAATATTAAAGAAAGACTAAATGTTCTTTTCAAACCATTTTGTTTATTAATGACTTAAATACAAAATTAGAAATTAATTTTATTAATTTTCTATTTTCATTTTATAAATATTTTTAAAAGCTTCTTTTAAATACCTATATAAAAAAAACAGAAATTCAGGTCAAAATTGATTAAAAATTAAAAAAAAAATCACTTTTAAAATATAAACAAGAAGGAAAAACACAAAAACAAATAACTCAACATTTAAAAATTATTATGCTAAAATCCTAAAAGAACAAGTTTTTTATCTATCTAAAAAAAAAAAAGATATTCAAAAACATAAAAATTCTTTGAATAAATTTTACGCAATTAATTATTCAAAATAAACAAAATCGTCTTGTATATTTTATATATAAATTTGAAATATTTACTAATAAACCATTTTTATTTCTAAAGTAATTCATATTAAATGGTCAGTTAAGTATGTTAAAGAAAAGCTATTTAATTTTAAATAGAAAGCAAAAGCAAACGAGAATGATACGCGATGGTATATAATAAATATTTAATCATGTTGTCAGAAAAGCTTAAGGAAAATATGTTATTATGGGCTAGGTGACATTTTTTTTTTGTTTCTCGACAATTCGCGATTAATTTATTATTAAACAAATATATAAATTTTTCATTTCTATGAGTAGAGAAGAAAACACAAAAATTTTCTTGAAGAAATTTAATAAAACAAAACAAATTTTCTTTTACTAATAATATTAGGGGTGTGACACTACTGTCAATATTTTTGGTATTTAAATAATTTTTGTTTGGTTAATTTGTGGAAAATGTCAAAAGTTTAAATATTTACCTCAAATTTTACTTATTAGAAATGTAAAATTTTAGTAATAACAATTATAGGTGGGCAACAATATTGAAGAAAAGCATTGATTTTGTGATGAAATTAACAACTAATTTCCTTAAAATAATATAATGTAAACCATTTCAGTGTTGTCTTGGTTAAACAGCTAAATGTGTGGCCTACACATTGAGAGGACATTCTGAACGCTTTATTAAAATACTGATAATACAGAAAAATTAAAAACCACTAAAATCTGGTCCAAAATTAGGCAATTACAGAATCTGGTGTATACCCCTAAAATATAATTCTTTGTTTTTTTTACACCTTTTTGGCGGATTTTTTTTTATATTATAATTTAATAATGAAATTATTATTAAAAATAATATTTATTATTTTATTTATTTAGTTTCAGTATAAAAATAATTTTTATTTTGGAGAAAAAATGACGTAACTTGTTTACATACATTAATAAGTTATTATTATAGTTTTTATAAATATTTATATACGCCATTATTTTTCAAAATTCTAAAAATTATATCAATTTATTACCTTAAAAATTTGAAATTGTGTTAAAATCAGGTGAATTTATTTTACGGACACAGCACTAATAAAATTTCCCCAAATATAAATGGTGAAAGTATTATAATTTAGCAAATGACTCATAATGATATATTTACAGAGATTTTACATTATCTGTTAACTAATCTGTTAATGTCTTTACATAGAATAATTTAAAAAAGGGATGACGCGATTTTTAGGGGAAAATGAAAAATAACAATCATCATAGTAGCAATTACGAATTTTACAATTTAGAGTAACTAAACGTATAACTAATAATTTCTTACATATAATGCTGTGTAAGGTATGGTAAATTGTGTTCTGTTATGACTTATTCAAAGATTTTCAGTTCTTTCTTAACTTTTATTTTATAAAATTCATGAAAAATTTTCGTTTCAAATTCTAATATAAAATTTTTTATTTACCATTTGACACCTGTTTATCCATAATTAATGAACATATTTTATATACATATACCTGAATTTTGATATCTGTGGGAGTGCGTGAAATTAATGTAATGTGAAAAAACTTTTATTGTGTGTTTATTTTAAAATGAAATGTAAAAAAAATTTAATTTAAAAAAAATTGAGAATTTTAATATATGTATAGCTATTAAATTAAATTAATCAACATGTCGAATATTATAAACTATATATTATATTATGATGCACTAATGTTGTCTAAAAATTATGGCTTGTATAAATTTATGAGAGGTTTTTATTTTCAAATAAATAATAAAATTAAATTAATATAAAAAAAAATTAATACTTAAATTTCTATTCAATTATTTAAAAAAAAAATGTGGATAATATACTTGAAAATCAATCGAATTCACTCAATTTCAATATACACTTATGTATAATATTACATATATGTAAATATATAATAAATATAAAATGTAATAATAATAAATTTATGTTATTAAAACAAAAATATGAATACAATATTGAAAACAAAACAAAAAAAAACCATTTTGAACGTGTGAAAATTGCATTCGCGCGCCAATTTTAATGCATGTTTGTTTATCATTAAAATTATTATAAAAATTTAAGAAAAAAATTAATGGTATTTTATGAGAAATTAATATAATATATATACAATTTTCAGATTCACTTTAGTTTCATTTTGAATAGCTCTTTCAACACATTAAGTCAAATCCAAAGCATACTGGTTGGAAAACATATAGGTAATATCTAATATCGTGCGAAATGCAATTTCTGATCGCTGATGACCATGAAATTTTTCTCATTTCGTAATTTGGTTAATCTAACCTGGTGTCATTGCAGCAATTTAATTAGTTAATTAAATAGTCTACAAACGACACCCAACGACGTTAAATCATAATCAAAATATTTTACATCCATCTAGTGAAGATAGTACGAAGTATATTGTCGAATATGATATCTGATTCGAAATACTTCAAATTCAAACTAATATATGCTGAGATTTAAAATTATATACCGACACAAATCAAGGAATAGAAAATTTACAATTTTAACACTAAAAAATAATAATAAACAATTTAAAATCTCTGAACATTAGACGGAGGACGAACTGACAGACAGAAATATCAGACTTTTTTCTGATTATTCTGAAAAATACTATAATAATAATACAATATATAAATTTGATTTTTTTTTATATTTTAATAAATAGATTGAATTTATATATTCAAAATTATATTTTATGTAACACACAATTGCTATAATCGGTTTAAAGTTTAACACCTCACAACATTATATTTATCGGCCAATAAAATGATACGCGATGGTGGGAAAAAAAAGGTATTATAAAATGAGGGGCTGGTAGTGTTTTTTTCGTCGTTGCTGGTGGAAATGGAAATAAAAAATTGAAAATAAATAAGTAAGTAAAGTACATTTATTTATTTTTGAACAAAATAATAATAATACAAAAAATATTATTTTCCAATTGAATTATTTTAAATCTATTGGAAAACTATTTGTAAAATGAATTTCATTTTGATAAGATTTTTTCTTTATTATTATTATTATTATTATGGATGATTGAAGTTGAGAGTGGATAATTTATTAATTCTGTTTAAAAAAAAAAAATATGTTCATTTTTTTTTATTAATTTGTAAAAATATAATTAATTTTGGAGTTTAAATAAAAATAACCACTAATAATATAAATTTTAGATTAAGTTCTGTAAATAATTACTATAAATTTTCAGTTCTAACTTCTAACTATATTTAAATGAAATAAGGGTAATCCTTTTTTGGTCATTTATGTATTTATTACTAGTTTGTTTATTAAAAACCGAAAAGGAAATTATTACTTGAATTTCAAGTTTATTATTAATTTCTCTCTGATTCATTCAAGTAAATTCCAAAATCGAAATAAATTGACAGCAGGTAAATAAAGAAAAATTAACCAAAAAATCAAATAATTTTCAATAATTATCGTCATAAACAAACAAACAAACAAAGGTATCTTAAATCATTAACAAAGGTGTAAAAATTTTGTCCTTTTTTTGTGTCAAATATTTAGACAGGTCCTTTTATTTAAGAGGCGTTAAATTAAGAGGTGTGATTCTTATTTAAGTGTATACAATTCAATTCACACAAGTTTTATTCACAAGTAAATTTTCCTTAATCTTATTATGTACATTAGGCACCAGTTTTTCTTCTTTTCATTGACTGCGCAGCACAACCTTAAAAACCTGTTTTTTTACTATTTTTATTTTTATTTTCCTTTCATAAATATCCTTGTTATGTTTATTCTGTGTGTATATAAGTATACTTTTAAAACACACCTTTTTTCTGTGTATATTTCTTTGATTTGCTCAGGTACAGCAGCTCCTATAGAAGTAATAATGTCAAATTAAGTATTAGAGAGTATAACAAACCAAAACAAAGACGAAATAAATATACGTGGTTGTAAACAATATTTAAAGAGGTATATAAATAATACAAAAAAATTCAAGATAGTTTTCTCCATTTGTTGTTTTGTTATGGTTAATGCTTTCATCATTTTCTGATAATCGAAAAAAAAAAATCATTTAAAAATCTTGGTAATAAACAAGAAATGATTTAGTCATTTAAGTAAATGATACTATAATGTAAAGATATTGACACAGGTTCAACATTGAAGATTTATTATTATTACATTTCTTCGGTTTTTGGTTAACGATGAGATATAATTGGAATGAAGGTAAAAAGTTTTATTTATTTATTTATTTTCTTTATTTTGGGATCAATTGAATCAATTGATTAGATTTTATTATTTTGTTTTTCTCGTATTATTTACTTTCTTTTGCTCTACTACTGGAATGAGTAATACCAAGATTTTTTTTATCAATATTATTTAGAAGGTAAGATTATAAATAAAAAGAAAGAGAAAGTTCAATAAAAATTAAAGGTTAAAGGTTACAAAATTAGTTTTTGTTTATTGTTATTTATTAGTATAAAGTAAATTTGGTACAAAAGATAAGACAGAGAACAAATTTCATTACATTAATGGTGTAAAAGAGACTTTGAACTTTGAACTGATTTAAAAAAACAATTTTAAAAATTAAAATTTTGCAGAAAGAAATATAATTGAAATTTTATGATTAAGTAAGTACTTATGTGAAAAATTTAAAGTTTGTAGGAAAGTTTTGTAAAATTTAAGTGTTTTAAATTTTATATATACAGACTTTTTTATGAATTGAAATACAAAATATTGTAAAATTAATTAATTATGGAATTTCTTATTTACAAATTTAAATTCAACAATTATCAATTAGAGTCTGATTAAAATTTCAAAAAGATACCTTAAAAGTGCACAGATCTTCTCACCAAACATCTTATTCAACTTTAATTCATGTAAATATGAGCTTTAGAAATAAATTGACAGTTAGAATCATGGAAAACATTATGTAATTGCTGACAATTAGAAAATTTGTTTTAAAATTTTTCATAATTTTGAAATATTCAACAATTTTTCTCACATGAAAAATATTTATTTAAAATAAGAAATTTCATTAAGTAGAATTTTAATTTTGAATTTCCCGTTTAAATAACATGATTTCCATTTAACCATATAATTTTCCAAAGTAAATTGCAGAATTTATTACTCGTAAGTATTACAAAAATATGCAAATATTTTAAATCTATTGATGCACCTTTTTCACATTTCATAATTTTTTGTAAATTTTCCGCGATTATTAGCTACAACGCGTGCCTATAAAAAACAACAAGACTGGAAGTTGCCAAAAAGGAAAAAAAAAACAAGATTTGTGTATATTACACAATCATAAACATTATTTTTACTAAAACATAAATTTGCTAAATTTGTCTTTCCTTTTATATAAGTAATTTATGTATAAATTATAATTTCCAAGAATGAAATACAATTCACCAACATGAATTTTATCATCACCAGGCAAAAGAAGCGAAATTTCGTTCTGTTGTGATCTTTTGAATATAATATACAAAAAAATTTAAAGATATATTTAATTTTCAATTACTGATCCCAAAATAAAGAAAATATTATATTAACCAAATAAAAAACAATAGCATTTGAGATGAAATATACACACAACAACAAAATTGTGTGGTCTCAGCATCAAAGATTCGATTACAAATTTATAAGAAAGCAAAAATTTAGCGTAAATATTCGACTGACTACCTTTATACAAAAAATAATAATATAATAATAATTGTTTACTTTTAAGATGATAGAAAGATTAATATTTTGGAATAATAATATTTAGTTTCCGATTAAAGTATTTTTCATTATGACACAATTGCAAGCAAGAAAATTTAGCGCTAATTTTATATTTCAGATTTTGAATAATTTTTCAAAATTTTCGATTGTGATTAAACTGATTGAAATTGTGATTGATGGAAATAGATTTTTGGAGGAAATTATGAATGAAAGAAACAATTTTTAGGGAAGACTTATGAAGAGCTAAATTATTGACATAATTAATCGCCAATTAAACACAAATTAAATTTACTATTTTCTTTTAAAGATGATTAATACAAATCTCGTCTGTGCTATACTCTGAAATTTACTTTTAAACTGAAAATCTTTTCCCAATTTCAAAGAGCATCAGAAATATCTGACAATATGATGATAACAATGCAAGGATCCCTTTAATTTAAACACCAAGACGACAAAAATGAATCATTTTTTTTTTCGGAAAATTTTGTTTACATAATTTCGAATTAATTTAATCGAAATTCAATAAAAAAAAAATTCCAATTAATTATGATAACAAATTTCCAGAAAAATTTAAAATAGGTAAATATTATTTTTTTTTTAAATTAATAACTAAAAATAATAATTTTATTATCAAATTATTATTTTTTTTTCTACAAAATTTTTGTTACTATTAATTTTTTTGTGTTGTTTACATAATACTTAATTTTTGTACTACATATATCAGTAAACCCCCAAATTAGAGCCGGATATTATGCATATTAAAAAAAATTTAGTCTTGAATTCAAATTTAATATTATTAAGTAAATTATATAAACACCACAAAAAATAAGTCTGTACAAAATTAAATGGCACAAATGGAACTGAGGTTGACCAATGACCGCTAATAGGTGAGCAGGAAATTAATAAAGATTATAAAAAAGCTAATACTGAATTTTTTTTAATTATAATTAAAATGTTGTTCGAATGAATTTTTTATTTTAGATTTCAAAGCTTTAATATATTACTCAGAAATCGGAAGGTAAAAAAAATTGTTGATGTTATTAGAAAAAACGGATGTTTTTATAAACAACATTTTTTTTTTACTATTATATTTAAATTTTTGGAAATTATACTTGAAATTTGATGTTTGTAGTTGAACAGATTATATAATTATAAATGAATTACGGAAATTTAAAAAAATTTCATTAATAAATTTTAAATAATATTTGGGAAATTTTATATGTACAATTTTACTTGATAATCAAAATCGTTATTAGAAAATTAAAGATTTATATAAAATTGTGATTGTTTGGGAAAATTCATAATAAATTTTTGTTCAGAATTTTTTAAATTTCATCATTAAAACTTTAAGCAAACATTTTACTTTGAAGAAAAATGAAAATTCAAAAATAATTTAAAGTTTCCAATTGAATTTCAGATGAAAAATTGTTTTACAAATATTTTTCTATAATTTTTTTATTGAAGAAATTAATGTTCACGTCAGAGTTGTAGATTAAGTTTGAATTTTCCTAATTTTAATTAGAAATTTATGTTATGTTATAAAGTAGTTACATTAATATTAAATTAAACTTACATTGTAATGAAAATGCTGTTGAAGATGGCATATTAATTTTGTCCTCTTGTCCAAAACGTGGTACCAAACAAGACAACATTGGAATTTTTATTGAATCGTTAACTTTTATAAAAATATTTTTGTTTTTCCTTTTTTATAATTTTCTTGTTTTCTCATAGATTGTGTTTTTTTTATATATTCAAATTTTTGTATTTCAAATTTTTTGTAAGTTTTATATTATTATCACTACACAAAAATATTCGTTTTTTCTTTGGTAATTCATTTTAATTTCTCTCAAATCCAATTTCATTATTTTCTTTAATTTTTAATTCACTTTATTTATTTATTTTAAGCACATTTTTTAATAAATTTTAATCAGTTTTTATTTATTTTTATCGTAAATCTTATAACCTTTATTTCCTTTAAAAGACGACACTGCATAAAAAAAAATCATTTAAAATGACATTTCTTATGAATTTAAAGTTTACTATTATATGTCTTTGGTTACGTCATTGAAGATGACAAATTAGAGACAAAAAAACACGAAATTCAAAAATGTAATAAAATCTCAAAAAAAAAAACCCAGTAGGAAAGAAAATGCGTTGTTCGTTTGAATTTTATTTGTGAACCAACAACAAAAAAATGGAGGGTGGAATATTTTATTTGTTTTTCCAACCCCTTTGAGATGCAATAGAAAATTTATCCGTGTACAAAAAAAAATCCACAGACGGACAATTTGAAAAGATTTTTCTTTCCAGTTTTTAAAAATTATTATTTATTATTTTGGTTGTGTAACAAATTTAGATATTAATTAATTTTTAATTAAGTACAATCAAATTTTCAATTATATTTATGTCCTTTTATCTACACACACAACCTGTTAATCCATCATCCAAAAAAAAAAAACAACACGACAATTGTAATTTTGTTTTCTTGGTTATGTCAAAAAGAAAAACAAAATTTTCAATTTTATTTTGTAATTTCAAACTAAAAAAAAAAAAACGACAAAAAAGAAATATCTTTTTTTTTGTGTAAACAAATTAATTAAAATTTTCACTTTTCTTTTGTTTTTCCAAAAGCACAGAACAACCAAAAATTTTTTTTTTATAATTTTTCTTATTCAAAATTTTCTATGGAAATTAATTTGTTTGTAAACTTGTTAAGAAATTTTCTTGTAATTTTAAAAGTTCTTAATTTTTTTTCACAAATTTTCTTTTTTATATTTTCAAATATTTTTATTTTATATTTTTTACTTTTCTTAATTTGAAAGAAGAAACGCACACGACGTTGTATTCACCGCGACGTCCTAGTCGCTACTATTTATTTTGTACTTGAAAAAATATTACACAGTTTTTTTTTGCTTCTTCTGTGACTTTTCTTGTTTTGTGTGTTGCTCTAAAATAATATATACTTTTTTTTTGTTCTTTTTTTGGATGGAGGAATATATATAAAAATTTTCGTATATAAAATAAAATAGAAAATCCCGCGCCACGTCTAGTCTGATCAATGTGTGTTTTTTTTGTTGTTTTTGTATATAAATTAAATGTTGTGTTTTTTTTGTTGTTTTTGTATATAAATGTCACACATTTATAACGGGAATTATATATATTTATTTACCGTGCGTTATTTAAGGTTGTGTGTGAGAGCATTTATACTTTTCGTAAATATATAAATTTTCAAAATATTTATTATAATAATTTTTTTTTTGCCAACCTCTTTGTAAAAACATCATTTGCTTTTTTTTTACTGTGTTTAATTTAAATGGAGAAATTCAGATTTGAACACAATCAAAAACCCAAAAGTAAAATTTGTTTGTGTATAGAAATAGTATCTCGCATTTATGAATCAAAAATTTACCTTTTTTCACTAACACCATCATAAAATACGAATGAAAATTTCTCTATTAAAATAATTTCATTTCAAATAAGATTTTTTTGTATACATACATGAGTAAAAAAGATTGTGTGGTGAGTTTATAAATTTTCATTAGTAGTGGAGTTGAAAATACGTTGAATTGAAATTAAGGGGAAATAGGATTTTTATAACACCTCTCTTTGTGCTTGGACTATAGTTTGTATGGGTTTGTTCTTAAATTTTCTTAATTCTTATTATTCAATGGGGAATTCTAATAAGGTAATTTTTAGTACAGAAATTTACTCCTTTGTTTTATGTTGAATTTGAGTTAAATATTATTAATTTTTTTTTTTAGATTTCTTCACCTGTTTGTATAAAAATAACGGTTTTTTGAAGGATATTAATTTTTTTATAACTATTTTAAATAATTTAAATACGGAATTAAGGTAAATAATCGATATTTTTCGAAGTAAAATTTCTATGTATGTATATGTATGGATGTGGATTTAAAATATAGTAATGTTAATAGAAATAGCTAGTTGTCCATATACCTACCCATTTATTTTTACATTTGCTTAAAAAAAATTAAGGTAATTTTCCTGAAAATTAAGGCGATCAATTTTATAACTTTTAATTACAATTCTAAAATTTTGAAATATTGTTGACCCCATTTAGTAGTAATATTAAACAAGTTACATATGCAAGTAAATATTTCTATTGTCCTCCAAGATGAAATTTTGATTGTAAAAAGTAAATTAAATTGAAAAAAAAAATTTATAATGAAAATCTTATTCTACTTTGCTTTTGCTTGATTTGCTTTAATATCAATTCAACACACCAACACAATTTCTTCGCTACTTTTTTGATTTATTTTAGTAGTTGGAGGAGGAGGAGCTTAGCTTAGCATTATAAATCGTGAAGTTCTCTTCTCTTCTCTCCATCTTTTTTTATTTATTTATTAATCGAATAATTTTATTCAACATTTTAATTCTCATTCTTTTTTTCCTATAAATTGCTTCAGATTGTCCAGCTTTCTTAATTTGTAACAATTTGAATTATCATCTGCTATTATATTTTCGATGTAAGAAGAAGAGTGTATTAAAAAAATTCTAATAATATTATTTGAGTATTTAAGGCAATTCATTTAATTTTTAAATAAACTTATAAAATTAAAAAAAAAAAAAACAGCATCGATGAAAACTACTAAAATCCTTACTGTCGCGTCAGAAGTAACAAAATATAATTTTGATATTCATAAAATTTATAATTAAGTAAAAACACCTTTTCATCATCTTCTTGTTTGTTATCCTTATTGGACCACTGCTGTAAGCCAGTATATCCTTAAAATGCTCGCGGTAAAAAAATGTCAGTTTAAAAAAAATTTAGTTTGTATAAAGAATTATGTGATAAATCGAAGAAAGAATTCGCCAATACAAACAAAAATATGTAGGTATTATAACATTAAAATGGTTTAATAAATATTTATTATCCTTTAATCATAAAACAAACATTAAATAATTTCCATACCAGTTAAATTTAAAATTATTATAACGACCCTAAGAAATATTGAATTATAATAATTTTAATTTTTTTTCCCGCATTTCCATTGCATCATTAATCCTGGTAACCGTAAAAAAACTATTCTTTTTTACGTCTAATACGACCCAGGAAAAAAATATAATAACTGATTTTTAATTTTTACTTAATAAATTTTTCGTCCTAATAAATTTAACTTGCCATATATATTTTCATTATACATATAAATCGCATCCCTGGAAGCGCAAAAAAATAAAATATATTATTTTAATAAATATTTTTTAAACGTATATATAACAAAATTATGTAAAATATATAGAAAAAAAACATAAGTCCTTGGTCCTAATGTAATACGTAGATAAAACATTGAAAAATTGTTAATGCAAAAAATTGTATATGTATATAAATACGGTAAATCAAATCCTGGCACGTGACACGCGACCTACCTCATGCTGAAATCTTCTCATACGTAAACAAACATACAGAAAATATATTTCCAGGTTTTAAAAATATGTATAAAATAAAAGGGATGATATTTGCTAAAAAAAATTATACGTAGAATAGAACAGAGAATAAAAAAACACCCTTAAGGGAAGAAATTTATTATATAAAAATTGAAATCGTTTTTTCACCTTTAATGAGGGCATATCTTTTGGCTGTTATTACCTTACCTTTACGAATTACGAGATTTTTATTTTTAAAATAAAACTTTAATTTTATATTTTATTTAAAGTTGCACGGGGTATGTTGGAAACTGTATTATGATATACTGATAAATAGTTTTTGTAAATACGATACAACTATATTGTATAGTTGTATATTATTATATTGTTTCCATATTGAGGAGATTTCAACGTCCTCTGCATTTGCATTGCATTAAACCCCTTGTTTATTTGTAGTTAGTGATAAAGAAACTTAATCCTTCGACGACTTTTTCGACTTAAACCAAACTCATTATTTTAATAATTATCATAAGTCATAAGTACAATTATAATAGCCAAATGGTTTTCAAATAATAAGAACATTTTCTTCCAAACACTATTTATTATTTTAAAAAAAAACCGTTTGTAAATAAATATAGTTTTACCTTACCCTTAGGGGGAAAGAAAATAAATGCATTTTTCATATTGATCACCTAAATTTCGTCCTGTTCTTCTGTTTAACAACATTTTTGGCAATCAATTTAATGTTTTTTTTTTTTACCTAAACCGTTGAGCCTGTTTCGTTATTCGTGTCCTTTAATAAAGGTTAAAGGTTTTCTGCTTTCTTCTGATTATTAAAAGCGAGGGAAACCCTCATATCAAACCTGTTCCATTTTTATGCGGGGTGATAATTTTATTTTACGTGTGTATACATTCTAAAATTTAATATTTGTCACAGGGATAACGAAAATAATAATAATAACAACAACAACAGCAGGAATAAGATGAATTTTTTTAATCGAGGGGTCCTTTTTTTTGCAATCATCCTTGATCCTATATATAAATTTTATTCTCTTTGATTGAAACGAACAATTGAGTCAGACCAAATGCTATTTAAATACATTAACTGACGTGAGAACAGCTGATCCTTTTTGTTTTATATATATAGTAAAGAAATAGTGTATATATTGTTTTCGGTGTTGTGATTTTGTCCTCCTGGTTCCTGGTGATGATGATGATGATGGCCGTATATGTATAGTGGCTGTGCTGTATTATACCTTTATAGATTGAATTTTTATTAAGAGTACATTGCCCTTATGGATATGAAAAAAATTATAGAATTGAAATTTATAATTTTATTATCATATGCCAAAAAAAAAAATAGTAAGGATAAATTTTTTTTGTGTTGCAGTTTTATACTGACAAGGATTCATTTTTAAAAATAAATTTTACTATGTAGTTTAAGCTATTTAAATTAGATACGTTTTCTTTTGTAAGCGTATTCTATTTGACTTGGGAAATTAACTTTTGCGGGTTTTATAGAATTTTTTTGGTTAAATTATAGAAGATTAGAAATTTTTTTTATCGTAATGGCGTGTTGATGAGCTGCTTCTATTAAAGAATTTAGTAGATTCATTATCTTTTTGATATTTTACTATAAATGTGAAACTAATTTGACTCACTTATAGCATTATATAAAAAAATGAAACGATTTCAAGTTAGAAAATATTATTGATGTAATAGGATTTTAAGGGTTCATTTAGTATTTTTAGTGTATATACAATAAATACTAATTATTAAAATTTTATATGCAATTGTATATTCCAAAATCCTTCACTCATTAAAAATATTGTTTATTTATTAAATTATGTAAATAAATAAATAATCAAATTAATTTCGTATATGATTTGCATTTGATACATTTGTTATTTTATTGGTTGACAGTTTTTATATTTGTTTTAAATTAATTTTTTACATATTTAAATTAATAAAAAATAAAGTCAGTTTAATAATTTATATTAATTGAATTTCATAATTTTGAATCAAAATAATTTGCATTTCACCATTTTAATGTTCTGTGAATCTGTGATCGATATATTTAATTAATAAACACGAAATTAGCTATTGACATTACTTACTTAATAATTGACGACATTCCTAAATTATTATTTGAAACATTTGGAAAGTTGGAAATTATTGTATTTTGATCATATTTATTTATTCATTTCATTTTTCAATTTGACTTGTCAGTGATCAGTGATCAGTGAAATTTACCGAATACGATTATTTAGAGTTATTAATTAGAGTATTTTTTTCTTTCAAATCCGACGAAATAAATTCGATGAAAATGTTCTGATAACAACTTTAAAAAAATAAATTTATTAACAAAATTGAATTTCGTTATAAAACCAAATAAAATTAATCCAAAATAATAAATTTATTTATAATTTTTTTTTTATAAAAAAAATATATTTAAAAAAACACTTTTTTTTGTTAAAATTTATTAAAATTAAATCCTTTACCACACATTGAAAACCCATCTGCTCATCTGCTTTATCGGAAAAATACAAAAACAAAACAAAAAATTCTGTGGTTTCACATCAAATTAAATATACGAGACCAAAAAATAAAAAATAGAGAATTTTATTTAACTTTAAAATGTTTACAACTTTGAAAAGGACCAATTTTCTATTTAATATATATAAATAAATTTTTGTTGTTGTTAATAATTTCCAAATGGGTTTCAAGTATCAAAATCTCTAAATTTTACAATTTTCTTTAAGTCTATATATTTTTGTTGCTCTCGATCCTATAACAAAGTAATTAAGTAACCCTTGAATAAGTGGAGTTAGCACCCTTTAGGACCAACAAATAAAAAAAAATATACTTTTTTTTTTTCGTTGTAAATCCATTAAAACGGATTTAATAGGATGTGTGACCATATTTTGTTGTATTTTCGGTTTGTTGTTATATACTCTTTCCAATTTCAGGAAAACTTCTCACGAATATTTTTAATAAATTTTTTTTTTTTTCAAAATTCTTAAATAGTTTAATTACAATTTTTTTTTTTACTTAAATAGTAAATCTCACGCGAAGTGGATTTCAATTTAAAAGTAATTTTATTTTTTTCTTTCAGGGGATTTTTTCAATTTCAGTAAATTATTATTATAGTGAAATATATATGGGAAAGATTAAAACTATTTATGGTGGTACCAGCATTTTATGAAATTGACTATGGTAAATATAGAAAATTTAATCAGATTAGAAATATTTTAATTTTTGCATGCGAAAAATATATATTTTGACTTATTTTTTTTTAAATATGATTTTAAATTGTTATAAATTAGCAATTCAAAAAATTCTGATACATATATGGAAACTCACAAATTTGACATCATTTATGATTTTTGCAGACATTAAGATGGGAATAATTATTGAAAAATTAAACAATTATCTTACCAAGAGTTCATTTATTACCATAATAGAGATATTTGTATAGCATATGGTTAAATGCCAGTAGGCAATGTATACGATTTTTTAAGTTCGACCAATAAATTTCCCTTCATCACAGACTTTACTTGCAGATCCATTCATTAGTGATACTGATATAGAAGATATGCGATTCTTTAATACTTGGTAACCTATCAGTGTTGTAAGTAGAAACCGCCATAAAATCCTGATGGCATCAGAAAAAAGTATCCTGTAGTATCCATCAAGTGGCAAAAAGGAATTTAAAATTTAAAATTCTTATTTTGAAAATTAATTCATACCCGACAAACATTTTAAATATGACATTATTAAATATTTGAATTTTATCATTCGTTATATATGTACATATATACATTTTCAATTATCCTTAAATTAATCTATATAAGGACCTATAAAAGAACGTAGGTGGTCAATTAAGGTTAAAAATTTAAATAAATTTATTGTAAAAATTATTATTCAATTAAACATTATTTTTCTTATATTATTAACAAAATCGATGGGTTGCCGCAAATTATATATAAATGCGGGTTAATTGAACATTAATTAAGAAATATTTTTTCAAAGTATGTTTACAAGGATTAATGGATTCATATACTATATGTAATATAGGGAAAAGTACATATACATAAAAATTTCATTACCGAAAATAACAAAACTATATATAAAGAAATTTAATATCTTTTTAAAAAGATTATTATCGAGAATTTATCCAGGAATGAAAAATTATATTATAGAGAGTATTTGAAATATAATTTTTTTCCCGAACACAAAAATCTGTGACGTAAAGGTATACATAATTCCCTAATAAGAATCAAATTTCACCCTCTAAACAAACTGAAGATTTTTACCTAAATAAATTTTTTTTTTGGAAAACAAAAAATAGCATGTGCTCAAAAATGAAGAATACGTTTTTGGTATTCAGTTTAAATCAGGAGTATTTAATCATATTTTTTTTTGTAAATAATTTTTTTGGATAGATCTTTTCAAGGGTTATCACATACATTAAGGAAAAACAAAGAAAATATTCACCCCCTAATAAAAATATTTCTCAAAAACTTGACTGGTTTTTTGTTTTGGTGACATTCGTAGAATATTTTTATAAACGCCATATATAGGATTTAAAACTAAAATTATGTCAGACAGAGGCAGGTACTCTTAACTTTTAACTATTGTAAAATTAAATTCCAGGGTGATAAATCGAAATATATGTCATTTTTTTTGTGGTGGGGATCAGAAAAAGAAAAAAAGAATCCTTCTTGTATAAATGGAAACTGATTCTGGAATTTATTTTCTAATGTTAAAAATATATATATTTTTTTTTGTATTTCGTGAAATTGTTTTTGCATTATTTTTAGGGTGACAAAAATTTACCAATTCAAAAATATACAATGGTGATAAATACAACAACAAAAATACTAGATGAGACCAGAACCGTCTATAAAATGTAAAATTTCTAATAAGAGAGATGATGAAAATTTGTATTTATTGTCTATGAATGAATCTATGTACAACAGATTACCTTTACGAATTGCGGTATAAAATCTACATACATAATTCGATTTTAAATTTGGTCTTTGTAATAAATTTAATTATTTTAGGACTCTTTATGCGGAAAATACTGTTTTTACCAAATTTTCTTGCATAATATTCAATAATTTGTTACTTTTTTTTTGATAAACATGGTTCATACTACATACTACCTCAACGGACATAACTAAGTATGTATAGATATTAAATCAATCTTACAAACTTTTCAAAATTCATCCTCTATAATACCTATTATTCATTATTTAACCTGACTTTACATCCCCCTAAAAAAACTATATATATTCTCTTCTAATCAATTTAATTTTTACCTATACACAAAAACTACTCATTAATTTTTCCAACCATTCATAAAAATGACTTATTTTTTTTCAGTTGCATCTAAAAAAAAAAAACCAAAAACCAATTGTTGTGTGTAGAAAATAAATGCGCGTGTTTTAGCTGATCCTTTCCGACTTGATATCTGAAATAAATTACATAATATATATCGAAAATTTAGGGTGCACATTAAGAGATTGACTGCACAATTTGATGGAAAGAACAACCCAAAAAAAGGAATTCTTCATTTTTCATAAAGGTATTATAGTACAATAATTATGGTGTGTGTATAAAACAGTAAAGGTATATATAAAAGTAATAATAAAAAAAGGGACAATTTCTAAAAACATATACAGACAATATATTGTAAATCCTTGTGATTGTATTAGCGTTTACACAAAATCTATACAAAAACTTTAATTTGCTGACTCTTCTATAAAATGAAAAAAAAAATATAATTTTCACCGGCATTTTTCCTCTCACAAATTTCGATTAAAAACTTTACTATTTTTTATTACTGTTGTATTTAATATATGGAAATACGATTTTGATATAGCCAGATGGTCCCATTGTTTGGCACACGTCCGCGTGAATATTTGCTACAATAGGATTTTTACGTATATTTAATAAACGGTGTGCAGCTATAACGTATATGTATTTAAATTCTTCTTCAATGGCAGAGTTTGGTTGGTTTGATTTCAATTTTGATGTGGTTTGTATAGTAGTTAAAGTCATTTACAAAATATTTGGTGGAAAATAAGGCAAAACAAAATGTATTTATTAATTTAAAACTGTCAAGTTGTCGACTTTAATAATTTTGGAATTTATAATGTGTAAGGACATTTAATGATCTAATGAAATTTTGACTAATGAATAGTTGAAATTACCTATTTGCTAGTTTAGGAGGTACAGAACCTAAAGATCTGGCATAACACAGCAGTTTGCCCTTAAAAGAAACCTAAGTTTAATTTATAAATTAATGCCAATTTTCCAACCAACCCCCTTTTTTGCATTTATTATGTAATATTTTGTGTTTTTACCTATAAAGGGACCCATTATATAACCGCTACTGATGAGAAAGATTTCTTTACGGATGATTGAATATATACTGTAAATATGTATTGTTTTTTTTCTCTTTGACAAAGAAAGAGAGGAAAAATTGAAAAAGGATTTAAGGATATTTGTAGATATTTTTTTTTTTTATAAAAGATAATACGCTATAAAACCCTGTACAAATATAATAAATATTTGAAGGTAAATAGTAAATATATAACAATTTGGTATATATAGAAAATTAATTTTCATTTTATGGGGTTGAAATTTGCATTTGAATTAGAACCTCCCTTGAATATTTTTCCTCACTATTAATATTATTCCAAGTGTAAATTTAAAGTGAAAATCCCTTTCTAGCTGGGCTTTTGTTATATTGTAGAAGTAAAGGAAAATAGAAACCTGAAACGATATATATAATTCTGACTCGGTAATCAAACATTTGTATACAATAAAAGATTTTAAATTAGATTAATTGATTGAATTTTTATATGCCCGTTAAAGTACATCACGCGGGATAAATTTATCCTTGATTTAATTTAAATATTCTATTTTGTATGTATATTGATAATAGACATAATTTTATGTACGTTTTTTTACAAATCGAGTGATTTTAGAATTATATATTCAAATATGTATTAAAAGAATGACAAATATTTTATTTTGAGTGGTGATATGAAGAGATATTACATTGACAGTAATTTTTTTTTAAATATTTGACTAGTCGAGAAGTAAATTACAATTCTAAAATTCTACTTTAGTTGAATTTAGTTATAAATTTTCTATTAATTTTTCTTTTGAAAGAAATTGCACATAAAGCTTTACTTATGTACTTGTAAAATTTGTGGTCAATTTCTTCATAATATTCAACCATTTTGTATATATGTACTTATTCTATTTATTATAAAAATTTGATTTAATTCTCATTCTTAAATTTTAAATGTTCAACAAAATGAAACAAGAATCTTAAAAGAAATAAAATCACCATATCCTAAATTTATATATTACCGTGAATCCCTTCTAAAACTAAAAGATTACCTTTCTAAAAACAAAAAATATCCTGTACAGTTATTGTGTGTTTTACAATAACAAAAAAAAAAAAACAAGGATCATAAATCAATGTCCTGGCCATAACATTATATTGTATACGTTTATAATATGTAAAAGATCTTTTCACAAACAAATTATAATATGCCCGATAGCTGAAAATGTCAACATGTGCCAGCCAAATGTGTGTGTACAACGTAAATGAAAAAGGTAAGGAATAAATATAATTGATTTGACAAAAATGTTTGCTAGTGTGTCGCGGTGTAAAAATTTAATTTTTTTCATTTAAATTTTATACTACATATACTAACAATTATTTTGTTAGTGACTATATCTAAGTTTTTTTTACGAAGACAAGCTGTGAATCATCTTTTGAAATATCTCAAAGTTTATTGTTGGTATGGTTTTTTAGTGTTAAATTTAGTTAAGGATTACCAATTATAGATTTATCAATGGATAGAAAGTTTATTGTCTGAAAGGTGTTATACTCGTAAGGTTTGCATAAATTATTATTGTGTGAAAAGGTCGCCTTCCGAAATTTACAAAAGATTTTACTATAATAAAATAAGGTACAAAAATATATTTAAATGTGGCGCTAAATTTTCATTTATGTTAATTGTATTTTAAAGTGTGCGATGATTTAGAAATTATAAAATATGTAATGCAAATTAATGTATAAGAAAGTTAACGATAATTTTATTTTATCGTCAATTCTTTACTCATAATCTACTATCATTTCAGTTAAATGGAAAACATTTAACTGATAGGGAGTGACTGGATATCCCCACAGCAACTTTTGTGATCAATTCAAATATGCTATTCAAAATTTCGTTTAAATTTATTTTTTCACTTATATATATGTACCTTTAATCCTTTTTTTAAACTAAACTGACCCTTTTTTTATTATATTTTGTGTATTTACATAACTTAATTTTATTAAATAATTTTTTTTTTATATCCTTGAACGTGTGAAATATTTATTTTTTATATTTTTTGTTTGTCCACATGGAATTAAGAAATTTTGGAAAGGATAAAATCTGACATTACAATAAAATACAATACGAATAGAAAAAAAAATATTCACAAAAATAAATAATTTCAATGTGAAGAATATGGAATAAAGGATAATTTACACCAATTGGAAATAAATGTGTATATACATAGACACAATCTAAATTTAAAATAAAAATGATAACGTTTGGTTTCGAAAAGCAAACGGAAACATATTGCAACCAGAAATAGAATTTAAATGTTTTTGTTATGTTTTTGTTTTTTTGTGTTGGCCAAAATTTTCATTTTTAATTAACTTCCTGACTAAAAGACCTTTTTTCTTACCTCCTTTTTTTACAGATTGGAACACACAGAAAAAAGAACCATGCATAAAAATATCGTTTCTTTATAAATTAGGATTGATTTACATTATTTTAAATCCACGAGATCATGTGCTGTCCCGTATGTACCTTTTTTGTAGTGCCGGCAATCAAAGAAAATTATCAGAAAAAAAATTATTATCTTTTGGTCAATTCTAGGAAATTCTTATCGGTTTTTTCTTATATGTATGACTTTCTGTCAAAGATTATTCAAATTTATTTTAATGATTTGTTTATTTAAGGATTTACAAATTTTACTGATAAAAATTATTTCAACATATAGTAAAATAATGAATATTGTAGAACTTAATTTCAAAAAAATTTCATTTATTTCCATGTTTTATACGATTAATTTTGTACATAAAAATTTCATAATTTTTATAATTTATTTTACAAATGTTTATTATACTTTATAATATTAAGAAAAATTGTACTTTGTATTTTTTACTTGGACCATTAAAATATACTTTAAATTGCTTATGCGGTGACCTAATCTTTTAAAAAAAATACTAAATGTTTTTTTGAGTATTTAATTTAAATGAGAAAAAAAAAAACCAAAACAAATATTATTTCGTCATTTTGTTATATGGTTCAAATGCCAAAATATTTATATATATTCCTAAATATTTTCATTAATTTTTTGTTGATTTTTTATTTTTTTTTTTGGGGGGATTTTAAAGTTTTTGTTGATTCTTTTAAAGAATTATTATTCGATATCGACCATATGCTTAATTAACACCAGCTTGAGCAGATCCTATGGGGAAAAAAATTATTATTATTATAATTTGGAGAAAATAACTCCAACCAAAACCATTAAAAATTATTATAAGAATTTTAGTTTTCAGTATATTTTTTTTTTTGTTTTTTTGGGAGGTTTCTAATTTCTTATTTTCTTAGGAATTTTGTTTTTATTATTTTGTATTCTAAAAACCAGTGGGAATCTTCTAAATACTTTTAATTAGTTTGTATTATTAGTATTTATTATTGGTTTAAAATGAAAAAAAGCTTTTTTGTTTGTGTGTCGAAAAGAAATTGTACAATTTGGATATTTAAAATTGTAAATAAAATTTCGAAATGTTTCCAAAATAATTTCATATATAGAGGAGTTCATTGTGACTAAACTTTAATAATAATAATCAAATTTATTATATGCATATAAATGATTTATTTTAATTTAATTATCGACTGAGCAAAAATATAATATACAAAATCGCAAATCGCTACAACATTTTGTCCCACTTTTTCAATTACATATTTACTAAGCCTCATACACACTAATTACTTGTAGGAACCAACAAAATTTGAAATGAGATCATTTTAATATTGATGTATTATACGTTGTAGAACTATTATATAAACCGAAACTAATTTCTAATTTATTTTGGCCGTTGATTTACATAAAATAAAATTTAAAACAACAAAAAATAAAATTTTTTTTTAATTATACAAGAAGATTAAAATAAATAAGGATAATAACAATTTCCTTTTTTAAACATAAAATTCATTATTCTAAATTTCTTAAATTTTATATTAAACATTATCATTCATATATACATAATATAAAATTTACGATTAATTAACTTATTTTAAGAAATTAAAATAAATATATTTGTAAAATCTTTTAATACTTCTTACACTTATGTCTTATTCGTTATGTATATATCCATATACCAAAAGATTCACATGTTTTAATTAGCGAAAATGACTCCCAAAAGACATTGGAAAAAAAAAACTATATAAATTTCATTTACCATATTATAATATACAATAAAAATTTTTGACAAATTAAGGTAGAAATCCTATTGCATAAATCAAAAAAGAATATACATTGAAACGACGAAAACAACTAAAGAAGAATTATATACCAAAAAAAAGGTCCATCCCAAAAGGATATATATATATATATTATTAATATGTTTAAAGAAATAAAACGCGCGGTTAAATTAACTTAAGCATATAATATTTATTAATAAGCTTTTGAATTTTGTTGGCCATTTTCAACAAAATAACAAAGAGGAATTACATATATCTTTTATTTACAATTCATGTTGAAGAAAAAGAAACTACATTATAGAAATCTTTTTAGTAATCCTTTTTTTTCTCTTCTTCTTCATTTACCAGAAGAAACCACTAACCATACAAGGACATATAGTATATATATGTAGTATGTACCTATTAAGGGTTACTACTATAATTTATACATATAATTTTGCTGTCATTAATATAAAAGAAAATTATACTATCTTTTACATATACCTTAAATCTACACACAATTAAATTTTCGGATACAACATATACAAATATAATTTTGAAGGGTGCGAGTAAGAATTCTCATATATATGAATATGATGTTTAGAAAATTTCAAATACCTTAAGGGATTTTACTACTATTATTTATATATGTGTTAAATTTCTTAAAGAAATCACCTCCCCCTTTTTTTTGTTATTGCTGTATATAAATATATATCCTGCGGATACTAGGTCAAAGAGTATATAAATATGCTTAAAAAAAAGGACATTCAAGTGTAAAGGATTTAAACAGGGATAATAATGAAAATAAGTTTTGGCTTTCATTTTTCTTATTATTATTATTATTGTTTTGAAAGTTTTTAACCCTATCCAAAAAAATAAAAATATTATTCATTAGAACAAATTAAATTTGTCCTTATTGTCAAAAGTTCAAGAATTATTGCGTGTGGTATTATTTTTAAGGTGTTTTTAATTCATTTGTTTTCTTACATCGATGATATCCTTTTTTATTATATATTGTAGAGCGTCTTAAAATTTTTGTGTATAGCCTTGAGATATTGGAAAAGTTTTTATTTTCTGAAAAAAAAAGCATATTGAAGATTTATACAATATTGTTGAAATTGGTTTAAAAGTATTTGTGTTTTATAAGAAATTGGAATTTTAAATGTTTGTTTATTATAATATACCCTAATAACATATTGTTATAAATTCAGTTTGTGGTGTAATTTTTAATAGATATAAGGACTATTCAAATATTGGACTATTTAAGCCTTAAAATGTAATTCATTGTTGCAGCTGCTAGTAATGTATTACAAGGATGTAGTGCCCATTTTGGGATGAACAAATTGAAAATTAAATATGTATATAAATTTTGAATTAAATTGATTTAAATTACAAAATATATAATTCTTCTTGGCTAATATATATTTTAAAAAGGTTTTTCATATTCTTGATCCAGCATTAAGAAATTGCCTTACATTCCCTAACCTCATCAGGACCACTTGGATGAGAAAAATGCAGACTACTATTAAAATTTCTGTTTCCAATTTGTTTTCCAAATTTTTGCCATTGGGGTATTTGTATAAATTGTATTATATGCGATAGCATTAAGTGGCCTCATGTTTAATGAACCATGTGCCAAAAAGGTATATATCCACTTTTCAAGAGTTTATACATATATACAAGAATAGAAATATACTAACTCTCTGTTCTGTTTTTACTTATTTCGTTATTACATTATATTTTTGTATATGTTTGTCCTTTCGAATATTATTTGGTTTTATGGTTCGACAATCAAGCAGCAAAGACAAAATCATTTTTATTTTCAACAAAGCTATAAGATGCCCTTTAGCTAAAAAAAAAATATATAGCTAATATAATTTTCAAGTAGAAAGTATATATTTATAATTGTTTAGAATGGTTACTAAATAACTATCTTAAGAAGAGTTTTAATAATTTTCAAATTGAAAGGGTGAAATAAAATTTATACACATAAGAAGTATACAAAAAAACAATTATTCACTATGTACAAACATGGATACATAGTTTATATATACATACAATTGGCACTATACTATTTTTGGCTAATTGAAATTAGTCGTTTTATAATACTCTTTTAGGGTTGAATTTAATACTATATTAAGGTAAAACTCATAAAACCAATTGAAATAAGTTACGTCATTTTCAGATTTCATTCGAATTTTGGTATAAATGAAAAAAAATATTTGTTGAAATTTGTTGATTATTATACATATAAATAAAAATTTCGTTTATTTGAAAAGTTTTTAATTATTTGGTTTATGAACCGAAAGGTAAAATTATAAAAGGCAAATTAATTTTTTATACTATGTATAATACTTAAAATTGGAATTTTATGTTAAAGATTTTTTTTTTTAATTTACTCAATTTTTATTACTATTTGTAATTTTGAAAAACGTCATTAAAATTTTTTTATTTGTAAATATCGTTTTGTCTTTTGATTCAATTCTATTTTATTATCTTAAATTTTTAGCTTCTATTTATTTATTTTATATTTAGAGAAAAAAATGTGTCAACATTTTTTTGAAGTTTCTTTTAAATGTCACACCGGTATTAAAGAAATAATTTTGATTACCTTTCATTGATATTATTATTATTATTTATTGTTTATTCCGCGCGCGTTTCTAAAAACGTAAGCAGATTTAGTTTTTATTTTTCAACATTCGATTTCAATGCGGGTGGTTTCAGTTTTTTTGTTTTTGGTTTAAATTTTTAGAAAACTTTTTGTTTACTTATTCTTATTGTTACCTAAAATTTTTGTGATTCATCATTTCTTTGGTTCTTTTACCAAAAAAACAAAAGTGGTTTTTGTGTGACTAATAAGAGATTTTAAAAAAAATTGAATTATTGTTTATTTATTTTTCACGAATTCATTTGAAATTTGGACCACCTAAAATCGATAAATGTAAATTGTATAAATATAAATGTAAATTGTATAAATATGGTTCAAGGTAATAAAAATTTAGTTAGAATTCAAGTTTTTTATAGGGTATAAAATTTCATATTGCGAAAAATACCATGAAAAATATTCACAAATATTTTACTAAATGAAAAAAATTATTAAATTTAAATATTTTTAAAATATTTATTTCAATATTAAATTAGTATAGTAAAATGAATATTGAAAATCTCACTATATACCATTGTAGTCATTTCAATTTTGATATTTGAAGAATCCGAGCCTGAAAGATTATTGTAAATTGTCAATAATTTTTATTTCAATCATTTTTGGAAATTAAAATTCTTTCCTAATAGAAAAATATCATTTTTTGATTTATGTAGAAAATTTAACACCACAACAAACTGGAATATCGTAGTGTTCCTGTATAGATAATGACTAGCCAGAAATTAAAAAAAATATTTTAAATACATAGTTTCCATAGATCTGCCATAATTTTGTACAAATCATTAACGAAAATCTTTAAATTTAAATACAACTAATATGAAACATCTAAAAAGTATACTCTACACGTGCGTACTTAATAAATTCTCAAATATTTTGTTAATAAAACTTTTAATTATTATATTTTATAATATACAAAATAAAAAAGAAACCTCAAATAACCTCAATTTATTATTACTTCTTTTTAGTCATGATAAATAAAATCGCATTGTATAAGACTTTGCCTTCCTTGTACGAATTATCAAAATTTGTATTTATACATTTAATTATGACTCAAAAACGAAAATTATTAAAATGAATTTTCTTATCAATTTTTATATATAAGTAATTATAAAACAACTCATTATAATTTTTCAAGAATTTTTTTCTTATTTTTAAACAATTTATTTTAGTCAGAAAATAATAAAAAAACCTCTTTTAAATTTTTCTGTAAAAATTTACTTTTAATCTTTATTTAAGAAATAAAATGTAAAAAAATTATTATCAGTTCCAAAAAAGTCAATTTTTAAAATGGAAAAAATGTTAAATGCGTGTCGGCAAGTAAAATTCTGTTTAACGTAAAATAAAATATCTTATAAAAATGTAAAAATAATAATAATAATACATATATAAAAAAACTCATATCCCGCCTCATTTTCTATATTATACAATCAGAAAAAAGTGATTTTTGTCACCCAGGAATAAATTGGAAACTATAAACGAATACGAGTACATATATAATAATAATAATATCATTCTGAAGACAAATGTGTCATTCACTTAACCCTATGAACTTCAGTTTATATACCAACAACAAAAAAAGTATCATGAAAGAAAAAACCATCGTACAAACAAATATCACCAAAGAAAGACACAACCTTCGAGAATTTATGAGTTTTTAAAAGTTAAAAATATATTTAAAAAAATCATTCTTTATTTTTAATCTTTTCTTTTTTCTCGAAAAGATAACGAAAAAAAAATGTATCATAATTTATATTTTTGAATTAAAGGTTTTTCTTGTTTTTTTTGTTTTGTATATTTGGATCTTTGTTCTTGAACGTAGATTTGTAATAATGGTGGCCATCATAATTTTTGTAGCCTAAACTACATATATAATAATCATTTTGTTTGTATATATAAAAATTGATGGCGAGTAATGAAAAATTAATTGCTCATATGTTGTTTGGTTCATAAATATCTTAAATTTTAATCAGATTCTTGTTTTTTTTTTTTTTGGTTTGGTTTGGTTCAGTAATTTAAATATTTTGAGGTCTGTGAGAAGTTTGAAAAGTGTTTTTTTTTGTAACGTACTTTTTTTCTTGTTAGGGTCAAAAAACTAATTATTATTTGAAAACATTATTTTCACAACATTGTATATACAATTAATTATTTGAATAATACGAGTATGTTACCATACAAGGTTTTTTTTCTTCTCAAAAATACTATGAAAAAATTAAGATTTTAATATTTACCATAAATTAATTTTTTCGTATTTTTTTTTTTTACTTTCATTCTTCATTTTAATGGTTCAATGATTCGTTCTTTTATTTCAAATTGAGATTAACCGCATAAGAAATCAAAAATCTTCTGGAAACAAAAAAAAAATATTCTTGTGTCTTAAATCTGATTGAACTTTAAAAAGTTGAAATGATAACCCAAACCAAAATGAAAGCCTATCAATCACTAACAGAATTTTGAACCGATTAAGGTATGCTTAATTTTGCAAACAAAAAGAAAGGAAGCGAGATGTCAAAGAACTATTCAAGGCAAACCAATTATCGTTTAATTCAATTCTTTACGCAAAAATTGAATTATTATTATAAATTATCGCACTTTTTTTTTTGTTGAGGCTGAGATTAGAAAATTTACTTATTATTAAATGAAATTGTGGTGGTGCGAATTCTTGAAACGTCAAGGAACTACACAAGGTAATAAATATACAAATTCTAATTGAAACTTATGATTATATAAAAAAATAAATAAATTTTAATTTTAATTGAAAATTATCAAAAACAATTTTTTGTTTAAAAGTTTTTTTAATTATGAATGAATTTAGAAACACACGTGTGACTTTTGTGATTTGTTCTGACCAAAAAGGTTGAAATTAGATTATTCAAATTAAAATTACCAAATAGAATTAATTTTTTTATTAGATTTTTTTTTTATATTATTATCTCTTACTTTTTCACGAAAACATCAAAGTTTTAGATTTATGAGAAGAAGTAAAAAAAATTGATAAAGTACAAAAAAAAAATTAGTAAACAATTCAAAAAAATAATATGATTTTTTTTGAACTAATAAGTGGTTTAAGAAAATGCAACAGTTTCTAATAACAAAAAAAATATTTTTTATCAAAGTTTTTTCCAAACTTTTAGAATTTATAGTTTTCATAAAATATTTTCTTTAAAAAAAAACTATTTTCATATAAGTAACCAGAAAAATGAAAAATAAAACTTATAATACTTTGTGAAAATAAAATATGTAAATCAGAATTTTGTCTTTAAATAGTTTACATATCATCATCGTATCAACTTTCAGAATGATATCTCAAAAAAACTTTTGAATAAAATTTTGTGTCAACATAAAAATAAAAGAAAATTACCTGAAATATTTTTTTATTTGTATCCCAAAAAGCTATAAAATATTTCTTGAATGAATCCTGAAAAGTTTTCTTCATAAATTTCTGTGCAACTTTTTGCTTTGATTTTAATATACGAATGATTCTTCTCATATGTGTGTGTACTTAAAATGTGCTTATAAATATTATTTTCTTCGTATTTAAAAGTCAATAAAATATACATAAATATTATTGTGATACCTTGTAAAAAAAGAGTCCTTAAATTTCATCTGTATATTCCCACCTATTTAGAATATTTCATTTCTGCAATAAATTTCATTGTTCGAAGACAAACTTTTCACCAAAAAAAAAAGGATATGTAAAATCGAAGGAGAGTTCTTTAAAAAGTTTTCAAAATACTTTTTTTCTTTATATTTAAAGTACAAATACATTTATTTATTTTTTTGTTGGGAAAATCTGAGAAAATTTTACAGATTTTAACATAAAAAAAAAAACTGAACAATATTTACTTAAGAAAGAATGTGTATATATGCTGGAAAATTTTGGTATATAATATTTTTGATTTTGATATAGAGCTTATATATTTGTTAATCCATTTTAGGAAATATTTTTAGTTTTTATATAGACAATTATTGAAAAGTATCTTATATATGTTCTTAATTTTACTTAACATTATGTATACCATTGATGTTGTTTCCCATTTTATACATAAATCCTTTTAAAATATTTTATTTTAAACAATATTCTTTAAAAGACTTCTCAGAGACTATGGGGAATGATTGGTTATATACAACAGTGATAGAAAATATATATAAACATATTTAAATAAACATAATATAATATTTTGTTTGTATATGTACAAAAAGGATGAAATTAAATCGAGGTAAAAGTTATGTTTGTCTGAAAGTTTATCTTACAAACAAAGCATAATATAAAAGATTTTCAAACAAAAAAAAAGGTACAATTGAAATTAATGTAAAGTTGAATAGACTTTGACTAGAAGACGTACATCGTGTATAGACGATTCTATAAAGTTTTCTTAATATGAAAATAATGAATTTTTTTTTATAAATTTCATAGTTCAAATATATAAAAAGTTTTCATTTATTTTGTAATAAATTCTCATATGAATATTATGTATTTTAGCTATTTTAGATAATCATCTACTATGTTTATTAAGTGTGTTTAATCTTGAAATTCAATTAAGATTTTTGGTTTTATAATAATTTAATCAATTTCAAGTTTATTCAAATATTTGATTATAATTTAATGGTAAAGTATAGGCAGACATTTGAAACTAAAAAAGTAAATAAATATTAATATAATATCAATTTTTTTCCACTATCTTTTTCAATAGTTTTGATTATTTGATAATTGGTAATCTAAATAGTTAAATATTAGATATTACTTGCATTATGTAAATGTTCTAATGCCCTAAAATCCTTATCATAAAATTCCATATATATAGACAGAAAAATTGACAAATGATTTTTTTACAATTACATTTCATTTTTAATATCATTAATTATGTGCTATTAAAAAAAAACTTTGTTATGGTTAGGCAAACAACCAAAATGGTTGATTACCTTTTTCAATTTTCAATAATAAAACAGATAACAGGTTTAAATATTAATTTGTATCAACATGAAAGAAGAATGAATAGGGCGTTACAATACCAAAAAAGTTTTTATTTCTGTTTCTTTCATTCTACTTCACCTTATCTATTAAATTCACCTGTTTTTCTATACCTGTTACCATGTTTACCTGCTTGTGTTTGTATTGAATTATGTTATGGATAATTTGACTTTAGTTATGATATGTATGTATTTACATTGTAACCATTGTTATTGTAGATCCGCCTATATTTGGTTATGGGTATTATATGGGAATTGGGTATGGTTAATATTTTAAATATGGTAGGCATTTTTTATTATAGTATATTTCATATCTCTTTCTTATAACCTGTAATTATTTTATGAAAAAGTTGGAAATTTCTTGCTAAGTTTATACTGTTTTGCGATATAGTAGAATGAAATTTAAATTCATTTTGAATAAGTATAAATAAGAAACTTGGTATTTAGTGTTGTGCAATTCGTATACAAAATAGTAAACTACAAAAATGTAATTCAGTATATAGTAAATAATCAGTGTTTCTGATTAAAATAATGGTAAATAGCCATTTTGCTTATGAATTCATTTTAAAAATAAATTTCTAGGACAACGTTATTAAAAATCAAAGAAATGTTAAAAGAATTTATCATTAAAATATTCTAATTAAAATTTATTGAATTCAGACAAAACGATGTTATAAAATTAACCGAAATTCTAATAAATATACTAAATTTTTTGTAATTATTATCACTAAGAATGGTTGAAAATAAAATATAATAATTTATTGGTTATATAGTAAAGTTGAAGGTATACTAAAATTATATATACCAAAAAAAACAATTAACTAAAAACGAAATATAAAATTACTTATACAATATTATTTGGCAATTAGATTAAATCTTAGTGATCCTCTAAGAATAATTTCTGTTTTGGGGTTTTTTAATTTTCTTATAATATTATAGAATGATAAAATCTTTTTATTTATGTAATATGTTTCGTTTTTTTTTCTTCGTTTTATTTTTATTACCATCACTCCGGTAAATTGACTCAAATAAATAGTCTCATTGGGGTGATATTCATTTGGTTTTTATTCTATTTAATTTTTTGGTTTGTATTTTTTTTTGTTGTTTGCCCATTTAAAACAATTTTAAGCTTTTTCTCATACAGGTTTATGCTTTTCTGGTATAATAATTTTTCTATATAATATTATAGCTACTTAAGAAATCTTAGAAAAATATCATCACATAAAATAAAGAACGTATAACAAAAAGAAGACTAAATTTGTGTCCTTTGATATCCTAATTCTATGTATTCTCTATCATTGACTAAAAGCGTTAAATATAATTTAGAATTTATTTAATACCTTATATCTTTATATTACCTAAAAAAAAAATAGAAATAAGAAGAAAAATCTAACTACCTAACTCCTTAAGAACATTTAATGATACACACGAGAGAAAATCAAGGACATTTTCTTTCTTAAAACCATTTTAAACCAATAAACTTTGAATTAAGAACAAAAAAAAATTAGAAAGAGAGAATGGAATTGATCTAAATTTATACATAAAGATATAAAAATTAATCCCTGGAAATCTTGTGATTTAGTTGCTGGGAAAATTGCTATTTCCCTATTACCCCCATTATAAATAGAAACTTGGTACAAAAATATAAAAATAAAACAGAATAAAAAGAATAGAAAAATCAACGTGGTTTTTTTTCTTCTTCTTTATAATTTTTTTTTATTTAATAAACATTCGCAGATAAAAAAACAACTAGGATATGAAGGATATGGTAAAATTGTAATCATTAGAGTAAAAAAAAAGTGAAAGAAATAATATAAATATTAGAATGGTAAATACATTCTCAGGGGTATGTATAAATTGCATAGATTGAATTCATATTCAAGCATAATTATGTTTTATTGCCTTTAATCATTTGTCTGATATTCAATAAATTCAAATAAACTCGCCCACAATAATAAAATAGTAGATATTGTTAGCTACAAAAATGACATTAATAATAGTCCTGGACGATTTTATCTGAATTTATTGACCAAAACTAAACAATCCTTATATTTAAGGACCTACATTATATATTTTTGGAACCTACAAGAACTTTAGTAAGAAAACGATTCATTATAAAATCATTCAAATTCTGGTAACTTTAATAAATTTGATATATCAACTGACAAATACAATTTATATTAGTAAATTAATTGAAATTAATAATCTAAATCTAAAAAATAATCTGATTTACTTTCATTTTACGTTCATTTTTCTTGACAAAAAAAAAAACTTATCACAAAAGAAAAACTCTCACGGATTTTAATTTAGTCGTCCTTGGTATTATTTCGTATATACACATATATACATATAGATTTAAAAAAGGAGTTGGATGAGTTAAATTTTTAAGAGGACTTTTAACTAATCTTCTCTATTTCTTTTTTTTTTTCTCTGTTATTTTGTATTATTGTTGTTGGGCGATTTTATTAAGCGAAATAAGCGCATTCCTTAGTCCTTTAATTTATTTTTGTATATAAAATTTAGATTATAATATAAATGTATGTGTGTGTGTGTGTGTTTGGAAAGTGTTCTTATTCAGGGTTTAGGATCTATATGACAAAAAGCTTATATTTGTATATAGTAATTTTCCTGAAATAAAAAAAAACGTATATCTTTTATTTGTTTTTATATACGGATTAGAAAATATAAAAAAAAAATTGAATTTCAAAAAATGTATATACCTTCAAGGATAAAGACATTAAAGTAAATGAAAAACAGAAATAATATATAAAAACAAATGAATTTTATAGTAAAGTCATGATATACAAAAAAAATATAAAATTATAAGATTGAATAAATGGAAATTAAGATAAAAAAAATGTGAAGCGTAATAAATACCATTAAAAATAATAATTTGATTTTAAAATGGTTTGGAAGACAATGTTATCAAACATTAATTATTTATTTAATTTTTAACATTTTTAAAATTTAATCAAATTAAAATTTAATTTTTACTATTTTATGTTTTAGTTGCGTCTCAAAAGAGTTTTTAGAATTTGAACCTCTAATATTAAAGATTATGAACAACTACTTTAAAACTTCGAGCCATCGTTTACCATTTTCAATATTCACATCCTTCGAATATTTCTATAGTTTAAATATAATTTTTATTCTTGGTTAAAATCAAAATTTTCCTGAATTTTCTTATCTTGCTTTCTGAAACCATTAATTATATTTATGTATATATAAAAAAAAATTGGTTAAACGTTTTTTTTTAAATTTTTTTTTTTTGTGGTATACAATCAAAAACGGAAATGCAATGCTACCGAACATATTTCAGCATTAGTTCCTTTTTTTTTTAGGACTATATTTATAATAGAAACAACAAAAAACTGAACATTTTACAACATGTCAACCAAAGCTGACAGTTTCTCAAATCTATTTTTTTTGCTCTAAGGATTGATTTTGTTTTAGTAAGAAAGGCACAAATTCCCTTGAGGACACAGTCATCGTAAATAATATTAAACACAAATTTTACCCAGAAACATATATAACTAAATAATGAAACATATTTGCTAAATATTTATTTTTTGGTATTATGTTAGCATTCAATCAAATTTTACATAAAATTTATTAATTTTTTTTCAATATCCGTGTATAAAAAATAGTTTGACTTTATAATGAGGACATGCGTCAACTAATTTGTCAGTACTTTTACTAAAAAATTTCTCAAAAAAAATTTGAACACTTCACTAAAAAATTGAAGTGAAATAAAAAAAATTGGATTAGCTAGAGCAAGTGATATCCATGTTAAAAGCGTTACAAACGTCTGTATGCAAATAAGGATATTTAAAACAGGATATATCAGTTCTTATATTTGTTGTGAAAAAAATAACAAATCAATTGTTTTTGTGTTTTTGTTGAAACGAAAATTATTATTCCATGTCCTTTTCCCCCAAAAAGTTAAAATTTAAGTGGTTTGATTTTTTTTTGTGTTGAATTTTGTTTTCGAATTTGAAGTTTCCCTTTAAATAAAAGACAAAAAAAATCAAATCATGAGAAAAGTGAAAAAGAGAATATATTTTCTTCAAAATGTTGATATTATTTTGGGGAAATTTTTGTTGGATATGACATCAAGAAAAACAAAACTACAAATTTGCTTTTACATATTTTTCTTGTATATAACAGCAACCGACAGGATAACATAAAAGAATTTTACACACAAAATTTGTATATTGAAATATCTTAGATATATAAAAAATATTCCTTTGGGACCAAGAAAGAAAATTATTTCCGTGATTTGGAAAATTTTGTTTTCGTTTACCCAATGATTATTGTTATTATTGTTTGAAATTTTGTTTCTTTTTTGAAATGTTTGAAGAAAATTGAAGACAATTTTTTTTATTATATTTTTTTAAAAGTTATTTTTCAAATATAGTTTTAAATTGGCAGTTTATGACAAGTTCAATTTTTTTTAAAAAAATATATAGTTCAAAAAATATAATAATTTCATTTTTCTTTCAGTTGAATAATTTTGTTGTTGAAAACATAACAAAGATTATGGGATCGAGATTGTTCTATAAAGAAGGTCACTAATTTTTTCAATTAGGTTTATGGTTGGCGTTAATATAACTTACCAACCAAGGACAAAAATCAGATTATCCTTCAAGAAACAAGAACCAGTAATAGTTTCGCTAACAATTGCATCGGAATGATTAAAAATTTAATTGTGACTTGTCAAATTCTAGCTATTAAAACAAGAGATTTACCAAAGAATTTGTAAAGTTGAATGCTGTGTCAAAAAAATTTGAATAATTTCACATTCTATCAATATTCTTGCTAAAAAATAGTCTTCTATATTATTCAAATTGGCTTTTTATACACATTTCGGTTTCATCATTTACAAAACTTATAATAATTTGTTAAATATTATTTAATAATCTTACTTTTTCTATTATTCATTTTGTTTTTCTCTGTTACAACCTTCAAATGACACCCTCAATGATTACATGCGCATCATTTTGGTATCCTTTTTTAATATCTAAGCGAACAGATGAAAAAAAAAATAAATAAAGGGTAACGAAAAAAAATAATAATTTTTATTTTGTGTTATCAAAAAATAAGAAAAAAGAAAGCATAAAAATGCAAATGACATTCTACGAAGAAAGTTCATTAAAAATTCAAGTTAAAAAAAATGTATATAAAAAAATTATTATTTTTCGTCTAAGTTAATTTACTAAAAATATGAACATCGTGGAAAAAAAAAACACAAAGTTAATAAACTTTTTTTTTTTCTATTTTCGTATAATTTTGATTATTCATTTTGTGGTCAAAAGAAAAAGGACGAGAAAAAATTTATTTTATTTGTTAATAATTTTTTAAGAGAGCTTTCCTCAATTAACATGAATCCAATTAAAAAATAAACATAATATTTTTTTTTAGTATATTATTAAATTATTTTTTTATAAAGAAAATGTAAATTTTTTGGAGTTCTCCTGGAATGGGTTTGGGAAAATAGAGAAATTAGAATAATAATAATATTTTGAATTGAGTTCGTCAATGATGGATAGACAAATTTTATAAGGATATTTTAGTAGTTGAACGGAGAGTACAGTAGGCCCTCAGTTTTGTGGTATATGTGTCTGTTGTCACCAACTAATTTCAAACCAACTAAACCAAATATTATCAATCAGACATTGTCATTATTTTATCTGTCAAAAGTTAGGTGTAAAAAATTGTCAAATTTGTCTTGAGTTGTCAATAATTTTCTCATTTTTCAGAATTAAAAATATCTAAAAGTTTTTTTTTGGGTTAGTATTTTTGAACCTTTTTTTTATTGAATTACTACAAAAAAAAATTCTCCTCCAACATAAAAAAAAAACCATCATAAATATTTTTCTAGTTTACTTTTATATTTCCCTTGTTCATAGTTTTAGGTAAACACTAAAACATAATATACATAGATCTATATGTATAGAAAGTAAGAAACAAAAAAAATATTACTCTATGATGTCCTTAAAGATTAGGTAATAGTTGATAGTGGTGTTCCTAAAAACAAAATTGTTTATCTAAATTGTTTTTATTGCAAATTATAGTCCAAACCACAAATAAGAATATTGTTTCTTATTTTTTTTTATATATTTATTTTTGGTTGGGTAAAAGTAACAAAAACTTAACATGTAACACAATTTTCTTGACACATTTTTGTTATTTTTTCTTTTATTTTGGGCTTTAAAGATAAGAAAATATTATAAAATGTAGATTTTTTTTTTATATATTTGCTTCTAATATTTGTGTCATACATATATGTAAAAAAAAACCAGGGTATTTTATCCTTTCTCATTTAATATTATGAGTTTTGATACCCTCTTCTAAATATACCCAAAACATATCATCACCTTAACAAGGATAACATGATTTCTTTTATAAATAATATAGATAAAAAAAAAATTGTTATATACATATTTGGGACAAGATAATGTTTTTGGCATATTTTTATGTTGGTACCTTTTACAGAAAAATTTAACTTATATCTGGGACGGATTGGGTAATAAGATTTAAAAAATAAAATGAAATGTGAGAATTAGGTTAGAGTTATGAGTTTGTTGAGAATATTATGTAGGAATATGTAGTCAAAATATATATTTCAGGTTCTATTTTATCTATCATTTATATAAGTTAAATTAACAGCTCATGGTAAAGCTCGCGGAACTTATGATGAGCACAAATGTCTTGCAGAAACGATATTCTTTTTTGCCATCCAGTGATTGTAATTTCCCTTAAAATTGGGAATATTGTCGTTAAAAATTAATTAATTGAATAATTTGAGCAAATTATACATCAAACTGCAACAAACTTTGTATAACGTCATTTTTGAGTTTGCAATAACTTCATTTTGCTAACAAATATATTTTGTAAATATATTTTTATTTCTATTTGATGGGATGTTTCAAAAATATATAAGTGACAAGTAATTGAACTGATGTTAAAAAGTATATCAATATAATTAAAATATCTTCGTCCTGCTAGGATATGATATTTGTATACAGTTAAAATGAAACTAAAATTATTTAAAAAAAATTTGTCAGTCAACATTCTTTGACGAAATCCAGGAAGATATGTAATTTTTTTTTGTGTGTATGATGGTTTGTTGCCTAAGTTAATGTACAAGGATATTGTCTATAAGTTCCCATGTAATTGAAAAGATGTTTAATATAGATTTCTTGTTAAATGCTCTAATGACTTTTTAATGTATTATTAATTTGTTTTTAGTTAGCTGTCAAATTATTGTTACATATTTTAATTTAAATTTTAAATTTTTAGTTTTTCTCCCCGTGGAATGTCAGTAATTCCAAAAAATAAATATTTTTACATTTAGCTATTTTAGATATAAAAAGAAAAATTATGGTTAAAAACCAAACAGATGTTGATGGCGGTTTTGAAATTTTTTTTTGTTTATAAGAAGTGCTAATTTATCAAAGATTGTAGTTATTTAGTTGTAAAAAATTACTACTTCCTTTTTTGAAGTTGTAAGAATTAATCATTATTAGTTAAATTTTATAATTTGTTAAATTTTTGTTTCAAATATTTTAATTCTTTTCTATTATTATTAATAACTTTTAGTCAATAATTTTCATATGTCGAATATTTAAATGAAATTAGTGTTAAATTTCTTTATAATTTGTAGAATTGATCTGTCAAATTAATCCCAAAACGATATTTTATGAAGTCCACTTAAGTTTTTGTTAATATTACCATAATTGCTTATATAAATCTGATAATTTGAAAATTTAACATATTAAATAATTAATGTTAAACTTGTCCAACTCGATCATCCTTAATATTAAATTCTGCATAAGTCTAAGCACCAGCCGATTTCCTCCTTTTATTAAAACATTAAAATCACTGTGTTACTTTGTACAATTTCATACTTTTTTCCTGCAATTTCCAAAATTTAACTAATTAAAGTCCATTTACATTTTGAGAAATTGAAAACATGAAACGATATTAATATAAATTATAATTTCTTGTTTTTAAATTAAATATTTTGAGTCCATTAGACATTAAATACGTCTGAATTTTTAATTATAGAAAGAATTATTAGACAAAATCTCAATTTATATTTATTTGTTTATATTATTTCTTTTTTTTTTTTTATTGAAGAAGGAAGTTTAATTAATTATTTTTCTGTTAATGTTAAATTATAAAAAAAAAAACTGCAAAAATTATAATTGATAAGTATAAATAAAATTTCAAAGAGAATGTGATATAGCATTAAAAGACAAGTTTTTTTAATGATTTATTTCGTTTTTCGTTTTTATATAAAGATAATAAAATTTTGTTCATTAATATATAAAATCTCTTCAACAAAAACAAAATTTAATTAACTTCTTGTTATCAGTTTTGAAAGAGTTAAATTTATAATATAGGACAACTATAAAAAAAATAACGACAACTTCAACTTTTAATCAAAAAATTATACATTAGTATATAGTTTTCTGTCGTAAAAAGCTAAAATTTCAGGCAAATGATTTCTTTTTTTTTCTATATTATATGAAATTTATGTTCTTTCTTTACATATTTTTTTTTTTGAAATACATAAAGAATATTTTTTTTGGATTTCTCAGACAAATTAAAGTTTATTTAAATAATTTTTGCTTATCATTATTTCAATTTTTTTTTGTATATACAACAAAAAATCATTTTGACAAAATTTTCTGTTAACGAAATATAAAATTGAAAATTACTTTTGACATATAGTTTTATTTTTGGTATACAACTTGTCTTTTTTGTACAAAGGAAACTAATAATGATGGTCCGAAGAAGAAGGCATCAAACTTTTATTAAAAGAGCAATGAGCCCTCGTCCATTTTGCATTTTTTTTTATATATAGATAGAAATAAACAAAGTTAAAGAGTTTATATTTTGTTTTGTTTGTTTCTGTTATCAACCTAGGAAGTAGAAGTTCATTTTGTCGGAGTCCATATTTTACAATAAACATTTTTTTCTTAATCAGTTTTTTTAGTTATTTATGATCGGTGTGTTCTACAATGATAAATTATTATGTATATATTATTATTTTTACTTTTAATACCGCCTTTTTTTATAACATTTTGTTTTTGTATAAATGGATTTGATTTGAAAATGTTTTTTTTTTGTTATCAAAATTAAGACGAAAAAAATATTACATATCAACGTAGTAGAGTTAGTAAACCTTGACTGGATGGAAATCAGAGCGGATATAAAAAAAAATGTTTTGTAATTTTATCAGTTTTTGTTGTAGGTTGAAAGATATTTTTACAGAGTGTAAAACGAAAATTGTATTTTTTCAATTTGTTTAGAATCTTTTGGGCATCTATCAATTTTAAAATTCGTCTTGTGTTAGTCTTTTACAGTCCAGAATGTCTGGAGAGCTTAAATACTAACTTAGAAACGAAATATTGTTAAAACTTAAATTATGTAAAATATATTATGTTGCATCGATGACAGAACAGTGTGGCATAAAATTATATTTCCACTGTTACAAATTATAGTAATGCCTATAATAGAGGCATAGTAAGAATTTTGGCATCGCGGTAATTAGTCTTTTTCATAATTTATCTTCTTTAAATGCTTAATATTCCGTAGTACAGATAATATAAATCATATAGTATAACTTCAATTCGGATACCCTTAAATGAAAACATTGTTTATATTATTATTTACTAAAGGCGGCTTGAAGACCTGAAAAGTAGATTACGTTTTTTTTTTTTTCATTTTTCCTTTCATCCAATCAGAAAAAAAATTGATATTATTTCTTTTCTCCAAGCTCGAGTTATAATTTCTTATCACAAAAATATTTTTTATGTATATATATATATTTTATGTATGTAAAGATTGTTAAGAAAACAATTAAGTCACTTGTTTTCTTCGAAGATAAATTTATTTGAATTTTTTTGCTGTTCTTATATTTCTCATTTGATAAGAAAATGAAATATAATAATTTATATAATAATTTTTAACATGTAATGATAATGTTTCTTTTTTAAAACAAATTCATTTTTATTTACTGATTATATATATATATATATATATATATGTGTGTAAATAGATTTATTGAAATTTAATTCATTAAAAATCTATTTTACGCGTTCTTTGTACTTATGCGTTTTAAAGAAGAAAAAAAAATTATCGCATTGAATAAATATGCAAAAAATCTTTATTATTTTTCTTAGACAGAAAATATTTAGGTAATATTTAATAAATATATTGAAAATTTTGATAAGAATTTATCAAACATTAATTAAATCTTTATTGATTTATTTATTGACGTATAACAAATATTTGTTTTTTTCTTTTATAATAATAAATTTCAAAATTTTATGATTATTATAGGAAAGTTTATTTAACAGAAATCATAAATTTAAATATAGATTGTCAAAATTTTTTTAATAATTCTTAATTGACAATTAAACGTAAACAAAGAATAAATTTTACTAACCTTAAAAAAAAACCAAATCTTTAAAATATAGTTTAGTAATAATTTTTGTATAACAAAAATTACGTGACCATATCATAATATTTATCTAAGAATATAAATTTTATAGATATTCTGATCTTTTGAGGTTATAGTTACACACATAATTCAATTACCTCAATTTATATTTATGAATATCATATATTTAAAATTTATATTTTTGATAGTTTATTCAGGAATAGTTTTATATATGTACAAGATATTATATTAAGACCATATATTTACCCATAAAGTTTTCTATTAAATACTCAATAAAATAATAAAATCTAATCTTAAAATCATATAAAACTATATCTTTATATCTCCACACACATACACTGTCGATGTGGTAATATATAATTTAAAAAAAAAAAGTGAACGTGTTTAGTCTTCGCAATAAATATTATATATAGTAAACGATATCACACATTTTATATTATAATTATTTGTAATATATAAAAGTTTAAAATTAATCCTGAAACGAAGTACAAGAAAACCTTTATACCTTGTATATATTTGTTAATATCCTGGCAATAGAGTAAAAACTTCTAAAAAAAAAAAATTTTTATACATAGTTGAAAATATAGAAAATTTACGTGGTTTATAAAAAAAGAGAAAAACGTTTAAAGAAATTACAAATTTTTGATCATGTGTCCAGAATATAAGATTAAGTAAATAAAATAAGGATATTCACCAGGATATTCACAGCATAAATTATTATATATATAGTATATACATATTATTTATATAAAATTTAGTTATAAGGGACAGAATACTGTAATTTAATTGAATATATTTTATAATATATAAAACAAGGTAAAATATATTCCAATTCAATGAACCCTTTTTTGGTTTTTCATTATTATTTTCCTTATATAGAATATTTTTGTTGTTTGTTGAAAAGTTTTCCTTTTATTAGAAAACAAGTTATTGGGTTGTGAAAACATAATTGGATTTGATTAAATAAAAATTCTTTATAAAAACTAATATTTAATATTTCATATTTTTTTGAAATATATAATATTTTATTATACTATGTCCGGATAATGGCCACAAAAAGGATTTTTCCGTAATATATTTTGTTATAATGGAAGAGAATATATATTTTTGGGAAAAATTCAGAATTTATTTAAATATGAATAGAATGATCAGAATTACCTCAAAATCATTTACAGAAATTGTAGAATAGTTCATAGATTTTATTAAAAATTAAAGATTTTAGGGATTTTAAAGAAAGTATTTTGAGTATTCAATAAGATATTGCGTTCATTATTTTCATCTACTTTAAAAAAACTGTCTGCCTAATTTGTCTAGCGTAGATTAAAATTTTTAAGGACCAATTTTTTGGCTTAAATTTACAAGTCTTGGACAACGAATTAAATTTAGAGATTAGCTATTCCATTTTTAATATAGTTCAAAATTGAAGAATTTATAAAAAAAAATTTCTTCATCCTTTCATATAAGTATCCCAATGCTATGAATAGAAAAACTTTGTATTAATTTTCCCAAGTTTTCCTTATTAAATTTTTTGATTAATTCTTAAAAAAAAAAAATAACTCAAAAATAAAAGAGTTAAAGAAAATTTAAAAAGAAATAACAATTTTTTAATGAAATGAAAATAGAAAAGGACGTGCAGCGGTTTTGTCTAAAATTAAGGAAAAAAATAAATCCAATAAATATAAAGAATGTAAAAGGAAGAAGGTGTGTATACGATCCTTTATTACTCTTGTTCAGGAAAAAAAACTGTGTTGAGGAAAAGATAAGACAATTTGGAGATGTAAAATTGTTTTTTTTTTCTTTCTATAACCCTCAGAAATTTTTTTCTTTGTACATTTCGCCCAAGAATATTACAACCCTTTTGCCTGTTATAATTTGGTGGCGGCCTGATGGGCGAAACGAAAAAAAAAAACATAACCAATTTTATATAACGAAAATTTTGAGTGGAAAATGATGAGAAGTGTTTTTTTATTTTGCATCCAAACTTGGACTAATAAGACGTGGCTGTTCAATTGGTAACACGTCGTTTTGATTACGGCTTCCCTTTTTTTTATGCCTTATTTTTATAACAATCTGCCGATGCTATTAGCTTACGAAGCATTGCTGCCAAAAAAAATAATATTATAGGATTTTTTTTTTTTTGAATAGTCATTTTGAGGATTTAAGGAATTTTCATTATTAACGTTGATAAGAGAAAAAGGGTTTTCCAGGATGAAAATATAAATGAATGTTTTTTTTTTGTAAATTATTAGAAGGCGTCGTCTACCAACTTTAATAATACTTTGAGTATACCTTTTGATTATATTATTGCAGCACGAAGGAGGATTTTTTTAAGGATTGGTTATTTTTCTTGATTCTTTTTTTTCTTGGGGCTGACAGATGGTTCAATCCATTTTGATAAGTAATAATATTAAAAATGATAGGCAAATTATATAAGAATTGTGAAAACTTATAAAAGGTGAACCATTAAGAGTAATTTGTAAAATTTTATAGGATGATTTTGATTTAGTAAATTGCAATATTAAAAAAAAATGATTTTTTGAGAATAATTTTTAATATTTTGGACAATTTTTGTTTGAAATTTGTAAGAATTTTGTTGTAAATATCTCAATTCAGTATTAAAGAGCAAAAAGTATATTAGAATATAAATTTTACAGACAAAATGTTTTACAAATTAAATTCGTCACTTAAACGTTAAGCCCAAAACTTTAAACGTATAAACTAATTATCTGAAAACTTTGACGAATTTGATTTGAAAAATACCGAATTTATTTTTCGATAATGATATTAATCAAAATTCCCTTCTATATCATCAATAAATCTCTATTTTTTATCCTTAAACTTTAGATTTATCCAATTAAAATAAAAATCTGTTGGAATTTGAGAAGTTTAACTACTTTTTTTTTTGGTACTTTATATAATTTTGGTTTCTTCCTTTTGCGTCTTAATCAAATATTTATGTATTCACATTTAATGTAGACGCTTACAAAAAAAAAATGACATAATTTAGAAAAAATGCCAAACACAATATTTCTTCTACTTTGTCTTAAATTACTTTTCTAAAAAAAAATATCCAAAAAAATATATTATACAATTTTTTTTTGTGGAACAAATTTCTACTAGTTACTAAAACAAATACTAACGAAAAGCAACACCAAACTTTTCGCATAATTAAGCACCGGTCTACGAGAATTTGAAAAATTTTTGTATATAAAAAAAATTATATAAATGAAATTAATTCACATCATTAAAATTAGCGTAAAATGGAGAAAAAAAATATTAGCCGACTTTCTTATTATTATTTTTTTCATCTTTTGGTGTATTTTCTCGACATGGAGTGGCACCCAATTTTTTAATCCACTGATGGCAAAACAAAAATTTCATCAGAAATCAGAATGGTCTTCTTCTACACACACAGGAGAGAGTATGATATTACATTATTCGGAAAAGTGGAGATGGAAAATCCTTGAAAAGGTAATATTACTTAGTTTTTTTTTTAACAATATTTTTAGTCATTTTATACTGTGATTATAACCGCAGTCTGTTTTTCATGCTGGAACGAATTATTTTATTTCAATAGCTGCTGGGCGTGAAAAAAATGTATAATGAAACGTTTAAACAATCTTAAATATTAACCCACCATCTACAGTTTTTTTTTTAAAGGATATTGAGACGAAAAGAAATGTTAAATTTATTAAAAACAACATATACCTTTTCGTTAAGGAAATGTACTAAAGTTTTTGTATAATGAAAATTATAAAATGTGCAAATAAATTTGTTACTGCCAGTTTAGTTACAAATTGTAGTTGGAAAATAGTAAAAAGAATGGAATAAATTACGAAAGCTCTGTAACTAAATGTTGCTTAATGTTTGTAAGATAGACCATAGACTATGATATCAATACATCAATTATAAGGAGGAAATAGAAGAAGAGGGAAATGTCAAAATCATAGTTAATAATGTAAAATAATTCTAAATTCAGAATTTTTATGTATACAATTTAAAGTATAGTCTTAAAAACGTTTATCAAATTTCTTTCTTGCCAATTTACTGAATATCTCTATAAATTTTAAGATCCTACGAAAAAAAATTATTATATTAATGATGAAATCCTTAAAAACAAAAGTAAAAAGCAGATTTATATTTCTATCTAAAAAAAAGTTATAAAAAATAATCAAGGGTTGGAAAACGGAATCGAAAATTATTCAGGAAAAAAATGAACTATGCTCGAAAAAGTTAAAAATTATGCCAATCAATTAAAGTATATACAAGTATATGGCGACATCTACTGAAGAGGTGATGGTCAATAACACCGTCTATAAGGCGGGAATTCTTGTCACTTTCTTGGGAAAAACTTCAAAATACTCTTTCATAGCAAATTATTGAAATCATAAAGACAAAGTTTCTTCAAATGCTTTTATTATTTTTTTCTTTTCATTTTTAAAAAAAGGTGGATTCGTCATTTTTCTTTATATATACATAAACCTATACAAACACACAATAACGAGACAAAGTAAATCCTTATTAGGACCTAATAACTATAAAAATACTAAATGAAATTGAAAGAAAAGTTTGTTATTTTTTTGTTGTTGTTGTCGAAATAGATATCAAAAATCAAATTATTTAAGGAATCCTGAGATGGTTTGGGTGAAAGAAATTAAAAGATGGAAAACATTTAAAAGGAAAAATAAAGTAAAAAAAAAAAACAAAAAAGGGTTGCTATTTAATGAAAAGAAATCAGAGAATGTTTGTTTCTTTATTTTTATTGAGGAATGAATGAAGCGAAAAATGATGATTAGAGAAGAAGTTGGAGAAGATTTGATTTTTGAATTGACTGCAGGAAGCAACAGAAAAATATACGAAGTAATAGAAAATAATATGAGAAAAAAAACACCCAACTTGCATAATTCTTCAATTAAAAAGTTGTTTTTGTTTAATCAGGCGGCACCTTTTTTTTTTTGATAATAAAAAAAAACAGAAGCAAACAAACGAAAAATTAGAAAAAATTTAAAAGTTTAATGGTAATTAAATTTTATGTGGAGATTTTTCGTAGATAAAGTAGAAGAAAATGGAATGATTTGAATTTAATTTTACGATCAATTTTAAAAGTGTATTTTTAAAATTGTTTCAAAATTGATCTGTTATTTCTTAAATTTAAATGATAGAAAGGATTTAGAGAATAATATTTAGAAGTTTTTCAAAATAATCGCTACATTTTCATCATAAATTTCACATTTTTCATATTTCCTAATATTTATATAAATCATGTATTATGTATAATTGCCTGAATTACGTCATAAAATTTTACAATTGATTTGATTTTTGCTTAGTGCTAATTTACCCTCATATTTTACTGTAATATTATAATAAAATAAAAAATATAATATTTATTATTTCTCTTTTATCTATCAATAAACTAAATAATAAAATATAATACAGAAAAATATAGTATATGTAATAATAAATAACTAAATTTCAATAATATTAACTCAATCATGCAAACAAAAATTTATCTTTTATATTAATATTATTAACGTGTCCTTTCTATCATATCATTTATGTATATAAAAAAAAAAATACTTTATTGATGATTTTTAGTCTAATCAATGACAACAAAATATAAAAAATCAAAAAAAAAATTATTTATATTTTTTTTTTATGAATTATTAAAAATTATGTGACCGTAAGAACTGCCAATAATCATATACTATGCCAATTTCACCCTCGAAATAATAATTTTTTTTTTTTGTACTTAATGAACGAAAAAAGGAAAAATAAAAAAATAATATTGCCAATTTTTACGAAAAATCAAAAAAATATATACGTATTTTTTTTTTTGGTAAAAATCATTTTTGGATTCAAACGAAAATTTCTGATTTTTAAAACCCTCCCCCCATTTTTTGTGATTAAAATTCAAATGAACCCCCTTCAAAAAAAATCTTTCTGTATTAAATTCTCATCCCTTAACTATTAGATAAAAAAAGTCTATTGTCATCATCTTATCATCATTTTTATTATTTCTGTTTTTAGTGTGACGCGATTTTAGTTCACGAAAAACAATTCCAAAAACAAAAAAAAAAACTTTAATATTCATTTTATAATTCTTTGAAAGATGAAATTCAATCGAAATTATATTATATTATATAAAGGACATACACAAAAAAAAATTATTATTATCCTTTTATGTTTATTATTATGTTTATATTATGTATAGAGGGAGAGAGAGAGATACATAAAAAATTACAAAAACTAAAAACAATAAAAATAATCGTAATAAACATTAATCGCACGTTCTTTTTATCCATGTTTTTGTTACTAAAATGTTTCGCGAATATTATATATATACACAATATTCAATTCATGGTTATTAAGGACATTCGCGGTTTGTATATACATATATCCTCTTTATATACATATTTTAATTTTCAAATTATTTTTTTTGAAGGCATATTTTCAACAACAACAAAAACGAATTATTGGATAAAAAGGATATATATGAATTAATGGTGTCATTCTAAATAAGAAATTCGAATTGGATATGCACAGAGAGGTAGGATATTTCTAATTAGATTAGATTTTATGCTATAATTTGATATTCAAATGTTTATAATTCAACTAAATTACAGCTATTCACAAAGTATATTAAATTTTTTTTTTCAATCCTAATTTAATTATTTCCATTAGTTCTCAGCTAAATTAAATTTATCTAGTATACCAATAATGCAATGACTATTGAAACAAATTGGAAAATTATTTTGATTTGAAATTTCTAAATAACAAAAAATTTTTTTTTATTATAAAATTCAACAATCCCCGCAATTTGATTTTATATAAATAATTGTATATATTTTTATCCTATGTACGGTTTGAATAAAATAAATATTAAATAATAATTTTATAGTAATATTTACTTGATGATACCAATTTGTTGTCGTGATTTTATTATTATTCGTTTTAGAGAATCTTTATTGAAAAATATATATATTTTATTGAAATTAGCTAAATTTTTTTTTCGTATTATATGAAATCAATATTTTGTGATGGTTATATAATTGAAAATGTAATATTTCATACTGTTACCATTATACTGGTATATATACACACGACACAATTATATAAAAAATTTAATGATAGAAATAAAATTGACTGTGGTACTTAAAAAACATCAAATTAGAATTCAGAAAAATTGATATAATTGGATAGGTAATAAAAAAAATGTCATGTGTTGTGATCTAATTACATAATATACTTAATAAGTATATACTTTGTATATACTTAAATACGAAAACTAAATTACATTTTTGATAATAAATTACTTAAGTAGCATTTGTCAATCTAACATAAATTAGTAATAAAATACATTTTCAATTTAATTTTAATTCAAATTTAATGAAGTCTTTCCTAATATTAAATTACAAATCTTTAATTTTAACTTTTCAAATTTGCATATGCAAAAAAAATTGTTTTTTTTTTTTAATAAACGTAAATTTTACATAGAAAAGTTTATTTCCTAAACAAAAAATAGTCCTTTATAATTGGATATCTTGTATATAAACATAAAATTTATTACATCGTCAGGTTCAGAGTTGAATTTAAACCCCTGCAAAAAAATATTATACCTACTTTTTTTTATTCTTATGTTTTTAAATTAATGACAATACGTATCCTGACAAAAACAAACAATAATACCGTTTGCATAAATTCAAAGATTATTATTATTATTATTATTTCCAGCATATTAAATCAGAGTGAAGTAATAATGCTTTGCCCCAGCACAGCACAAAAAAACAAATATATAATCTTAACGAAGTCTATATTATACAAAAATTCATTTTACTAATAAAATGTAAAAATCTGTTCACCATAAAAAAAAAATTTCTGCGTTTTTTTTTTTTATTTTACAATTTCTTAAAATTACTTTCCATTATGATTACACCTTATATATACTAGCAGGAAATATCTTCACGTGTAATTCATAGTATAATATAAGTATATATTCAAAGATGTTTGAAAATCTTCTTTTATCATACCATAATCGTTTTGTTACAACAAAAATTATATATAAATATCCTTTTCAACATTTTGCCTATAGACAGTCTCCAACAAGAATAAAAATAAAAATTTAACTTGTAAGAAAATTTTCTATTTTTTTTTTTTGGGGTGGTAAAATAAATAAATGTATAAAAAAAGGATATTAAGAAAATGAAATGAAAAATCAAGAAATTTGGAAATTAAATTGAATACGCTCAGTTTAATATTTACTTTTTTTACTTCAATTTTTGTGAAATAAAGAAATTTTATGTTAGTAGTCGTCCTTACAAGTTTTATTTCTTGAAAAATAAAAGACGAAACAAAAAAAAAAACAAATTGAATATATTAAATACCATTTTAAAAAAGGTTAAAGGTAACCTTACCATGTATATGTCACAGAAAGGACGAAAGCCTTTATATATAATACCACTAAAATTTTAAAAGACAATACGAAAATAAATATAAAAATTTCTCTTAATTTGAACAAGAAAAAAAAAATCCTTATTCGTTTCTTATTATTGTTATAACTTTTGTTTAATTTATTCGAATCATTATATAAAAGAAAAATTATTTGAAGTTTTCTTAGTTATATGCCCACTTACACAACACAAATATTATACATCTAATTTTTGAATTTGAAGATATTTTCTTGTTCCATCTATACTAGAGAATCATTTAAATTTTATAAGTAAGAACAAGGCTCGTGGCAGCTTGAAATTAAGTTATATTATACGAAAAATAATATTTTACAGGTTGGTAAGGATAATGGTATGATATTATATTTCATGGGATTGTTAAAAAAAAAAAAGATTCTGATTACTTTGTTTTTTTTGGAATCTAATTTTGCACAAAAATGCGAAATTTTATGCAGATGTGCTCATATTGTATTAAAGACTTTTATAAGGATTTTGTTTCTTTAGCTAGATAGATTTTTTTTTATGTAATTTGCATTTTATTTAAAGGAATTATTAAATATAAATTGAGTTTGAGTTTGAAGTATAATATACCAATTAAATTTTTCGTTTTTTTTTTATAAAATTTGAATAATAAAAATTTTTAATTGGTTTGTATTATTTTGATAATTATTTAAGGTAAAGTTTCTAAGAAGAAACAAATAGGAGGAGGATTTAAATTTAAGTTGAATATCAAAAATATTCAAGCAGATTATTATCTGCTATTTGGAAAAATACAATTGTAAGCCATGGAATTAACACTTTTTATTTAATAAGAATATTCCTATGATAATTCTGGGTAATTTTAAATAGAGGCCAAATACTAGTTAAACTATAATTCAATTAATAGTTAGTTAAACTAGAATTTTGCCTGTTTATGAAAAATTAAATGAACTAAGAAAAAATTCTTAAATTTCATAAAAAATACAAAAAATTTAATTGTTTTTGGCGACCATTTTAAATGTTTACATCCAGGGAAAAAGGATATGTCTATAACAAAAGGAAAATAAAAATGTACAACCTCAAAATAACAATTTTTCAGGAAAGAAAATATAATCCTCATCATTCGGGGATTTTTGAAATCACCAAAAAAAAAACGAAGACGAAGAGAATCTGACTACATATAGCATGAAATAAGCATTAATTAAAAATTCACTCCTTTCGCGTCATTTAAAAATGAAAATTGCATAATTAGCAAAGCATCCTTAGAAATATTTATAATGTTTTTTATTACGACTTTTTGGTTTGTTTATTTTGTCGTGTCATTTTAGTAAAACATTTTTTTTTTTAAAATTATATTTTAGATTTACATTTTTTAGGTTCTTTTTTTTCTATGGCTGAGTAGAGGAAAAGGATATTCTTTTTTTATTATACATATATTAACGTGAATTCCTCGGAAAAAAAAAATCAACAATACTAAAACCCTACAAGTCCTAGAGATATTTTTTTTACACTATAATATTTCCTTTAAAATTACATACATATAGTTTTTGTATATACGGAATGAGATGACAGGATGTTTCCGCGACTAACACGCAGTGTTTCTATTTGTTGTTGTGTTTTTTTTTTCGGGGAAATAAAATCATAAAGGTTTAATTATCAAAAAAAAACAAATTTTTGTTGCTATGTCACTTTTGCACAACAAAAATAATAAAAAATTCTAAATAAAAAAAGGATGAAAAACAATCAGAAATAAACAAAAACCTCTTCCCGTCCAACAGCAAAAAATCTGTGATAAAGTTAAAAAAAAAATCCGAATTTTTTATACATTGTAGATATTTTCTCAGTTTGTGTCGACATTTTGCCGTTAATGTCCTTTTTTTGTGGTTTTATATATATATTTCTATTCCAAAGAACAATCATAATAGAAAGAAGAACATTATGAATGGTAAAATTGTGGCTTTTGCTCTAAAAGTTTGTTGCCTTTTTTCTATATATGTATGTATATTATTGTGAACAATAAAAATAATAATTATAATTATTATCAAAGTGTGGGCGAATTATAATTCTTATTTTTATATATACAACTAAATAAAAAAAAAAACAGAAAAAAAAAATACTAACATATATATGTAAAAAATAAATAAAATTGAAATGAAAAAGGATTAAAGTTTTATTGCGCCACTAATTACAGTCCGATTAATTTTATTTGCCTTAACAAAATTATATATAATAGTATGTAAGTATTTATATAATGTACATTAAAAATTTGAAATACCAAGGACATTAAAAAGTCTAAAAAATTTAAAATAAATTTCAATTTGTGGAATGGTGACGAAGGGTTGACGATGACGATAATAATTTTTCAATGAATTGCAAAATTTTTTTTATTATTATCCTTTTAGTTTTATCTAAACAATACAAAGATGTTTCCTGTCATCAAAATAATAATCATAATAATCACTTTTATATATGTATATAATTTTTCTAATAAATAAATAAATATTTTGTAGAATTTTTATTGTGTTTTTAATTATATTTGAATGGCGATTTATGTTTCTGTAAATTCAAGGATATTATGAAGAAAAGAAACATAATTTAACATATTCTTAAGATAATATATTCATTTATTTAAAACTGAATTATTGTAAATATTTATTATATTTAGGTTTTTATCCTATATTATTGATTGCTAGGACGACTAAATAATTATTTACTTTAAAACTAAATAATTATTTACTTTAAAAATCAAGGATATTTAAGAATTTAATTGAAATTTTTAATGTTATAGTGATGTAGATCATCAAGCCATGATGTCCTTCCTTATTTAAAACACTATTAAATAATAAATTGAGTTACTTATTTTGCAATTTCTTCTAAGGATCTTTAATTATTCAATTTTCATGATTTTATCTGAAATTTGAATAAGAGTGAACAGTTTCATCAAGCATGGTGCGATCTTTAGAATAAAATTAATTTGCAATAATTCGTTTTGTCATTTCTGTCAAAAAGATTTTATCAAATTTTAAATGTTACATAAAAATTATACAGCTTAGCATAACACGATTCAATAATTTAATAAAAAAAAAATCCTATTGTGTTGATAACTTCCTAGTGAACTAAAACTGCACTTTTGTCGCTTTTATAACAAATTTATCTTATCTATACTTTTGCAATGGTTCATTCAATTAAATAAGAATTGCAAAAAATAAAAATAAAACCATAAATGACACAACAGAAATAAGACAAAAAAAAAAACAACAAGAACAACTACCATCAATTATAGAAAATTATTATATTTTTCTTCACCAACACAATGAAAATTGTGGCTAATTTCTTTCATTTGCAAACAAACAAACAGAATCATTAAGAAAGCAATTCATTATTTTAATTTGCTTTATTTTTATTATCATCTAATAAGAATGTCCTTTGAAATAATCCCTTTTTATAAAACATATTAGTGTGTACATATTAATAATATTAAAAATCATAATTTTACTTAATATTTCTTTTAAATGGCACCAAAGAAAGAAAAAAACTTGTCTTGTCTTACAAATTTTTCTTTTTTTTCTCTTTTTGGTTTAGGCGTTCGTAAATGGCTTAGCATATGCCAAAAAAAAAAAGGATATTATATTTGTTTTTATAATATAACAAAATAAAAATTATTATTATGATTATTATTAAATCTTATTTCCTATATATACATATTTCCATATAAATATATAAAGGATATTAAGGAAGAGCATATCTATGATCCATTAAAATTCAAGACAATTTCCCTATGTATATGGTGTCCTCGCACATTTCAAATTACTATTATTATTATTATTGAGCTAATAATTCATAACTCAATATAAGAACGATACAATTTTAAGATATCCTTTTTAGTAGCCAAAAAAGGAGTAGCTGAAAAAATGAAAATGTTTATAAATTTTTTTCATTATACTCCTTTTTTTTCGAATTAAAAATAGCTATCAAAAAAATTACATCTTCACAATATTCATATAATGTAATATGAAGTCTGTTTAAAAGAAAAAGGATATTCGTAATAACAATAATAATATATTTTTATTTTATATTTTTTTGACTATATATTTTTAAATGTGCATAAATGTGCAGTGAATTAGTTTTTTCTTTTTCATATAAAGAATTCTATCTAGATATATGGTAACAGGATGAATATACTATACACCATCCTTGTATTTTATATTATTATATTTTTAATCCTTATGGCCAAACGCACTGCAAAGAATTTTAATTTAATTTTTTTTGTTTACACACATAGCGTAGAGTTATATATCTATCTACATTATTATATAGTATACGCATAGAGGGCAATGAGTATTGCCATACTCAACTCATACTTACTTTTATCATTAATAGAAAAATACTATATGTGGTGGCTAAAAGCCATTGGGTATGGACTATGAGTGTCGTATAGACACGTATACTGTCTTGGTTTAAAGGTAATGAAAATACCTACATTTTGATATAGTATACGAATAGATAGTAATGAGTATTGCCATACTCATCTCATACTTACTTTTATCATTAATACAAGAATACTATTTACATATGTGGTATCTCTTAGATAAAATATCCTTTAAGATATTTCTAAACGAGCAGTTAGGTATATATTTATTTGATGGTTCCTTTTATTAAAAAGAATAAATTGTTTATTTTTTTTATTGTAGTTTATATTTAAAATAGTTTGCAGTAAAACAGCGTGTAAACCTGCTAAAGGATGTAAAAAAATGCATAAAATTGAACGTATATTAAATGTTCAAAGGATACCATAAAATTAAACAAAAAAAGAACCTACATAAATATGATAAATATTTTGTAAAAAAATATTATATAAACATTTTTTGTTGTAAATAAACTGTGAATAAAACATAAAAATTACACAGTTGAAAAAAATATCGAATATTTAAGCCTAGGAGTAAAAATTTTGAATCAAATTCACAGAACTAGAGCTTGGATGTTGTATATTTAAGAATTTTCAATTGGACATAATCAATTTCACAATTTTTCCAATTGAAATCGCTTCATCAAATAGTTTTTTAGAGTGTATTTCTTGAGGTATACATGCTCTTATATATCAAATATAAATTTGAACTGCATTATGTAGCAATACTTTATTCTCATTCCCCGCAATGTTTACTCAATATGGAAATTTTGTTGGTTTGTTTTGGCGTATTACCAAAATAAACTTAAAAATTTCATAAATAAAAAATGAAAACAAAAAAGGAAACAGTCCCGTGAATAAAAGTGTTCTTATATCCTTTTAATATTTTTTTTCCTTATATGTATATAAGAATCTTCTTAAATTTTTATAATCCTGCATGTAGTTCGCGCCAATTTATTGGAAAATTTATATATAAAAGAAAAATGAAAAATAATAAAAAAACTTATTTTTTCTTTGCAATTTTCTATTATAATTTTTTTTTTGTCATTTCACCTTATAACAAAAATTTGTAAAGTCATAAAGACTATTAATTTTTTGATTTATTTTGACTGTAATTTAACTTATATATAAAATGATTTGTAGCAAAATAGAAACTGTACAAGATTTATAATAAAATACAAAATAATAACCTATACGGATTTATAATGTTAAAAGAATGCAATAAAAAAAAATCTGAGATTTTTTGTTATGATAAATGTCGTTCAGCTCTAACGCGTTACGCGACAGATCAAAGAACTTTTTGTCTAAAATATCACAGCATTGTTACATACTCGTATAATACATATTCGTATATTTATTTTTTAAGATTTTTCGTTGTTTATAACAACAACAACAACAACAACAAAGAGAAGAAAATCTGTTATCCTTTAATGTAATCTCAAAGGGTGTCTAGAGGTTCTACATATATGTAAACTGAATTTTATGTTATTTGTCATACCAAATTGCCCTTAAAACATAACAATATGTCATAAGGCAATATTTTATATTTTGGGGAAATGGAAATTTAAAATATATAAGTAACAAACATGAAAAATTATATCCAATTTAAATAATCTCGTTTTTGAAATTTATGAAAATGCCAAAGAATTTCGAAAATTTTGTTACAGAGAACTATAAACTAATGAAATAATTAGAATTGGAAATACCGAAAAAACATTTGATTGTCATTTTTTAGAGCACATCTTAAAGAAAGGGAGAATGGAAGTTAATTACCTTAAATATCGGTACGACATAAAGGACTTGAAATACTGGCAAGTATATTAATGAAAAAAACGTGGAAAATCTTAAAAACGAAAATCTTTATGAGAAAGAATAGATATAAAATCAACCTGCAAACTGTTTTAAGTCTATAATTAATATCTTTGATTAAATTACCAACTTATCTTATATCTCAAAACCATAAAACACTTTTAATATTTAAATTAAAACAAATTATTCGGATTCATAAACCTGAAAAATTGATTAATAAAAATCATTTGGTTCATTTCATTTGACTTTCATTTACATAAATGGTCCAACACATGAAGAAGAACAAAAGAATCGAAAAATAATTGTAAAACATTTCAAGGAACATATAACCAAAAAAAAATTTTTTCCCAATATACAAGACCGTAAAATTGAACCAGAAAAAAAATATATATAATCACCACGATAACAAAACCATCGATAAAGTGCAGACAGCATCAATTTGAAATCACTTTTCTCGACACCTCCGTTAACCATCATTTTCACAACTATATATATATAATTACATCTGTGTATATAAGTACAATAAAAATGATCTTCACATATAACCAAAGTCATTTCACCATCATATATGTGAAAAAATGTACCATAGCTACATATGAACAACAGAATTGAACATCGCCCACAAACGCCAATTACACACCAATTGAAAAATAATTCATGTGAAAGTTAAAAATATGGCATGAAAAAAATTATATATTGAGAATGTCGTGAAAAAAAAGGATGAAATTTTACCAATTGGTTAAATATATTTATATGAATTTTCATTTTTTTTTATGTACGTATGTTTTTCCTGTGTTTAAATGTATATATGAAATTTTTGGAAAATTGATTTTCCTTGTGTAGTTTAGCACCTCCAACAATAATAAAAACACCAAAATACATAGCTATATAATTTTTATTTTTACTTTTGGTTAATTTTATGGTATGGAGGGGGAATGTACAAATGAAAATTGAGGAAAATGGATAACCAACCATATTATATAAATTGATAAAAGTGTAAATTATTATTACAAGATGTTTGAGTGAAATGAAATTGATAAAAAAATATAATTGTAACCTGTTGATATATGTACAATGTTACATAAATGAAAATATTGAACCATATTCTCGTACTTACATTATTTATCGGAAAATTAATATTGATTATAACGATTCAGTTCGCAATGTAGTATGTATACTTATATGTACCAATTTTTTGTATATTAAATTTAAATCGAATTTTTCAGCTTTTGAACGCGTACAGCTTTGAGAAATTAAGTATAGCTTTGAGAAGAAAATTTGGAATATGTATTATGGTAATAGTTGCTAATTAAAAGGAATATTGAGGAACAATCAATGAAGTAAAATTGATATATTATATACATATAATTATATTTTGTATATGTGAACGTTCAAATTAACACTGTAATTGTATAGTTTTAAATAATTGATTCCATCATTAATATGAAAATTAAGTAATTAATCGATTGATAATATATTATTAATTCTAAAGGTTATTTTGTCAACCAAGGATTTATACACATTTTCCATTAAGTTATTGTTTTTTCTAGTCTTCTTGCCGAAAGTTATCCAAATATAAAATCAAATATAAAATTAATATAAAAATTCATTCAACTAAAAAACTTGTAAGAAAGAAATTAATAAATTTTCTTATATAAAATTGAAACAAAAAATATCTTATAATTACAAAAATATTATCCATAAAGGAATTTTTTTTTATATTCCTATGGAATCGATAAAATTTTACTTTAGGGATTTAAAATTTTTTTTTCTTCATCCTATATTTTTATTAATGTTTCTTTTATTGACCCATAAAGTAAATTGGTTTTCATATTCTTTGAAAAATATACTGTAATTAAAATTATAATTTAAATGATCGTTAGGAGGGTAATTTTTCCAATTTTGTTGAAATGAGAATTTAAAAGGACGAAATGTTTTTATTATACATATGTACAGATTTTTTTATTATTGAAATATTTTTCTGTTGATAATATATTTTTTATTTTATATTAAAATTGAAGTTAAAATGAAAAATCATTTTTTACCTCTTTGTAAGGTATACTGATCTGTGGGGGGTAGATGACAATTTTAAGTATATACATTTTTTTTTTATTAAAATCATTTTCGACCAAAAACTCATCACCCTTCGATCACCCTAATATTTGTTTGTTTTTGTTTTTTAAAAAGTTAATTTTTCTTGTTGATATTATTTTATTTTCCTTTTTACAAATAAAAAAAATTTAAAGGCAGAAGAAAATCATCAAACCAATTGAAAAATGAAAAATAACATAATCATAATTTTGATTGTTTCAGTTCTAAATTTTTTTTTATGTATTAATTCATTATTTTTTGTTTTTGTTTATGTTGTTATGAATTCCGCTGATATTTTACCGCACCACAAATAAATTGTTGCATTAAAATTTTTTTTTTTATGTTATTTGATTGAAGTGACTATAAGGATAGTAGATGTATATCAAAAAGGATATTATAATATTTCTGTGTTTTTTGTTCGAGGACATTATGACTTGACATAAATTTACGACAATTGATGTTCTTGAAAAAAGACGAGAAATATATATATATTTTTTTTTAAAAGGAGGACGAACGAAAAGTCCTTTTTTTTAGTCTGTTTGGTTTTTGTGGTATATTTTCTATATCGCGATTACATAAATATATTTAAAGCTATTTGAGTAATGTTAAGGACAGTTGTTCTAATTCACGTTGAACAGGACACTTGGGAGTATTTTGTTGTTGTTGTTCTTGTCGTCTTAAAGAATTGTTTTTAATTTGTTTGGGTTGGGGGGAGAGTGAAAGGAGAACAATAAATTTCATAGAATTTTTTAGTTAATGGTTTATATATTTTTTTATATTGTGGTTATTTGTATAGCGGTGATAAAATTTTTGGTAGTTTGAATAAAAAGAAAATTAAAGAAATTTATAAATTTAAATAAAAATAAAATATATTACACTAATTTCGTTAACTACCATTATGGACATTTATTATTGGTCTCAAAGGGCTAACCAGTTTTGGTATTCCAATTATTTTATTTTGTTCCTTTTTTTTATATATTTTGTAATTTATTTGGATGAAATTTCAGAATTAGAAAAATCAAATAAATTTAATTTGATGTAATTTGTAAAAGAAATTTTTTTTCGTTGATTCTTAGATTTTTTCTTTTCACTGTTTTAAATAATTTTAACATTGGTCTCTTTGACAGTTTGGATATGATTCATATAAAATATAAATTATTTAAAATAAATTTCAGATCATTTTTTTTCCCTAAATTTTTAAGGCAAGTTTTTATGGATCTGTTTCAATTGGTTAAAGGTTAAAGATGATGGACAATTGAAATAAATACAAATTAATATCGTCATAAGTATATCAAAATCAATAATATCATGATTTCCGATACCTTCATATTGAGTCAGTAACAAATATTTCCCTTCCAAATAAGAATTTTCTGCCAAAAACTAATTTTTTTTTTATAAATATAAGAATTAAATGTAAATATTATTTATAATTATAAAATTTTATATATTTTTGTTTTCATTTAATTTAAATTATCAACAATTTTCAATTTATTTTATGTTATCCTTTCTTAAATTTAACTTACATATATAATGGTTAAATTCGTATAAAATATAAATTTAAATTTTCATTATTTTTCATACTCACATAACCTGTTATTTTCTGATTATCTTTTTGTAATTATTATTATTATTATTTTGGCGGCACTTAATCAACACCTTCCTTTCACCGACAATCATATGTATTTCCTCTTAAATTATTATTTTCCTTTAACATACAAAAAAAAACCCTTTTTTTCATAAACAGAACTCATGTATAATGTAATGTAATCTTTACTGACACAAAAAACAAACGTAATTGAGTGGTAGATTTGTGGTTGTAGGAAAAATTATAAAAGAAAAACTGGGAAAATTCATATTATGTGTAAAAACATGTAAAACTTTTAATTATTCTCAAACTTCTGATGCTGATGATGACATAAAATTCTACAAAAAAAATATATATTATTTGTTAGGAAAAATTAAAACCCACCGGCAACACCTTTCCTTAAAAAGTATATGTACATATTTATTATGTGTGCCTGTGATAATATAACGACAATAATTATTTTCCTCAACAAAATCTCCTGTTTCCTCTTATCTAGAAAATTTTCAGCTCTTGTAATTTTCTTAAACTTTTGTGTCTATTGAAAATTGTGATATCCTTGCTGTAAACGAGGTGAAAAAAATTAATGTTACTACTTGAATATAATTCGCGTTTTATATAGAAGGAAGGAATAATATAGAAAAAGGATAATACTCTTTTGGGAATGAAAATGATGCATATGAGGTAATTAAGTATATGCGAGGAGTAGACACCGTCTTTATATACTTAATTAAACCATATACTTAATTCGTTACATTATAAAGTACATTATTAAATTATTATCAAAGATTTTTGATTAACGCCAATGTGGTTTTTGTCTTAGACATCTTTTAGCTATCTTGGTTGGTTAAAATTGAACTGCAACAAATTCACTACTGTATACAAAAGTTGATAAAAAAGATTCATTTCACTTCCCAGTTGATAGATATTTTCATCCTTTACACATTTTTAATAAATGAAAAATTAACATTACGGATCAAGTCTGCCGGTAAATGACAATTCACCAATTTTGATTTTATTAATCTAAAATGTTTTGAAATATAAATCATCTATAAATATAATCTATATAAAAATTATTTAAAAATTTTAAAAATTTTTTGTTTGTTTTTTAATATTTATTAAAAAAAAAATTAAAAATTTCAAATGCTTAAACTAGAAAAAGGTATATTAAATTTTTATAAATTTGTTTGTTATGTATATAAAATTTAAATTTTATAGTTTCCACAAAACATTTATTTCCAACTGGTTTATGTCCAATTGAATCAAAACTTCCTGGTTTACCACATCAAAAATTATATGGTATTGATCGACAAAGATCTAATAATAAACTCATTCAAACTAGTGAAAATAATAATTATGATGAAATTAATAATGATATATCAATAATTAGAATAAAAAAAGAACCAGAAAATGATAATAAAAATTATTCGAAATATAATAATTGTTGTGTAAATGTAAATTATAAAATTGGAAAAAATTATTGTTTACCAACAAATTTGAAGAGTCTATGTAAAAAAGATTCATTACCATCTACTGTATCAAGTTTAAAGGAATCATTTTTATTAAATAATAACGAATCAAATTCATCGCATTCATTTTCATCAATTAATTGTAATAATGAATTAATGGAAAATTGTTGTCCAAACAAAGTAGTTTATAAATCAAAAAAGAGGAAAATTTGTAAATCAATTGAAAAAAAACCAAAAAATTTATGTTTATCATTAAGTTGTCAAGATAAAAATATATGTTTAAATCAAAATTCAAATATATCTACAAATAATGTAAGACAACATTTAGAAAAATGTAATTCAAATGATTCGATTGTAACAAAAAAACGTAAAATTGAAGGTAAATCAGCAAATTGTGAAAATGAAAAAATTGCTATTTATACTACACAAGCATTTGAAATATTTTATAGTAATTTTGCAAAGTTTAATATGTATAGACATTCTGATCGAGCTACAGTAATACAAGAATCTAAAAAAATATGGTGTAAAATGTCAGCATTACAAAAATTACCATATTTTTGGACAGCTATTAATCATACATATGTTAGTCATGATCCATTAATAAATTTTCGCAACTATTATATACGTAATCAAGTTTATATATCGAAAAATGATTTAAATTTATTGTGGAATAATTTAAAAATTCATAAAAAAATGCCATTTATATTAGAATCATTTTTAGCATCATTTAGTAATATATGTAAATTAGATGAATTATATATTAGAAAATATTTTGCAAAGGCTTATAGTAAATATGCTAAATCTCAAAATAAACCAATATGTAAAGTAAGAAAGAAACATTTAAAACGTTGTTGTAAATAATAAATATTAATTATAATAATATTATAATAAAAAAATTTCATGTCTAAATTAAATTATTGTATAATAATATATAAAATATTAAAATAGTATTTATATAATTGTAATATGTACATAATGCAACATAATATATGTATTTAAAAAAATGAAATTTTTTTTATAAGATTATCTTATTTAAATATAATAGAGTGATGTCCTTTTTAATTTTGAAATCCCCCAGGAAAGAAGCTTATTAAATAACTTGATTTAGTTCCTTTCTTCCAAAATTAAATTGTATAGAAATAATTAATATATAGAAATCCTTTGACCTAATTTAAATAGTGACTTGTCTTGTCTAATAGAGATTCTTTATATTCTTAAATTGAAAAATTACCTTTTTCTATTTGCAGAAGGAACTCATAGTTGACTTTTAACATTTTTCATTTAATTTCCAATAAATTCTTTTCTATGAGTAAAAATCTTGAGTCAAATTTAACACAAAAAATTAAATAAAGAAACATGTATGAATACTATTGTGAATGATATGACTTATGAAAATTCTTAACATAATGTCCAGTCAAAATACAAACACAATGAACAACAACATTCAACATAACATCTTAAAGGATATGGAAACAGGATATTTTATTTTTTTTAAAAATCGTATTTTATTTTTGTGTATATTTGTAGCTGATGGTTTTATACTGTTTGGTATATATTTGGACATCCTTTTCTTATGAAAAGGATGTTGTCTGTTATATTTTGTTCAGTTTTTAAACTTCGTAAAAAAAATATTATATTTTTATTTTCTTCTGTTGGTGAACTTCATTTCCTTATTTTCTTCAAGGCATTTTTCAGAAGGTGGGAAAATATCCAGTTTGAATAGAATTTGTGGAAGATATATGGTTTTAGGTAAAACGGAGGAATATAAAATATACCAAACTTATGCTAACATTAAAAAATTGAAGTACATTTCTTTTTTCTGATGTTTATATTTTAAAAGGATTTTTCTTTCCACATGTTGAAGATTTATATAAATATAAAATAGCTAGCGGTCATTTATATTTTATAAAATTTTATTTATATATTTTTTGTGTGACATATAGCTGACCATTTTATAGAAAATTCACATACAACAATTTTCACATACAACAATACATAATATTATATAAAAAAATGGGATCCTTGATTAAGTCAAAAAAATTTTTTATTTCAATTCAATTTCAACTTATAAGGACTACATTTGAAAATAATAATCCAGAGTTTATAAATAATATTGATATAAATGTCTTTTACGAAGGACTAAAACCTAAAAATTAACAAATTCTAATTTTTAAATAGAAAATAATTGAAACATTTTATCATTTTAACAGAATCTAAAAGAAAACATTTTGGTTTTCCTAATATGCATTTTATTTCTATTAGATCATTATGACTTGTAGATGAACTTTTTTGTATAATATTTTTGACACTGAATAAGAAATTTTAATACACTTTTACTCATATGAACAAATTGTTTTTATAGACGTTGTGAGAAAATAATACTTAAGGCATATTTCTTTTCTACATTTATATAAAGTGTATTAGATGTGTGGTCCTTTTGATGCCCAAAAGAAAATTGACATAAAAGTGTTCTTATAAGTTCAAGAAAGAAGAAATCTTTACAATTAAGTATGTACACATAATAATATATACATATATATATATATATTTCGAATTTTTATATTATTACAAAGAAAATGTGGTCATCCTGTTTTATCCTTATTACCAAAAAATATTGCATTGTATAAAAATTTAATTAAAATATTTAATTTCCTTAGATTTAAATATTAAGAGAAACTTTTTTCTATACAATATATAGAAATAAAGGATTTCTCTACTCTTCTGTGTCAAAGGACAAAAATTCTTTTATTTTTTTTTTTGAAAATGTTAAGTTAAAATTATTTATTTGATTTAAATTGGCAACAAATATAAAAAGTTTATTTTTTTTTTTCATAAAATTTAATATTTTATTTAGGCAAAACAATTTTTTTTTCTCTTTTCTGTATAATTTTCTTTAGCCTACGCATGCATTGAAGGAGTTTAATTAAACTAAAAACTGGCAACAACAACAAAAAAAAAAAATTCAATATTTCTTATAAATAAGTATTTTGTTTTGGCTAAAAATTCCAATAAATAAAATTGAAAATTAATTCGACTGTAAAATTATCCTTATAAAATGAATTGAAGGATTTCGCATAAAACAATAAAAATGAAATCTTATTTATGTTTCATGTTAAAATATTATACTCATGTTGTTGTTGTGTATTTATCGTATTTATTTTCTGTTCTTTTTTTTTATTTAAGGACATACTACTCTCAATATTTCAAGTTATATGTTCATTTTTTTTTTTATACTGCCGCCTTAAAGTTTAAAATTATTATAAATCCGTTCATCTTGGAAGACATCAAACTTATGTTTATTTAAGTTAATATTAGTCTGCTTTTTTGAATATATATATATGTAATAATGTTGAATATATTTCATTATCCTTGTGACAGAATACGAAAATACATTATAAAGTAATGTATATAATTTTTTTTTTGCTTTTGGTATTTGTTATTTTGTATTTTGACATTCTATTATTGTAAATTTATGTTCTTAAGTTTTTTTCTTCAATTATTCCTTTTGCCAAAAGGATAAGCTATATTAAATTAAAATAGCGCGAAAAATCCTACTCACATCCTTGATATGAAATATTGAAAAAGTATATAGTGTGTAGGGGTATTAATATTTGTTGTCGCCGTTTTCTAATCCATATAATCATATGTTAAAAATCATTCCTTATTTATTTACGAATGATTTATAGAAAATTATTACAGAAATTGCTATTTTATTCACGTCTGAGGTATTTAAAAAAAGTGAATAACTTTGTTAAAATGTAAATAGCAAATATAAAAGTGCAAAATAATGAGAATTATATAAATAACACCAAAAATAGAAGTAAATATAATAGAAAAATAATCTTTTTGATGTTTAATTTTTACGCATTTTCCTATTCACGCTTATAAATCCCACTTGTTTATCCCTTTTTTTCAAAATTACCGGCAACGAAACTATATAAATTTCCATAACAATTATTTAGCTTTCTGAAGATTAAATTAAAAATAAGTTAAAGTGCGATCACCCGAATTAAATACAAGAAAATTGTTAAATTATAAATATTTTATAAACTACTTGAAAAAAAAAACATTCTTTTCAAAAAAGTCTTAAGAATTTTATTTCTTAAATATTAAAAAGCTGAAAATTTTGTTGGTCAAAGTAATTGTTTAGTCATCTCTAACTCTTCTCTATAATATTATAAGAATGTGTTGTGTGTACAATATTATCCTTAATATAATATAACTTTCTTTTACACTGGTAAAACTTATAAGTTTTTAAGGATTTTATTATGGTTTTGTGTAAAAGTTTTTAATTAAATTTCAATTTTTGGCGTGTGGTCAAAAAAAAAAATACCTTCAGATCGAATTCCTTCTTTTGTGTGTGCATTTAATTTATTTAAATTTAAACTTCTTCACTTTTAAGATTAAATAAAACAATAATACGGTTGAATTAATAAATTATTTATTAAAATTTGATCTTATCATTTTTTTAATTTAAATTTAAAGAATTTTAGTTTTTCGAGAAAAAAAAAGTAAATCTATAAAATCTTTTATGAATATTTTTATTTTACTTCTTCTTAAAGCTTCATTTTTTTTTAAAAAAATTAAAGGCAAACAGATTTTTATTTGTTTTTATTCAATTTAAGGAAATGTAATTTTTTTTAAAAATATTATTTACTTAATGTACTTAAGGCTATTTGTGAAATATTTTTAATTTAAAACTAATAAAAAATTTGACCACATAATATTAAAATAACAAACATTTTTTCTTTGTGAAAAATTGCAATCAAGTTTTGGTTAGAAGACAAAAAAAAATATGTTGATTCTTTTACTAGTAAATTGAATTTTTACCAAGGAATGGATAAAATAATGCATTAAAAAAATTTGCTATAAAAATATGAGTTTAGAGAAATATTTTCTAAATAATTTCTAAATAATACAGTTTTGTTTAATAGTAAATTATGCCCGTAAAATTTACTCTTGAAGTATACTAATTAAAATTATATTATAGTTTAATTTTTACCTTACTTTAATTCATTGGAAAATTCGAAATTCAATTAACTCATGATAATATGTCAAAATGGCTTTCCAGACCAACAATGTACGATATAAAGCTTAAAAGTATAATTTATGCAGACTACTTACTTAGTTCTGATCATTTCATTTTCAAAATATGTGTAAAGGATATATTTGTTAATGCTAAAAAAAACTATGAACATTAATTTTATGATCTTAATTGGCAATTGACAATTAAATACGGAACAAAAATAAATTATGTTAATTTAATACCAGCGTTTTATGACTACATATTGTCAGAAATATATTTATACTAAAACCTTATATTCAAACTTCATCTTTTTATTACAATTAATTGAATATATAATAATATGCCTCAGGGATCATATATTTCCTTTGTATAAAAACCATAATGCAACAGAATACAATATTTTGGTCCATGAATAGCCATTATCCTTTATACTATAACAAATCTGATGATAAGAAAAAAAAAACATTGTCCATTTTTATTTGAAATTTATGCATGGGTAATAGCACAAATCTGCAACAGGAAATGAGTCACGGAAGTGAATAGAGGCGCGTGGCTATTTTTCTTTTGCCCTTTTTAACATTTTAATAAAGATATCAAAATTAATTCAATTCTAGAATTAAAAAAAGATGAAGTTTTGGACCTATAGTAAATAGTATTTTTTAGCCCTCAATTGATGTTTTTACAGGATATACAGGATATACAGGAGTACATTAAGAATTTTTTTGATTTTTGCAAAGTAATCAATAAGTTTTTTTTTGTATTGAAAAAGAACGAAGGAAAGAGGAAAACGGATGTATACGTTTTCTGTCTACGAAATGTGTATATGTATGTACATAGATGGTAAAAATTAATATAGTTTGCATTCATATGAATTAGTTATAGGATTTTTTACCGTAATTAACAATTTAATTATACGTTGATTAATCATAGATTATAATATTAAAGTGCATTTTAGACATAATTGCTTTCACACATTTGATCACCAATTTAAAGATTATAAAACTCCAAATAATATATGTAATATAAAAATCACAAAAACAATTAAAATTTTCATTTATATACAAAAAAAAACCAATTTCTAAATATTAAATTCTTTATAAATGTCAAGAATTTAATCCTTAGTCTCTGCTTAGTAAAAGTCAAATAGACAAAAACATATTACATAACGAAAAAATATTTATTTATCCCCTGTTGTGTTAAGAAACCATAAAATTCTTTACAATAATATCCTTAAAATATTTTCAACTATATTTCTATATAATAATTTTCTTATCAAATTTTGTCACTTGCGATATTATTATAAACCTTTGAGCACCTTTTCAGAGTCCAAAGTAATCATATATAAAAATTAAAGGCGTTGATGTAATACACACAATCTCTTTGTCTTCAGTATCAAAGATATACAGACAAACAAAAAAAGAATGAATATTATCCTTCAAGAAATTCTTTTGATACATATAATAAAAAGTCATAAAGCTTTTGCCAGTTAAGTTCTTTATGACATCAAATTATTACATTTCTACTTTTTTTTTTATATTTATCAAGGGAATCAACACTTTTTTTTTTGTTACCGCACCACACATTCATTTTTTTTTTCCTTAACAAAAAAAAAAATAAAGGACATCACCGTGAGTATACTTTAGATCAAAAATAATAATAATAATAATAATGATGATAATAATAATTTTTATTTTTTTGAATTGCCCGTGGTGAAATGATGCGAAGGAAAAAATAAATAAATAAAAGTTATTATTACTTTTTATTAAAAGAAAAATCCGCCTTTTTTGTTTTTTTGTTTTGGGTCGTTGAATTACAATATATCCTTCTTATATTACTTAACTGATACCTAGGCAAGACAAAAAAAAAAAATTAACTTTTTCTGTAAATATATAGTAAAATTGGGTATCCTTACAAATAACTATATATTTAAACCACACTTAATTTTTTTTTATATATATACCAGGGGTAAAATTGAAGAATTTATATTAAATAAAGCCTATGGGCGAAGATATATAAAGTGAAAAAGGACTTTTTATTAAAAACTTTTATTATTTTTTTTTTTTCATTAATATATTTTCTAAATTATAAAAGTTAACTTATAGAATACAATCAAAAAAAAAAACCACAAGTTAAATTTCTCCTCCTTAAATAAAATAATATGATTTTCTTTGAAATGAACATAAAATTTAAATGAAAAAGAAATATCCTTTTAAGTAAAGTCACTCAATTATAATGTGTTTTTTTTTTGAAGGATAAAACCACAAATAACCTGTTAAACAAGAAAATTGTTTTATTTACTTTTCTTTGCCTCATAAATTCGTTTTAATCTAATATTTATCGCGGTAATAAATTTTAAATAAATATAAGTTTGGAAAAAAATTTTGTTTACGGAATGTCATATTCTATGATATATAATAAACTAAAAATAAATAAATGTTTATCCTTAAACAAGGATAAAACCATAAAATTATACCTTATGTTTACCTTCATCTGGAACAGATATTCTATATTTTTCAAAGATTTTGGTATGTACACATGCAATGTAACCAACCATTACGATAATGTTTTAGAATTTTTTTTATTTTGGTTCTTTTATAACCACTCAAAAGTCTATTAAAACAAATAAGGATAAAGCTTAACAGGATAATTCGACAATTTCTTTATTGTAAGTAAAAAAAAAAAACCTTAAGTTTTTTACGCCCTTGTTTTCGTGTTTTTCTGTTTCATTTTTGTGAAATATTATAATTCAAAGAGAATTTTCTAATAGGAAACTTTATTATAAAAAAAGGTATATAGTATATATAGACATAAAATTAGGAAAGATAAGATGAACCTGGTTTATTTTAAAGATATATTCCGACGAAAAAAAAAATGATAATTGAAGATAGAAAATAAGAATAATGTAATTTTAAATGTTTGTTGGCATATACTTATATTAAAGTATGACTTAATTTCACTCCCCCATAAGAAATATGTAAAACCACTGAAAATTATTATAATATAATATTTTGTGTTGTATATAACACGCTCTAAAAAACAACCCCACACAAAAATTATTAAGCCTATTTGAATTATAAATGAAAAATATAGTAATGTGTGGTATACACATTATGCTTTACAAAAATAATTCAATCCGTGAGACATTTTCTTTCACTTTTCGCTCAACAGCAAATTGTTGTAGGTTTCTGTGATATTCTGTTTCTGTTTAGGGTATAATAAGTTTAGTTCCTTATTAATAACTGATTTAACTACTGCTATAACTGCTTCTATTTAATTTAACTTATAAAAAATATTTAAAAATTCTCAAACTCTCCTTTATAATGAGAGCCCAACATTACTTAATTTCCCAAGAAAGAAACTTAAAAATCCTTGTATATTTATATAATTTTTAAGAATGAGAAGATAATAAGGTAAAATTTGCGTTAACGACATGTACTTAAGCTTTTTAACATGGATTTCCGCCTCTTAATTTCAAGTTATACTTTTGAAGGTATGATTTTTAAACTCAATGAAGAAATTTTTCCTGTTTTAATAATGTGTCGATAATTCTTTTTTTTTTTTTTCATTTTTTCCTTTTTCCAGGAAGAATTTTATCTGGAAAAACAATTGTTTTTATACATAAAACTTTTCAGGTTTATAATGTTTTTTTTAGCTGTGATGCTTATATATTGTTATACACCGTTTATGAAGGATGAACATGTTAGATAAATGAATTAAGATATTTTCTTTATTTAGAGTGTAAAAGAAAGTTATAAAGTGGTTTTAATATTTCCTTTACAAAAAAAAAGTTTTCTCGTTTCATTTATGATAGGCTTTTTTTATTACATGACAATTTTTGGTGGCAAAAGAGTATTCGCATGTCGTAATCTTTTTACAAATAGTTATGATTATGTTTACTACTTGATTAACAAAAGTTATTAGCATTTTAATTATTGGTAATTTAATTTAAGAGATTATTTTAACACTTTTGGGGTTGTTAAGAAAAGGGAAAGTCTTTAAAAAGTTCTTATATTTTAAATTTAAAAATAATTAAGGTGATATTCAAAGTTTTGGTAAAAAATATTTGTTGTGATCTTTTAGAAAAAATAAATATTTTCAATTGGTTTTTCTAACATTTTGATAATTAGAAGTTTTTTCAGAAGTTAAATTTGAAAAATCTAATTTTTGTATAAAAAAATAATCGCGATATCAAAGTTATCAAACTCTTTGGACAAATATAGCTCAGAATTTATCACTTTCATTTTTTTATTATCTATAAAAATATTTTCAAATCTAAAATATTATTTTATTTATTTCACCTCATAAACTTAAATAGAAATTGGAACAATATTAAAAAAAATTAATAGTTGACCATCATAATTCTATAATCTACTAAAATATATATCGTTTCTTTAAATTATGATCTTATTTTGTTTGTCGGTCGAAATCTCCAAAAAAGAATACGAAAATTTTAATATTCAAGTAAAAATTCAAATTGTATAAAATTCGAATAATAATCATTTATATATTAGTAAGTTTAATTGAACTGGTAAAATCAGTAGTAAGACTGTTGCTAGCAATAGCATAGAAAGAATATGGTTTAATTTTGTTTTATTAAAATTCTTCTAGCAAACCTAAAGTTTTACAATTTGAATTTCTTATATTTATATTACAATATTTTTAACACAAAAGTTTTAAATATAATTTTTGTGATATTTTTTCACTTCAGTTAACATAATTTTTTGTATTTTGCAAATATTTATTTACTTTTTTTTTTATTATTTATATTTATAATATTTGATGACATTAACATTTCTGTTTCTTTATTTCTTGGTCAAATCGTTAAAAAAAGAAGACAAATTTATATCTGACCACAAAAAAAGAAGAAGTTTTGGATCTTTTTACGATATATTTTCCCCCTTGTTTGACACATCGTTTTTTTTTTTGTAAATGGTAATAAAAAACGTGGTCACCGTGTCGCCATAAAGTCTAAAAACATTAAGTTTTTTATTTTTTATATTTTAGTTTTTTTTTTTACTTTGAAACACTTCAAGAATTCCTATATAAATATACCGAAATTTGAAAAAAAGGCAGTAAAAATTTAATGTTTTATTATTTAACACCAAAAATAAAATAAATAATTTAAAAATCCTTTTTCTTAAAATGTTTAATTGTTTGGGTGTGAAATTATGAAAATATTTCAAAAATTTAACATTTTTAGTATTAAAATTTACCTAAAAAAACAACAAATTAAATATAATCTAAATATGGGATTGTGGTTATTTTCCTTACTTGATAGAACCATATAAAAATAATTTGTAAAATTGTTGATGTCTCATACTTCTTCTATATTATACAAATTATAGCAATTTTAAAGAATTTACTTAATTTTAAGAAGCCTTTAAATTTTTTTTTTGTAAAAAAAGGACATTTAGAGTTATCTGAATAGCTAGTATAAAGGACGAAAATATACTTTATTGTAATTAAAATAAATTTACTTGCTCCTTTTTTTATGTAATACAATATATATAATCTTTAAAATTCGTGTCAAACATAAAATTATAATGGCCTTTTTAATACTAAAATAACTATCTAAACTTTATCAAATTTTAAAGGTTTCAAATGTTTGGAATATTAGTTTTGTATATAATTATATTTAATTTCTTGGAAATCATTTGAATTTTTCGATGAGGTGTTGTATACACACATATATATAAATTATATCCTTTTTTTGTGGTTTAAATTTGTGAGGAAAAAAAAAATGAAGGGTATATTTCGACAATGATCTTAAGAAAATTATGAAATACCCAAAATCCATAAATTAGTTCAAAGCACTAAAATTATACCCATGAATAAGATGACACTTTTTAAAAATAATGTAGAAATATTTGTAAATGAGGTCTTAAGATTAATAATGTAGAAATATTTAAGACTATATTAATAGTCTTACAATTTGCTGCAAACACTTATAGAGTTCTATGAGTCCATTTAAGATTATGATGTGCAATCGATCTACCGATATTGTAGTCAGGCAATCGGTTTGTAAATATTTAAATGAAATTATGTATAATCAATTATGTTTAAAAGAAATTTTTTATTATAAAATTACATCAATATTTTGTCAAACATTTTTCCTTAAACAAATTAATTGTGCCAGTAATAAGTTCGATCTAAAATCGTAAAAAAACTATATTGCAACTTTATATTTTCATATTGTGATTACTACTCTTCAAAAGAATCTTTGGATTTATATAATAAATTCTCAAAACCTCATTTATATTGACTATACAGTTTTTATATAATTTCCAAAATATATTAGTGTCAAATACTGGACTTTTAACAAAGTATAAAATATACAAGAAAAAAAATTGTATAAAATAATATTTGAAATTTTACCGAAACATAAAATTCTTTATCTTTATCTATAAGTGTATGATGTCCTCTCCTAAAATTCCTGTATGTATAGCTTACATTACTAAGAAGTAAATATTGTTTTTTTTCTTTTTCATTTTCTTCTTGATTATAACAAATTGTTGTGTTATTTATATACACATACACCTTTTATATTTTTGGTATTTTATATATTTTGTGTCCACAAAAAAAAATAATAATAGTAATAATAAGGATAATTTTCGTATATAAATATATAATACAAGAATGTCCTTAAAATAGTTTTCTATGAAAATATATATATGTAAATATATGAAAAACTTACTAATACATTTCTTAAGAGGACCATATATAATTATTAGTGGCAATTTACCCCATATTTAAGAAAATTTTGTCTTAAGAAAAACATAAATGAACTTTTTCTATATATATAAACATTTATACTTTTGGGATTCAGGTTTTAATAAGTATGTAAACATTTTTATGAAAATAAACGAATATAAAGATAGTTTTTTTTTTACAGAAAAACAACATAAATTTATATAAATTAAAGGTTGACAGTTACACATTTACACTAATATACAAAATGGAAAATAAGTTATGGGTTATTATTAAAATGGTATATACATAGTTTATATTTATATAAAAAAAAGAACAAATTAGTCATAATTTTCTTGTTTAGAATTAAAAGGATATACAAAATATTATAATTAATATAAAAAAATATCATAGCTGAGTCAATTTTCTTATTTTATTCTAGCTTCCCAAAACGTAAATTTGCAAAATTAAGTTGAAATTATTATAGAAAATTTTACATGAAATTTATGTATATAAATTTTTAATGTAAATTACAAAAACATAACGAAATTGTATTACATATATTCAAGCCACAGACAAACTCATGTTTTTTCCGATAAGTATCTAATATTTGTAATGATATATACAAAATGTAGCAGACACATATCACTTTCATTTGTATATAATTTATTGTAATAAAACCTTCTACGACTACATGATTTGTAATAATATTTTTACTTATTGGTAAAAACGCATATTATACCAAAAAAAAAATTAGAAACCAACAAAAATGCTTAAAATTATATTTCACTAAAGTTACACAAAATGTAAAACTACTTATAATTAATTGTTGCTTATCAAAATCAACGAATCTTCCCTCCATATTTATTGTATTTTCATTTATATCATGAAAATTTTGCGTATATTATAAACGTTGAGGAATTTTATATTGGTATTAGATTTTATTTCAATTTCAGATAAAAACACAGTCTAATACACATATATGTAGTTATACATACCTCCTACATTGGCTATCAGCTTAGGCAGAGAACAAACTAAATAGAATTAACGTATGACGGATATTAAGTTTTGTCTTCTGGCTTTAAATTAATATCCTTTTTTTTTGAACATGCTTAATCAGTAGTGCTAACAATAGTATAACGAACGCAGTGAAAAAACTTTTTTTAAAATAATAAATAAGAGGTACAAAAGCATATATTCCTATATGTCATACAATGAGATGAGCAAATTTGTACATTTTAAATATCCTACTATTCGGCATACATATTTTTATTTAATTTTTTTTTTAGGAAATTTAAGCAAGAGGATAATAATAGTTTTTATTGTATATTTTGTGTGTGCTGTTGGTTGACAAAGCTTTAAGGTAATCGTTTATATAGAATAGAGAACGAAAGGATTAAAAATATTGGTCAAATAAATTTTTAACGATGATTTTTTTTAGTGGTTCTCAAGATTATTAAATGGTAAAAATTTTTTTTTAAGTTGGTCCTTTTTGAGTAGTTGTATATGTCATGACTGATGGATGAGAATGTTAGACAGAGGTTATATAGATATTTTGTAATAAATAATTTAAGCTATTTATTACGTAATCTTACATTTCTTAAAATACAATTTATAATTTTCAAAAATTGCATAAAATAGACTTCCAAATGAAATTCATATTCGGAATTTAAATTGCACATTAATAATACATATTTAACTAATATTTCATTAATTGATATTTTACAAAAAAAAATTTCCTACGACATATATAGACAACCTTTTTCCTTTAATGATAACAATAAAGTAATTAATACCAAAATTAATTCTTTCCACTCTAATTGACTTCAAATTAATAAAGGATTTTTATTTTGTGCTGGCAAAGAATTATAACCGATTTAAATTCTTTCTTTTTTTCCATTTTATTTTATACATAAATCGTCCTTTATTTCCCTAAGTTGAAAAAAAAAAAAATCTTAGAATTCAATAGCTACTCTGATTTTCGTAGCTGATGAAGTCCTTTTTAATAAAACAAAAAAAAAAATTTATAAGGATAAAAAGTTTTCAAATAAAAAAACAATCTATATATTCTTCTGATTGAAATTTTTATTCCCTTTTCTTTTTGAAATACTAAAAAAAAAAAAAAATGTATCCCCAACTCTCAAACCCTCTTTTCATCATGAATTTTTTCACATAAATTTTAAATTAAGGATACACAAAAAAAGAAATGGAATCTCCTCGACCTTAATTGCCTTTAATTACATTCCGAAATAATTCTATTATTTCTGGCGACTTTTAAATATAATTTTTTTTTATTATTTTGTAACCAGATGAGGGCCTTTTTTTTTGTTGCTGACTCCTTTTTGGTGGCAAATTGTTAAAATACCTTTGTAGTCGTTGAGGAGTTTGAGTGTTAATTCTTTTTTCATGTCTTCTTTTTTTTTTATAGATTTTTTTTTTAAATGAATTAGAAATTCGAAAGTTCAAGCTAATTGAATGAAACAAGATTAAAGAACTTTTTTTTATTTTTGATTATTTTTGATAAAGTTTTGATTAAAAATTTTTTTTTTGTTTCTCTGGATATTATATCAAGGATAAGGTGAATATCCTTATATAAGACTATTTTTTTTATAATAAAAGAATTTTCTGTATAGTGGTTAGAAATAAAAAAAAAGAAATTTATTAAAATTTCTTGAGGCGTTGTGGAAAATGAAAAAAAAAACATAATCAAAACAGAAACTACACCAAAAGTGAATTTTATAATGGAAAAAAATATAAGGATTTTTTTTTTTTCATGTTTTTTATTGTTGAAAATCAGGATAACAAAATGTAAAATATGCTATAGTTTGAATGTCTGTGTTTTCTAACAAATAATAATAATAGAAAAAAAAGTGTAGCGTGGCAAATGACACCTCGATGACATCTAATTTCCACCTCTCATTGTATTTTACTAATAATTTTCTATTATTATTATTATTTTTTCGTTCAATTCCTGAGGACATTTTATATTATTATTTCTTTTTTCTTTTTTTTCTAGTCCTTTTGTTCTCCAGAACTGGAAAATAAGAAAAAAATAGAATTGAAGGAATATTAAAAAAAGAAATTAATAATTTTACCTTCTTGATGAAATTTTTTCCATATTCTATGTCGCCAAAAGGGAAGATAGTATTTTCGATCTTAGTTTATAGATGTGGACCCAGAATTTCATCTGCTCAGGTGTTGAGGTGAGCTATGCTTGCAGCTCGCTGGCAAGAGTCAAATATTCCCTTCAGTATTTTAATTATTAAATGTCCTGTTTCCTCTAGTGTAACTGCAATTCAAAAGTATATACTGTTGATACAAGATTTTATCCTTTTCAAAATAACTGCAAAAATAACACACTTTAATATTCGAATAAAGTTTTTTCTAAAAACAAAGTTAACTAAAACAATAAAAAAAAATTTTTTATCATCAAAAATTGAAAAATTTGGAAAATTTTTTTTTCAAAAAACAAAAAAAAAAAAAAAAAATTTTAATTTTTCTATTCATGTAAAACAGTCAAAAATAATAAAATACATAATTGAAATTTATTTTCTTCCGCTTTTCACAAAAAACTAAATTTTATAAATTTTTGGATAAAAAAATATTGAAAGTTAAAAATATTATAACTTAAATTTATGTCTAAATTTAATTATCCTGGAAATAACAAAAAGATTTTATTTTATTTAGTAATATAATTTCCTTTTTTAATTTTTGTGAAAATCTTCTTATAATTCTTTTCTTTTTGTATAAATAATTAAATAATTTTTACATATCAATTTTTTTTTTTTTTTCGTTGTTCCGAACAGAAAAAAAAAAATTAAAAAAAAAAAAAAAATACGAGAGTTCATCATTATTTTTTTTTCTTTCCATTTTGTTTTTATTTTATATATATATATATGTTTTGCGAATAAAAATTTTGTTTAATGAAAATATATTATTAAATAAATTGAATAAAAAAAATAAAAAAAAAAAAATTATACAAATAATAAAAATAAAAACAAAACCAATCCAAGCACAACTTTAAAAAAATAAATAAATAAATGAAAACAAAGTTACAACAAATTTTAATTATAAAATATAAATAAATCGTATAATATAATTAATAATAATTATTATTAATTTATTATATATATGTATATATGAAAAAAATATATAAAATTATAAATAATAATACAACGCGAAAATAAATTTCTAAATATATATAAAAAAAAATAAAATTTTCGTAATTTGGAGGAAAAACAAAAATATCAATAATTGTTAAAAGTTAAATAAAAGAAAATTTTTGAATTGAGCACATAATAAAATTAATTAAAAGAAGAAAATTGAAGAAAAAAAAGAAATTAAAAAAAAAAAAACAAAAAAAAACAAAAATAAAGAATTTTGTGAAAATGTTACGTCAGCAAGGAGAAGAAAATAATGAAAATTTAAAAAAAAGAATACCAAAATATTTATCAAATATTGGTGATTTTGAAATTGCTGTTAATATAATTAAAAAGAAACAAGGTATATTTTTTGGTAAACGTAAAAAACGTAGTAAATTATCATCACAAATTGGTCGAAAACGAATTGCATTATTTTATAATAATCGTAAAAAATTTCTAAATAATAATAATAGTAATAATAATTATTATTATGGTGGTATAAATAATATATTTGGTTTCAATAATAATAATAATAATAATTATGGTATAAAATTTAATAATAATAATAATAATAATAATTATAGAAAATTAAAAAATTCATCAATTTTTTATGATTTAGATAAAATATCATTATGGTCAATACCAACAATAACAATAACCAAACAACAAAATCAATATATTTTCAAAAATATAGAATATAAATCAAAAATTTTAAATGAAATTTCTAATAATAATGATGATGACGATGATAATATTAATAATAATAATAATAATAATAATAATAATAATAATAATAATTTTATTGTAAATGATAATAATATATATTATAATGAAACTACTATACAAAATTATGAAAATAATAATAATAATCATAATATTAAAGATGAAGATAATTTATTTGAAAGATTATGTCAATCATCATGTCCTTGTACAAATAATGGTGGTAATGAATGTAATAATAATAGTAGTCCTAAAGAATTAGCAAAATGTTTACAATTACAAGATTCTGAAATTACATCAAAAGCATTAAAATTATTTTATTATCATTATAAAAATGATTTAAATATAATTGATAATAATAATAATAATAATAATCAAGATATTGAATTGATGTGGTATAAAATGAGTCATGAAGAAAGATTACCATTCCTGTTAAGAGCTTATATATCCGATTATATACCATCATTGTAAAAAACAAAAAAAAAAAATTCAAAATATTAAAAAAAACCCAACCAATGTTAGGAAAAGGTAGTAATTTTTAGTTTGTAGTAGTTATTCTGTAAAAAAAATTTGTTATATTTTTTTTTTTTTTGAGAGATTTTAGAGAGATGAAAAAAAAAGAAAAAAAAAAACAAAAAATTGTTAATTTTCTTTTAGTTTTGCGCCCCCCTCCCCCCAATTAATTTCTTTTTTCATTATATTTTTTTTTTTGTTTTTCTATATATGTATATATTTTTATGTAATTGTAATTTTTTAATGATTTTTTTTTTGAAATGAAACTATGCAATATATTAATTATGTTGTTGTAGTTTTTTTTTGGTTTTTGTAAGTCCGATTAATTTTGTTTTTTTTTTGAAGAAAATTTGGTTTTAATATAAAATATCTCTAGAATTTATATAAAGCAGAAAAAAAAATGTTGTATTAAAATTGGTTAAAAAAAAAAACAAACAAAACATTGAAGAAAAATAAATATAAAATTGTGGACTATGTAAAAAACTGAACATAAATCTTTTATGTTTTTTATTATTATTATTTTCATGTTGCAGATAAATACTATACTTTTAATTCGATTGAGATTGAATTGGAGGTGGGTATACACTTTAGATTTATATTGAATCATTTTGAGTAAAATGTTTGTAAGATGTCTCTGCCAAGGAAAATTCGTTTTTAAAAAATATTTATAAAAATATTATTAAATATTTATAAATATTTAAAATATTTATAAATAATTATAAAAATATTAAATATTTTTATAAAAATTAATTAATTTATGATTAATTTTTTGATAATGGACATGTTTTCAATCATCCCGATTATGATTGTCGTATTTCTTGTCATTTCAAGTGATAGCATTCATATTATGATTGTCGGTTTTCGACGTTTGTCGATTATCGCATTATCGCCATCTGTTGTACATTCAACAAACTTACAACGAAATTATAAATCGAAACGTTTTCAGTGATGCGAAAATTACAATTTCGATTCGTTTTAAATCACGTGCTGACTGGTTTCTTTCGAACTTTAATATTTAAATATCGAACGAAATTCATTAATGATTAGATGTCACGCCAACCTTACAAATAATTTTTTTAAAAACATTTTTTCTTCTTGCCTTTGTCTAATTCAATTTTCATTCCTAAATAAAATTTCCTTTTCTTCAAATAAAAAGTTCACGTATATTTTTGTTTTTTCTTGACTTTAAATATGTACACCCATCGATAAATGTAGGAGGACATATTTTTCCAAATGATAAATAAAAAAATTTCAAAAAAACCATATAAAATTTTTCTTTTTATTTGAATATAAGTGAAATCTTTTTTATCCTTAGTTGTATACCTTCTTAATTTGAAAATCTTTAATCTACAATTGAAAAATTTCCACAAAAAATTAAATTGCACATCCTGACAAATATTTTGGTTTTCTTTTCTTGGAATACAGAAAAAAAAATCAACATTTCACGATAAAAAAAATATATACTAATTTCAAGAAAAACTTTTATTCTCCTGGAAAAACGAAAAACTTTTTATAAACATTTTTTTTATCATCATTTAAAAAAATTATGTAGAAGAAAAAAAAAACGTAAGAAAATTCGAATGGGAAATTCCAATATTTTTTCATCTGGTCAATATAGTTGAAAAAAAAGCTTTTTAAAGGATGTGGTACATAAGAAATTTAGTTTTTCTATATTCCCAAGGATATTTTTTTTAATTTACTTTTATTTTTTGTTTCTTTCGTGTATTTCGTTATCCTTATGCCGTGTTAAACGTGAATGGTTCTTTTTTACTGCACACAGTCGAAACTTTTGTAAAATCTTGTAAGTTTTTTGTTTAAAGGACGAGGTTTTTGGTACGAAACTGTATATATATATATATAGGATATTCGACTGGGAAGTTTCAAAATATTTTCAATATAATTGAAAATGTCTGTTTGTATTTTTGGGATCAATTAAAATTATCAAAATTCAGATGTTTAGGACGAAAGAAAGAAATAAAAAAATTAGTTTAAAAGTTAAAAAAAAAATAAATTAGTTTCTGAAAATTCATGAATTTATAAAACATGAATGATTTTTGGTGTAGTAATTGGAAAAACGTTTAATTTACGTAATAAAATTAAAATTAAAATTTAATTAATTTAAGTCTATCGAAATTTGTTGAGATTATCTTCTTTTTATATGTACTTTACTTTTTTTTAAATGTCAATTGAAATATATAAGAAATTTGATACATGTATTTAAATTATCCTTATAGAATTAAAACAAAACTTAAATTTGTAACAATACTTAAAAAATCTACTAAAATAAAAATTGAATGATAAAAAATTCAATTTCAATTGAAAATTATTGTAAAAATTGCACTCAAAACCCCAGTAAAAAATTCCTTTATTTATGATGCTCTGAACTTTCGAAATTAAATAAAGGCTCTCATAAAGTCCTTTTTGTTTTTTTTATGAGCATTCATTTTTATTTAACAAATTAAAATTGATTTTGGTTATTTTTGCCATTAAAAAAAAAGTGCATAGGTGCACTTTATTGTTAATTGCTGGGTTTACCTTTTTTTTTGCAAATGCAATTTTTGTGAATTTCTCTGTTGAAAATTCCTGTTAATTTTTACAATTTCAATTTTTTTACTAAAAGTTCAATCATTTGCGTTTTATATTTACATTTTAGACTTCTCTAGAGAGAATGTACAAAAGATTTTTTCTATACTTTGGCAATTTATTTTTAAATTTTTTTATTCCACATCAATTGCAGTTTTTATATAATGTTGATTATATTTATTTATTTTTTTATGTATGTACATGATCCTCTATAAATGAAAATTGTACGAAAAAAAAAAATATATTGAAAATTAAATTTTGAAATTAAAAGATTGTAACAATAAAAAAAATTGGAATTCGGTTTTTCAATTTACCAGCAACTTTTATATATCTGTATTAAATCGTAAAAACTGTTATGTATGTTTTGTAAAAATTATTATATTTTGATTTGAAAATATTTAAAATTTAATAAAGCAAAAAAAGGAGGTTAGAAATTTTAAATTAAATTTAATAGATTTTAAAATATAAATTAAAGTAAAACAAAATTACAGATTTAACATTAAAATATCGTTTTAAATAAATAATAATCTATTACAGAATTTCACTAATTTCATATTATAAATAATGTTTCCTGGTTTGTCTAGCTCTCTAGCTATAAGTGACCAACAAAAATTTTCATGATAAAAGTAAAAATTCTATATGAATATTTTCCCAGTAACATTTTTTTCGAACATAATTTTTCAGCAAAATAAAAAAGGAGGACAGCAAAAATATGTGCAAAAATAATTTTTGGCTATGAAGATGACACGAAAAAGGTGTGTTTAACAATTTCCATATCGAAAGAAAAAGTAGAAAAAAAAAATCAGCAAAGATTTGAAAATATATTCGAAAAATATACAATTCCATAGAGAAAATATTCAAAAACTTTTTCAGGAAAATTGTTATTTCAAAAATTATTCTTATGTAGAGAGAGGAGTGAAAAATTGTTTACACTTACTTATAAAATATTCGGAAGGGGTTGAACATTTTTAAGGTTGAAAATTGTTGGTAATATATTTGATAAATGTAAATTTTATTTATTAATATTCTTTTTTCGATGTCTGGTAAAATAATGTTAAGTTTTTGAAGAGGTAAAAAAAAATAACAGACAAATTTTTATTTGATGAAAAATGATTTACTATATTTTATTGCCACTTTAAAGGTGCTGAAGTTCTTTTTTTTCAATGAAAATATCATTATTCAAATGTATTTGATTGATGATGATTGTTATACAATAAAAAAAGAATGGTTTTTTTTCTACTACAATTTAAAGGATCTCTCTGTAAGGACAAATTACCGAGCTTAAATAAAAAAAAAAATATTTTGCCAAATTCGCAAAAAAAAAAATTTAAAATAGATAAATTCTGATAAACAATCAGCAAATTTAAGTCCCTAATAGAACAAAACAATTGAAAATAACATCAAAATATAGGAACTGCAAAACAGAAAAAACACTTTAGATCCTTTTAGCTCCTATTACACATTTTGGGTAAGAGAAAAAATCGCTGACCAATCTTTTTCAACAAATTTTTATTATTGTTTTTTTTTTTTTATTTTGGTAAAATATTTTTACCCTTTTTAAATGTACACATTCAAAAATACCTTAAATAATTTTTTTTATATATATTCTACACATCCTACAATCAACACTCAATCAGTTCAATAGAATAATTCAACTCCTTTGAATTTATATTTCGTCCTTTTTATTTATATGGGGACAAAAAAAAGAGTTGAAATTGGTATAACGAACGATTGAAAGAACGATGACAATATTTGAGAGAACAAATTGACGATGGGGTTGTGAAATTTTTTTTTAAATAATGATATCCGAAAGAAAAACTACTATTTATTGGATCGCTTGAAACAAGAAGGAGAGTAGTTAAGAATACGAATATAATTTTGTTATCTTTACTAAATGGAATTTTGATAACAATATTGTATATTTATTAAAGTAACAGATAATACATTAAATTACTAATTATTACTAACTATTTAAATTAAATTACTTTTCAGATGATTTCAATAAAATGTATACATACTCTTTTCATCATAACACTATTCATTTTACGGGATAAAATATAGAAAACGGTGTCCTTAACGAGGACACAAAGGCAAATCAAGTTGGTCGTTTGATCACACCATAAAAAAAAACTATAATAAAAACAATAAATTTGAATTTTAACTCTGATATTATATTTTTCTTTCATTTCAGGACATTATTCTTACTTTTGCATAAAACGTTATATTCATTTTATAGTTTTTAGTATTATTTTTTTATATAATTTGCTTTTTTTTCTTCAGTTCTGGGTCTTAACAATAAAAAAAAAACGTAGTAATATCATTCGAAGTGTAGTAATAGGGTGGGTAATAGTTGTCAAGAAAAATTTAAAATTTCATTAAATATTATAAAGTTTTGTTAAATTATTGCAATTGCAAATACAAAATTTTAGTTTTTACATTAAAAAATATATTTATTTAATTGAATTACTTATTCGAAATCGCAAAAGAGATTAGTTTACATAAGTTAAGCTCTATATAAGTTTTCACAGATAATTACATCTAACTAAAGCTTTTACTATTAATTAAATTGTCACTAACTTGTTGCTCAAATCGTATTATATCTCAGAACAATTTTTTTTGGATTTTGAGCTTGAATTTTCATAATCCTTTAGTACACAGCCTTCAATATTTACTCAGGATTTTATATCGCTGTTTTTCCTTGTTTACTTTAAAAAAATTTTTATCAAATGAAATAGATCAGTAAGTAAGGAAATACATATTTTCAAATACAATTTTTTGAAATACTTTTTTCCCTTTGAGTTCCAAACTTCAATTCTGTTTATATTATTTTATTATACGATTTCCTTTATTGCTTCTTTGATTTTAAATTTTATACTAAATAAAAAAAAACGTTAACGACAAAATCCTTGTATATCCCCAATAACACGTTGATGTGTGAAAATGTGTTTCTTTAAATGAATATCTACTATTTTTAATTTAAGGAATTCATTTTTTTTTTTACACTTTTTTCTTTCGTTTTACATTTAATATGTTAACGGATAGAAATATATATACACACATATAAAAAAATGTATCCTTATTTTCAATAATAGATTTTGAAATTCTCTTTTGTTTTAACTATAAAATTCAATACAAAAAACTAATCATTTTCGAAAAAATCCTTTTTTTTTCTTCTGTTTATTACAAGGAAAAAAGTAATTTTATTGTTGTTGTGTTGTTTTATGGCTTGATTCCAAATAGAAAGAGTATTGAAAAGATGTCAATATCATTTAACGGATATATACAGGATAACAAAACAGCTACAAGGATATTGTAATTTGTTTTGTATATTTTATTCGTAAGGTATTTATGTATATTTAAGGATATATAATATACAATTTGCCTTAGGATTGAAAGGAATGGCAAGGATTTCTTTTTATATATAGAAGATACCAATTATAGGGTGCGCTACGTTGATTTGTTTTTTTTTATTACCCACCGTTTGTGTTAGTGCGAATCTTTTAGAAGAAAGAACATAAATAATCAAATCAATAAAAATTTTTTAAAAGATTTTTGATTGGGAAATAATTGGATTTTATTTATGAGCAAAAATTTTTTTTTATGTTAGATGGAATTTTGTATACTATTATACTACCTTATGTCTTTGTAGATTAAATTATTTTATATAAAATTTCGTATGATATAAAGTTAGTGGGGGGGCAATAGTGAATATATTTCTAAAATTCTTTTCAAATTCCGTATTTAATTAAATTGATTATTATAAAAATTGAATAATATTATATTTAATAAACAAATTATTTACTTTTTAACCTATGAAAGGCAATAGAAAATATTCCATATAACAACCAAGTAATTATAATTTTTTGTGGTAAATGTCACATTTTCCTTAATACTGTATACAATATTTTCACGTTAACATAAAGTTTTAAAGTTAACTTTAATTAGGTTAAATCGTTAATAAAACTACTAAGAACAACTAAAATTCAGTGAAATTTCAAAACTTAATTTGTATTTTTGCTTCATTGAAATAAATTTATTGATATTAAATTCTGAATATTTTAATACTTGCATTTATGTAGTAAATATATTACATCGAAGAATTTTTTGTGCATAAAAATTTAATCCATGGCATAAGATTAAAAAAAAAATTTTAATATTAAAAAATCTTTATGTAATATTAATAAAATGTCCGTTTTTCAATTTCTATATACATATATATATATACCAGAATATGAAGCTTAAAAAACCGAAAACTCGTATTGCATTTTTCTCTCTTTTTATCCTCAATAACCACTTTTACAAAAAGTATAAATTTTATCAACATTTTATTAAAGAATTCCTTATTTTCCACTAAATATCCTTACCATATATTAATATTTAGATAGAATTATTCTTTTGGCTTCTTTTCATATAATATACAGTTTATTTATTTTTTTGCTTCTTCTTATCTTGCAAACTTTTTATGCTTTCATAATTTTGCATATTTTTTTGATTTTTTTTTTGTTTTGTTTATCGTAATAAATAAATATCTTACCGATATTTTATTATTGTTGCCGATGGCTATAATAGCTCCGGTGGATAATAAGAGGAGGGTTTTTTTTTTTGGAAAAAAATATTATATCATCAATTCCTTTGCAAGATGAAGAAATTAACAATATTGGGTAGAGGATAAAAACAGCAACAACAAAATTATGATTTTGCAAAGAACATTTTTTATTATAGTTAAAAAAGACTATAGATTAAATATGGTTTAATTTTGATTTTTTCGTTGTTGTTGTTTGTTTATAAGGATGTTGCTTTAAAAGTGTGTGCAGCACTAAACAAGCAAATTTTTAAGGATTCTTATATATAAAAAAAAACCTTCCTTATATAATAAATATATATTTGGTTATAAACATTGTAAACTTTTGATAGGATATAAAAAAAATAATAATTTTATTTTTATATTAACCTTTGTTTATTCCCTGTTTGTAATTTAAACAGGAAACGACTGTCGATTTTATGGCAAACGTGTAAAATTTAATATTTTGATTATAGCAACGATATTTAAATTTTAACTAAAAGATTTTTTGTAAACATTATATAAAATTTGAAACAGTTTCATCAATGTAAATAATATAGGAGATATTTTTAGGGTGAAAGTGATTTTTGATTTTTCATTAAATTAAGATAATTTTGTTTTGGATATTCGATAATTTTGTAAATTATGTTTTACGAATTATCTTTTAAAGGCAGAATAAAATAAATATTTAAGGAAATATTATTTTTAAGCAATTTCAGTAATTAACAAAATTACTTAGTTGAGAAATATATGGTAATATAATTAATTGTACAGAATTTGTATTATACTATAACTTTTCAAAATTGCAAGAATACCAAAAATTAATAAATAAATTTAGAAATACTGATGAGACTTCATTAATTTAATATGAATTAACTTCTTTCAATAATGCCCATCATTATTTAAAGTCAAAAACAGTAATATATTAGTAAAATATTTGGACTATTTTCATTTAACCAATAAAAATAGTACCATAATCATCAACAGTTCATTTTTATTGGTCATTTTATACTCACACTTTTATTATTCTGGTATTAAAGAAAAAAAATTACTCACATAATATCCAACAGGTTTTAAATGAAATTAAAGTGACATATTCAAATGAGTCCAAAAATTTAATTACACAAAAATATTGAATTACCATACTCAGTTGTCGCCGACAATGAACAAACAAGGACACAATATTCCATATAAGTAATATATATATATATATATATATATATATAATCCGTTTTTGTATGTGTTTAATGTCATGAATCTTTAGTACACGTAGTAAATATCTACTACTCAGGAGCAAAATTAATTCCAAATTTCATACTGATTTTTTTGTACCCCGAATATTCGTAATATTTTTACTGCTTTTATACATTAATTTACGCTCATGTCGTTTAACACTTTTTTACTATAACAAATATTTAACAAATAACCAAACTTGATAAATAATTATAAATATTTTAGTTTCAACTTTTTATGACCGAAAAGCCCCAACAAAAAAGCCAAAACGCAAAATTAAGTTACCGGCGAACACTGTCTGTATGACAATTTGACATTAATATTGAAAAATAAATAGAAACTTTTCATGGACATCCTTATATTTTGGAACTTCTGATTATTTTATCAGAATCCCGTGTTTCATAACAAAACAAGGATAAATAATCTTGTCCATAAAACAACAACACCAAAATAAAAACAAAAACATGACATATATCCTTCGTAAATAACTTTTCATATGACTAAAAAATTGTAAATATCTAGAACGATTTGCTGTCCTAAAATGTGACTGGGAGAAAGTAGTTTGCGGGCTGTTATGATGCTGGAATCTGGAATGTAATTATATGTACATATATGTATGTATATTTATTTATAGGGGGGTCTTTTTGATTTTGTTTAGGTTATTTAAATAAGCTCAAACCTATAATTGTATTTTACCTACTGATGATTTTGATTCAAATTGTATGTATAGAAAAATGACTTTGCTTAAAAGCAGAGATTAAATTTTAAATACAAATTGACAGGTAATACTATTAATATTGATTTTATATATAATTTTATGTTCCTGGTGCTTTTTTTGTGACGAGTGAACAGGATAATTAAAATATAGTATATAATTTTTTGTTTGTCATTTTATGTAAATATTTTTTGGGTAAATATATGTTAAATCGACTATAATCTTTGATAGTAATTAGTATTAATTATCCTATTTAATCTAATAATAAATTTTGTGATTTTGGAAGTAACAAAATAAGGTTAATACTATTTTTATAAATAATCAATTAAAACAGCGATTTTAATTGTTTAATTTAAATTTGTTTGCTTTTGTGTTTTTTTGTAACAGTGGAAATTTTTCTAAAATTTACTCATGCCAAGAGTCAATTTAACACATAATTTTCAAAACAAGAAAAAAAGATTTAAAATTAAATTAAAAATTAGTGTATTTCTCCTACTATTTTATTTTTCATCTTAGAAATATAAATGTCCATTTTTAATGAAAATATAGAAATTACTTAGAAATATAAAATAAGGCTTCATATTTACCGATACACTAAATATACTTTTTTTAGTTGATTATAAAATTTATGAAATTTATTGAAAATCAAAATCAAATAATCCAATATCAGATTCAGGATCAGCTATTTGTCCATAATCTTCATCATCTTGATCACCAAAATTCCACCAATGTTTTATAATATTTTTAAGTCTAATGAAGCATGATAAAGCCCATTCGAAATAAAATAGAAAGTAAATGCCTAAAACGAAAAACAATCGTTAATTAAAAAAGTTAAGCTGAGTTCTAATATTTATGTATGTATATAAAAAGCTATTTATTGTATAGCATATATATATGTAACTGATTGGAAATTATATCATTAAATATTTAAATAATAATATACAAATTTAGTAAACTTATTTAATAATCATCAGATTATTAATAATTTGTATACATGATCTCAAAAAATCAATTGAAATTTTAAAACTCAGCCGTATTTTTTTACTTAAATTATAGTTTATGTAAAGAAAAAACTTACTAGTAGCTAATAACATTGCCGGTCCAATAATTAATATTTTAACTGGTTGATCATCATTAAATGTATCCATTGTATTTATTAATTGATTCATTGTAAAATATGCTAATGGTGTTAATGTTATTAAATTTAATACAATTTTAATACAAGCACCAAAATATTGTGGTTGAAAAAATGCCGTAAATAATCGATAATAATTTTTTGTATCTTGTGGAAAATTAAATGATTCTTTACATATTTCACAACGTGTATCATTACGTAATCTAATCCAACGTTTCAAACATTTAATATGAATGAATCCCTTTAATATAATAAAATTTAATAATTTAATAGTTTCTTGTAAATAAATTTGATATAATAATAAAATACTAACCATTGTACCAGAACAATGGCAAGGACATTCAATAAGTTCAGTGTCATTTCTTTTATAACGACAAATTCGACATGTATCACTTTGATCTGTTAATGATAACCAACTAACATTTGCTGGTGTATTATTTATAATATTTATTGGATCTGTTAAAACTTGTGCATCTGTACCACTATTTAATCGAAGTAATGATCTTCTATGTACACTATTATATAATCGTATTGCTGTAGCTTCAGTTAATCCAATACCAGCAACATCATTTGTATATAAGTCAAACTGACCAGATGTATCTGCAATTCCCGAATCTGATGTTACATTACTATTCAATAATATATTATTTGAATTTTCTAATATTAATGGATTCACATTTATTTCTGGTATTTCATTAGTATTTTCAGACATATTTTTATTAATTGAACAAAAAATAATTTTTAATTTAATTTTTTTGTTATGTATGAATTTTGATAGTCGAAAATTATTGTTAATTTGTGATATTTTTTTTTTTTTAGAATTTTTATTTTTACATTTTTTTTGGTTGTTTTTTTTTTTTTCAAGAATTTGGTTTCTTTTGATAATTATTAAATTTTCAAAATCGAAATTATATACATTAAATTTTGTTTAAAAAATATAATCTAATAAAAAAATTAATAATGATTTTGTATGCTTTTATATTTCAATTTTGATATTAATATCTAAAGTTACTTGAATTTGCAAATTAAAAACTTATATACAAAAATTTTAATAAAATAGTGGATTTAATTTAACAAAAAAGAATATCCTTAGATGAATGTTTCCTCAATAAAAAATTCCAGTTCCATTCAAAGCTTAGATTGTACCAAAAAATTATATCACATTCAAAATGGACAGATAAAGTTCAAATTTTTTGTTCATGAATTTCTTTGACTTTCAGTTCATAAATCCTTAGATGGGTTCCGTTAAAAACTGATATTTTTTTTTGTGTACAAAAATAAAAATAGTATTTCCTTTACAGGTTCTGAAAAAATTTAGAACAAGTTGATCTGATTAGGGAGGACATTCTAGTATAATATAGTCAGAAAAAAAAAATATAAAAGTTTTTTATCCACGATCATTTTACTATGCCATATATAATTATACAAACAGGATAATTTAAATATATGAACGTTGTTAGGTTTTCCATCTGTGACAATGGCATAGAACAAAAAAATTAAGATAAAAAAAAATTTAACTGATATATTTATTACTTTTTCATGACCAGTTCAAGTTAGAAAAAACTTTTATGGGGTATTTTTGTTTTAAGATTTTTAAGATTTGTTTTTTTTTTTATAATTGTCCTTGCGTTTTTGTTAAATTTTCAAGTATTATTTTAAAGAATTTTTAACTGAAAATTTTGTTGAATGTTTCAATTCTTCAAAACCATAAGGTCCTCCGCGCTTTCTTTTAATTGAATATTTAGGTGAAAATGTAAATTTTGCTTTTTTTACTTTTAATAGTCCTTTGAATTACATACACTCAAAATAAAAATGTTTATTATACTTAAATGTGTCCTTATATAGAACTATATCTAATTTTCTATATTACATAAATATATATATGTATATGTAATATTTATGTGTGAACCACAAAATAGATTGTACGGAAATTATTTTTGTGATTTTGTTAAAACTTTACACGTATGAGTTTAAATGATAAATTTCCATTTTAAATAAATATCATTTTCATTTATAATTTTCATATAAGTGAAAATGTATTATCAATTTACCCCAAAAAAATCAGTTTTCTCACATAAATGTATATACAATAATAGTAAATTTCCCTTCACTAAATAGAAAAACTCTTTTTGCTATTTCATAATCCTTGAGAAAAGTTTTATTAGAGATATATTTTTGTAAGTTTCGTTTATTTAGATAAAACTTGATCCTAGTTTTCATAGATTATTTTATAATTCAAACTGTAAGGAACTGTTTTTCTTTTTAAATATATCCTTATTATAAAACATACATATATAATTTGAGAATGCATGAGGTGATATCAAAATTACTGTATAGAATAATGTCTGAATTCTCTAAAAAATTAACTGAAGCGTTATTAGAAACAATCATTTAAACAGTTTCCTTACATAAATATGAAAGTGTTTTTTGTTTCATTTCCAATTGAATATAGTTATTTGTGTGTATAATAAATCTATAAATATGTACATAAAAGTTTTAGTTCAAATAAATATTATAGAAAAAAGATAAAGGAAATTATTGTTTTCCACAAAATTTGAAATATTATTTAAATTGTATAAAGTTTGAATTTTCTGAATTTTAATGAATTGTAATTTTAACTTTTAATGTTGACTATGTTGTATAGGCTCTTTCATTTTGGTGATTAATTTTCATTGGTATATAAAATTAATTTCTGTTCTTTAAAAAGCTGTAAATAATTGAAAATTATATTATCTTATTTCAGCATTTTTTTTATATATTTAAATTTCATTAATTTAATTCACTTTTAACTATTAAAATGATGGCGAAAATCTCTGATAAATTTTCTTTATTTAATAATATTTGGCGAGTTGTAATTATGTCGTGAATTTTTCCTGATCGTATGATATGTATATGGATTCTGTTCTAAAATGTAAACTAATTTCAAAGCAGTCAAATTTGTAGCAAATAAAATTGTATTTTTATTTTTTTAATCTAATTATTATTACGTGTAGAATATGCAAATAATTTTAAATATTCCTTCATATTTCAACTCTGTGACCTTAACTTAAAATAACAAAAATACGAAGTTTGTTTGATTTAAGCCAATTTCATTCGTGAGATTCATATTCGCTATATGAAATCTCTTGACAAGATTAATGACATGTTTATCCGGAATTCACATTTTCTTGAAATTTATGCCAAATATTTAAATTTTGGCAGGATTCAAAATATCGTAAATAGTTTTAAGGGTAATAAGGCGCCATTTTCATAGGTTTTATTGGTATATTTTACATTTTTAGTTTCGAAAAAGTGTTTTTTTTTATTACTCAAATTTAATTTTCTTAAAATTATGTTAATTACTTTATCGTACATCTTTTTTTTAAGCTTCATATTTTTACTTAACAATATATTTATATAAAAAATAAAATTTATTTAAATAATTATCAAAGCAATCAAAAAAATTTGAAAATTATAAAAAAACAAAAATTATTTTTATTAATTAAATAAAAATATTAAAAAATATAATTAAATTTTTCGTATAATAAATAAATAAATCTTTAGTAAAAATTTTTTTATTAATTAAAAAATTGATTTCCTAAACAAAAAAATTTACTTATTATTTTTTTGATAAATTTACTGAAAATTAGGAAATAAATTTATTTAAAAAAAAAAAAAATATATATATATATATATAGATATATATATATATAAAGTTTATAAAAATTCGGTAAATAAACATAATTATATACGTTAAGATATGAGTTCTGGCAGTGAACCAACCTGTCCCTGTCCACCAAAACCACGTTGCGCTAAACCAAAATGTGCACGAAAAGGAATAAAAACTAGAAATGCATTTTTTAATTTTTTAAGAGTATTTCGAAAAAAATGTTGTGGTATGTCGATAACTCAAGTTGCTGTTTTAGGCGCACGAAAATGGAGCTGTATGACCAAACAAGAAAAACGCAAATATGTTAAAGAAGTAAGTTGAAAAAAAAACCTTATTTTTTTTAGAAATATCGTAATCATGTAATTTATGTATTTGTATATTACTAATTACCCAGGCTTGCAATGCACCACGTTATCGATATCGTTGCGGACCACCAGGTAGGCGACCAAAATGCTCTCCAAAACCATCTGGCCGAGGACCAGGAAGGCCGCCTAAATGTTGTCCGATGCCATCGCGACCAAAATGTGCTCCGAAACCACATCACCACGCACCAATGAAATGCTGTCCAAAGCCATGTCCAAGGCCTAGATGCAGTGCAAAGCCTAGATGTCGTCCAAGACCTAAGTCCTGTTGTCCTAAACCAAAACCACGTAGTGCGAAACCACGGTGTCCATGCAATTAATAGTTTTAAAATATTATTGACATTTACCCATGTGTATTAAAAAGTTAAATAGTTTTATTTTGGTTTTTGATTTTTGCTTTTTGCTTTATTATTTGATATAACATGTATATGTTCTTCTTCTTTATGGTAATTTGTTTTTCAATATTAAATATATATAACAAATATATTTATTTTACATATGTCTTGTAAGGTTATGAAAAAAGTTGTTGTTTTCATTTTACATAATCATTACACACAATAGTACTTATTATTATGTAAATAATTTTGTTGAATGACGTTACGTATTGCTGAATAGTGTATAACATTTTCAAATTAAACTAAATAAATTTCGAAATAAATTAACAATTTAAATTTAATTGAATTGTGAAAATCATTTAATTTAATTTTAAAATTATTTAATTTCATTTGAAAATGGTATAAATCTTCTATTATAGTCGTTATACGTTATGTAGGATTATAAATGAGAAAACTAAAAATAATTATTTTTATTATTTTCGACAGAAAATTTAGCAACGAAATAATATTCGATTTTTTTTTATTAACAATTCGATTAAATCGAACTACATAATCGCACTATTTGATCGAATCGAAGTACATAATTATACTAAGTTTGATAAATAGATTTTTTTCGAGGAAATCGAATCGAATAGAGTTACATAATCGACATGAATTTATTGATTCGAAGAGTAAATTACTTGGTTTGCTTTAAGAACATTATAATCTGTGGACAATATTAAATTTTAGTACAATACTTACAATATTAAGTTATATATACTGTAATCAATCTGACAAAAATATCCTTATTAATACTAATTTATTTCTAAAAGCTCTTTATTTTATAATAATTATTGTCAGAAAAAATAATTTTTAAAAGGTATAGCGAGATTTTCCTTATTTTTGCCAATTAAATAGATTTTCCCCTAAATTCTTCGTTTAAATCATTTCTATTATCTTTAATGATGAAATAATCAAAACATCTCGAAAAGATTAAATGTTATGTGTGTCATTAAGGTAATTGCTAGAGACTAAAACAAAAAATAAAAGATTCTCCTATATATTGTGAAAATGGATTTTAAATTATTTGTAATTTTTCATTGCTTTTGGTATTAATAAGAAGAATTGGTAGTTAATGCTTAACTGAATTGTTATTAAGGTAAATTGTTTGACAAGTTATAAATTAGTTTTTAAGTTAAACTATTTTGATACAACTGACATTGATTTACAATATCTATTAATATTCATATCAAATAAGTATTTAAACTTATTTTGCCCCAGTTGGTAAATACAAAAATTGTTGAAAAAAAATGTCCAAAAGAATTAATACCATACAAAAAATAATCTATAAAGGACTGCAATAAAAAGTTATCTTTAAAGTATGACCACAAATTTGTAGTTAGTTGTTTTTACAAATAGAAAATACATTAGTTTGTCCACCTATTTACCTAGCCAAATTCAATAAAAAATTTGGATTTATTCCAGAATAAAATATTTTATACGAAATATCCTTCGTAAATATTATACGAAAATACATCAAATATATATATAAAATATATTTTTATACTACTAACATAACACATGCGAATCCAGAAAATTATTGGGTTTCGGTTATTTTGAATAAAGATATTTTACCATAGATGTTGTGAAAAAGGATTTCTTTAAATTTGCTAAGTTTGGGTCAGTTTCTTATAAGAAAACACGATAACAAAAAATATAGTTTTTAATATAAAACATTTTGACTGTCCGTAAATTTGAAGACATGATAAATCAGAAACGGAAAATATACTTTAACTTTGCGGATGTGAAACAATCTTACCTATGAAATATATATTTTTTACATAGTTTTTTTTGTACAATTTATTTCTCAAAATGATGATTGCAATATATTTTAAAAGAAATTTGTCTAAAAACAATTGCAGACAGAAAAGGATAATTTCTAGTTGATTAAACAATAATTTTTTTTTGTAATCAGGAACGAAATTTTAAAATAATGTATACTGGTATCTCAGGACAGGACTAAATTCTGTATTTCCAGATTTGACTAGACTATTTAGTTTTTCTGAAAGTTCAATCAAAGATAATATAATTAGATCGTCTTTGGTTCAATTTTGACCTTTAAATTAATAAACTGATTTAATTTATAGTTACTTGCAGTTGAAATAATTTGCTAAAATAATTTTTAGTAATGAATTTCTATTTTAAACATAAAAAATATCAACATATATGTTTAGTATAAATATCATGATTTGGAAAAAAATTTATATGTTTGGGTAGATTTTCTAAAAGTTAATAATTTAATAATTTTTTGGTTTTATTTCTCATTAATTTAATAAATAAATACATTTATTATGCTAAGGAGAGACAGAGAATACAAACGGATATTTTCTCTAAAAAAAAATCTAATTAAAAATGCATAAAAATGTCGAAATATCACAAAAACCAAATGGTTTTCTGAATTTAAAAAGGGCAACATTAAAAATATATATTTAAACTTATGTAACAAGTAATGAAGTTTATTTTTTAAAATATATTTTCTAATAATTTTATTTCTAGTTTGTCTATCATTTTTAGCATATTATTTTATAATTTTATATGTTTTAAAAAGGAAGAAATTTTTTTTAGTGCACACATAATATTACAAAAGTTACTTACAGTTGAAAAAATACAGCAATTTCTGAATTAATTAGAAGTAGTTTTCTTTCAATTTTCTTTATATGAATGTAAAATAAAATGTTTGTCTCTGTTGTTCAAGCAAACCCTCAAATTTTTATTAAAATTTAGTTATTTAATAATGTATCGTTTTTCGTTAACCAGTAAGTTTCAATTGAAAAGCTATTAAAAATGAAAGAAAATTTATGAGTTTTAGGATATATAAATACTATATAAATTTTTTTTTATTGAAAAGGACAAAAATATACACAACAAACATACAACTTTTTTTTTTTGAATTAAAATCACATTTTTGCAACCCTACATTAGTAAAATTCACAATATAGAAATTTGAACATTTTAAAATCATTTGGTAAAGTTACCATATATAGACAAGATAGTTAAAAGGACATATACACATATAGACCATATATTTATATGTGATTTTAATTTGGTAATAAATATAAATCCTTGCACCCTGAATTTTTCTATTTGGTTTTTTTTTTTTCAAAAATAAATAAATAGGAATTTTAATGTTCGATTACGATTTATTTATTTCTTTTAAAATTATATCTATTACATTACAGCATATAATTATCCTTTTTCTCTCTTGGTTAACGCATTATACACATTAGATTAAATGTTATTTAATAAGAAATATCAAATGATTTTTATTTATTTATTTATTTATTTTTTTAAATTAAATCATTCTAGGAGAAAGGATATTTAACATTTAATGAAATGTATATTATAAATCCTTGACAATGATGTATAAAAACTAATTTTCTACAAACAAAAATTATCATTTTTGGAATGGAACATTTTTTTTTCTTCCTAGAAAATTTTTTTAACATTTTTATATTTTATAGAATTTTTTCCAATGTTTTTATTGTCCTAAATCAGGATAATGTTAAATAAGAGGATAACATAAAAAAAATAAGACAAAACAACAACAACAAAATATTTGCATATTTTAAATTTTATTAAACAGGTCGAATGATGTTTGAATATTTTTGTTATCCTTGTACGATTTGTTTTCTTGATGCTTGTTGTTTTTTTTTTTATTATTATTATTGGAGGATATCAGTTTTCTTCCGTGGCGAATTTTTTTTTATGTGTTTTTTGTGCAAAGTTCAAATATTTGGCTGATTTTGTGATTTTGAGGGGGTTTTGAATGTAGTATATAACTTCAATAATTTTTTTTTTTACGGATTTCCTGATGAAACATTCTTTAATATTTGTTCAATTGGTCTATAAAAATGTAAATTTTTTTGGGTATAATGAAGAAAATTTATTGATGATGAGGAAAAGACAGATAAAAAGGTATAAATTAAAATGAAAAATAAATTTGATACGGTTTTTTTTTAAATATATGTGAAAAAAATTGTTTTTTTTATTCTGATTAAAAATATTTTAAGGATATAAATTTTAATTTTTACATACATATATATATACATATACTGATTTATTCTACTTAATAAAATTCTAATTTGAAATTTTAGAAAATTTTAATAAAAAAAATCTGAAAATTTGACATATACGTTGAAGTTGAAACATATTCATTAGAAAGTACATTCTGTGTTATTCCTTTATCAAATTTGGTTTTAATTTCTCAAAGTGTCCAAATATTTAACAATTAAATTTTCTTATTAAAATTAAAATTACATATTGTTGGAATATTACTCAAATTTTCCGCAGAATGTACAAAATTTTATATTTTTAGAAACTTCACTTTACGCTATTTTTCTGAATAAACTACTAGTCGACAACAAAAGTTCTATGTAAATGTAATAATTCTAAGTTATTTCCAACAATATAAATAAATTACATTTTCTGAATTATAAGAAAAATTGATTACCTTCAATAATAAAAATATTATATTAAATACCTAAATTTATAAATTTTTATGTATAATATTCGTTATATTCAAAATTTTTATAATCTACAAAATTTTCCAATATTAAATCGAAAAAACTTTATTTTTCTTCGCCATTATCATAAATTTTTATTAATATTATCCGAAAATTTATAGCTAAACTCTACGTACCGAGAAAAAAAAAGTCATCATCGTGTTAAAAGTTTGTACATTTTTCGCGAATTTGACTAAGTATATCAAATTATATCCCCATACTCCTAATACCAATCTAATAATTTATCCTTAAGTTGTTTACTTATAACGAAAAAATAACTGACAATCAAAGCGATTAAGGATAACAAAAAAAAAAATATTGATAATTTCTATAAGTAAAAAATAAAATTGTAAGAAAATCTCTTGAGGAAAAAAATTAGTTTGTTGTTGTTTTGAATCCTTATTTTGATTGTTGTAATATATAGATTTGTAAAAGACCTGAATTTATTGTATAGCTATAAGATTTGAGCAGAGGCGTACACACTCAATTAATCTCATGCGAGTAATAATCCTATCGGAAAACAACAACTTTGCAATTTAAGTCTAAAAGTATATGAATTTAACATTTTTTTACGTATATATTATAATATCCTTAAACCCTAAAAAATTGTTAATATTTGCGAATACTATACCACTTCTATAGGCATTTGGAGAAAACAATAAAGATTATTGAAAGTCTTTGCCGTAGGATACCTATATACATAATAATAATAATAATTCTGGGATGATGATATTAAAGATTTCACGAAAATATATACATATAAATAATATACGTATACATTGTGTATAAGTAAGAAAAAAGGATATTTTGAAAATCCTATATATATGTTCATAAAAACGATTTCTCATATAATATATGAATAATATAAGAACAAGGATAATAACAAATAATAATTATTGTTTTGGAGTACCTTAAGGCGATTGTGTTAAAACTTACTTTAGAGAAAAGAAATCCTGGTTTCCTAAAATGAAAATCCTATAGATTTCATTTTAGATGATGTTGCAATATCACATATAAACATCAGATTTATATTCTTTTTTTTTGGGGAATACCTTTTTGTGTATCGTAAAGATTCTGAATGAATACGGATGGGGGAATATGTGAATTCTTTTGTTATGTATTAAAATCTTTATGAAATATTTGTGCAAATATCCTTTTTATTAAAGAGAATATGAAAGATGATGATGCAAAAAATATTAATCATAATTATTATGAAAATAGTATTCTATGTAAATGAAAATAGTTTTTTTGTGTAATAAACCATTAAAGATTGAAAAGTGAATTTTATATTAAACTGGTAATATAACAATTAATTTTTATCGAAAAATGTGATTGCTTGGCTTAGGTTTTAAACTACAAATGATATATGTATATGTAGTATTGATGATATTATATTATTTATGAATATTTAAAATTAAATCATTAAAAATTCTTCTGTCAAAAATAATATAATAAATTCAAATTCCAACAACAATTACCTAACATAATATTATTTCTCATATTGTTTTTGCGTATATATAGATCCCTGAATAATCAATCTTATATTTTTTACATGGATAACAAAATATACGTATAATAGGAAATGCAAAAAAAAAAAAAAAATAATAAATTTCATATTGAAATTTTCATGCTATCCTAAATTTAATGTATACATATAGAAACAATTTAATTTTGATTATAAGGACATGATATTTGTTTACTACTTAACCTAAAACATAGACAACCCATATATATCCCAATCAATGAGGTGAACAACGTAAATCCTTCCTTCTTTATATAGCAAGGATATTAGTGCTTCAATGTAAACAATTTAGGAAAATATTATATTATAGTATATATATAAATTTTTTTTTGTCTATTCTGTCGTCCTTCTGTTGGCTGATTATACTTGATGGAAACACAAAATATTTTTGTTTTTTATTGTATGGTTTCATAGGAAGCAATCAACCTTAATCGATGTTGTAATCCATCACACATAAGGTTAAAAACTTTGTTATATACCATTTCATCTTTTATTTTTTAGAAGTATATATTTTTCTTATGTGTATATATAAATTTGAAGAGGTGTTTTTTTTTTGTCGCATAGAAAGCAGGATATTTTCGTTTTGTTCAAAATTATACCTTAACATGCGGGATGGATTAATAATTTGATTGAATAGATTTTGTTGTTTTTTTTTTTAGTTGATGATAAAATTATTATTAGAAAAACATGTCATCATTTATTAAAGATAAATTTGTTAATAAACGAAGATTGGTTTTTTTTCCTTGATGTTGTTGAAGAAAATATTTTTTTTTTCATATTATCATAGAAAAAATATTTCATTAAAAAATTAAATATTCAATTGTATTTCATAGTATGATAAAATATTGTAGAAATTATTAATATAATTTAAGAAACTTAATACATATTACAGGAAATCAAATTAATTTCTGTATATTTTGGTTATATAAATTTATCAAATTAAATTGTTTGTAGAAAGTTTTCTTTAAATTGAAATATATCTTTATAATTGAATAGATTTTAGATAGACTCATTTTCTGGCTTAATTAAACAATAAATTATTTTAAACATGTATTGAAATTTCAAGTTAAAATCAACATTTATATATATTATATTTATATATATTCAATTTTCTAATTAATTTAATTAACCAACTATAAATTACTGATTTATTTAAAAACTAATCCTCAAAAGGATAAAATTTAAATCCAATTAAGATTAGAAAACCCAGAAATAAAACTTTTCTTTTCATTTTAAACTGTCTTATAAAAATTTTATCAGAAGTATTTTTATTTTCCCATTTTCAACTATAATTCAAAATTTTCCCTAAAAATTAACTTGACCAAGAAAATGAAAAATGTTTATCTAAAATAACCCATGCATATAATATAAAATATAAAATGAAAATCTTTTCAGGAAAATTTTTACCATTAACTAATTAATAAACCATATCTATAATATGGACAGTAAATTCTGTCAATTATTTTAAATTTAGATATCTCCAAGGAGTATTTAATTTTTATCCAAAATAAACTTGTTTGTAACTACAAAATAATATTCTTGATATTACGCAAAATTTAGATTTTATGAAGGATATATTAAAACAGTTTACGTGATAATAACAAAAAAAAAATATTATTTTTAGTTATTGAACTAAGATAACATTATCCTTAAATCTAATTTATAAATTGTTTATTGGAAAATATACATATATAAAAATATTTTAATTTTACAGAAAAATGTACACCAAAAACGATACTCTTCGATTAGAACATTATTTAATAGAGTCATCTTTGATTTTGGGGTAAGGGGAGTCAAAAAATAATATGTAAAAGGATATTTTTTGACTTTATCTTCAAAAGTTATATTTTTTTTAGGTATCCTCATATATGATAAGCATTGAATTTCCCTGTTGTTGTATATATTTTTCTATTTTTGCTGTCTAGATGACATTTTTGAACTCACGCACAAGTTAAGGTCATCGAATTTCTATCCATATTATAATTACACATAAGGGTCCTTGATGGTGGACATTACGTATATATATCTATTTATAATAGATGGAGATATTGTAGATGGCAATTAAATTACTATATATGTTATGTATCTATTTGAACAGGGTATACTGTGATTCATATATATAAATAGAAATTTATATAACATAAATGTACATATAAAATGTCTCTACCGTTAGTTAAGGATAAGGTTTTAAATGACTTTAGAGAGTTCAGTATTATATGGCACTTTAATAATGTATAGGAATAGGAGTAAAAAGATCTATATATTTCTTTTTTTTGGTGTATTTTGTGTTTAAAATGACCACTTGGTGAATAGTTATTTGTGTTAACAGGATTTAAATTGCGTGTTACCATCAGGAATACCAATTAATTTTGATTATTTTTTGTTTTCTTGTGAATCAAGTTTTGTTGTTGTTGTTAATTCAAATATATACTAAAATTAAATGGGGAAACTATTAATTTATGACATTATAGTATATATATACAATTATCAACAAATTTGATGATAGTATTTTTATTGTATCATATTTAGATTTATCTTTAAAATGTTTTTCATTTCTTTGTGTGAATTTGATGCCATTTGAAAGGATATTTTATAAAATTTAATACCCTCTGGTCATTTTTATTTTCAAATAGACTAACAAAAATAAAAACAATAACAATTTACTAATAAATTACTATTTTGGTATATATTACATACATTTATGTGAAATAAGAAATAAAGGATAAATTTTAAGAATTTTGAATTTAAAAAAGGGCCAATTTACATTTTTAAGAGGCATACAATTATTTATAGCATTAAAAAGGATCACAAATGTTGTCCAATTAAATTTCTTCAGTTACAGATAAAAATCTTCAAGTGTAAATATAGTGATATTCATTTGGTTTTAGAAAAAAAGGGTGCAATTTTCGTTCAAAATTTCTTGAAGAAAAAATTTGTGTAAAGTTTCGATTTTTCATTTAATTTGTATTTTAGTAAAATATTAATGAAGTTAAACAAGTATTTGATTAAAATTTTATTAAGAAGGCATACAAATAATTTGTATACATATTTCAATTAAAATTCAGTATTTTACTATAATTGCTTTCGATGTATAATTAATTAATTAGTATGACTAATAAATTTACTCATTATTATAATAAATGATTCAAAAATCATATTTATATTATTATAATTATTTCGATTATTTATGAATTGGATTTTTCATTCAATAAAATTGTTAATTGAATTAATATTTAATAAGAATTTAAAATTTAATTCTAAAAATTACAATAAATATCATTGTATCCTATTAACCCAGAATTAAAATTATTTTTTGTTATATTTTTATTTAAATACCTATAATTCGGTTTTGGAATCACAACAAAAAGCAACATAATTTTCTTCAAAAACATTTAACATTTCGCATGTTTTTTTCAACATTAAATCCTTTATTTAAGAGAAAAAAAACCATTTAAGTTCGAAATGTAAAATCCACAGTGAAAAATTTATTTTAGATTAACGAAAAAAATAAAAAATTTTTATATATTTAAATATAAAAATATTTTCTTCCCTTTTGTTGGTTGGATTTTATCTAAGCTCAAATGAATTTTCTTTATTTTCATTTTGCATTTGGAACTAAAAAAAAAATGTTTTATTAATTAAAATCACTGCCAGTTAAAAATTCCTCCTATCACGAAGAAAAATAGTAGCTATACGAATATATGTATATATCCTTTAAGATCAAATGGGTGTTTGGTGGTTTTGATTTTCACATCCCTTTTCTTTTTAATTTACCGCCACGAAAATTTGTCTTAGAAAGTAACAAAAAAAAATTTTTAGCGTATAATATAAAAGCATTAGTTTTTTTTCCACAAATTTTGAAAATTGGCTTACTTAAGAAAATAATTTCTTTTCTGGGATTTTTTTTTATATTTTAACCCCAATAAACCTGAATTAAATTCATGGCATTACCACAAAGTGAAAATTATTTCTTTTTTCTCATCCCCCAAAATTCAAAAAAAAAAAAAAATCTTCCAAATAAATTACTATACAGAAAAGAAATGAAAAAGTTTACGTAAATCCTTTAATTCGGTAATTATTGTGGGTGGAAAGTTAAGTTAATTTTTTATATATCTATTTAAACAGATATTCACTTATTATTTCCCCAAAATTTAAGATATTTAAATTAATTTTGAAATTGTTAAAAATATTTTTCGATTTTCCCAGCTTTTATTATTATTTTTATTTTATTACAGAAAAGAATTTATGTTCCGAATAATTTGAAGAAATATCAAATTTTTGTAGGTGAATAACAAATTCTTCTCTTATTTCTTTTTTTTTGGTAATTTTATGACATTAATCGTATAATCTTTCTGATTTTAATTTACAATATATCTACATATATATATGACAATTTTTAGTTATCGCCAATGAAAATTTCTTCGTTTTTTTTTTGGGGAAAACAAAGAAAAATCGAAAAAAAAAATTAGACACAAAGTCCTCAAGAATTCCTTTTTATTTTGCTTTAATTTACAAAAAGGATTAGTTTTTCATCTTTTATATAAATATACATATAAAAATTTTGCACGACTTTTAGTTTATCTATTGGTTTGGCTACAAAACAAACAAAATTTTTTCTATTTTTTCGTTATTAAGAAAATCAAGGCAGAAAATTAATATTAAAATTGGCATCTTTATTTTCGAAATTAGAAAAAGTATGAGAATTAATTTGGAATTTTTCTGTGTTTATTTTATTTTATTATTATTATATATATTTTTTTTTTTATTTTTTTTTTTTGAAAATTTGTATTAATTTCTTTTGATTTGGTGAAGGATGAGAAGGACATTAAAGTATAGAAGACTCTCAAAAACATGTTTTTTGAGTTGGTTTTTGGTGGATAAATTTTTTTTTGTCGCTGGTGAAAATCTCTAACCGATTATAAGGACGAAAATAACAAAATTAAAATGATTTTTTTTGTGTGGTTTTTTTTTTTGGAATTAAACGCGTTTTATAGACATTTATATACTTAAGTTTTGTGTTCTAATTAATTCTGTAGGCCATTTTAAGGATAATATTTCGAAATATAACAAAGAAGAAAAAAATGTATAATATAAAGAAAAATAAGAAGTTAAATTAGAATTAGTATTTTGAATATATTTTTTATATATTTGTATTTTTATTTTATATTTGTTTTTGTATTAAAGACAAACAAAACATGAAAATATAAAATTTTATATTCGTATTTAAAGAAAAATAATAATAATATAAAGGATTAAATATGAAATGAAATAGAGAAATTAGTGTAAAAATGAAATTATATGCCAAAATTTTTGTTATTTTGTATGGAATTAAGGCTAATTAAGATTTTGGAATATTTAATTTAATGGAAATATGTGTTTGTTATTTGTAAGAAGAAAAAAAGAAAATTGAATATATAAAATGAAATGTATTAGTAGATATAATAATTAGATTTTATTGAACAAAACTTATGAAAAAAATTCAAGCTCAGCAAGGTTTAATTTCCAATTTTGTGGCGAATATAATTTTGAACAATTTAATTTAATTATTTTTATTCCCAAATTGTAGATAAAATTATACAAAAATATTTTTATTCAGCTGCCAATATGTGTTGCCGAGGAATTTCTTATATACTATTAGGTTTATTAACGAACTTAACGTAATTCGCCACGCCATACCAATTCTATACATTCTGTTTGGATCCTCATATTAGCTTTACTTGGAAAAGTAATCATATATATATTTGAATATCTTCTAAAACAATATTTTTGTATAAAACTATTAAATAAATGATAAACCATTAAGTAAAACGAAATAAGTTTTATAATTTTATGAAGAATTTTGCTGATTTCACAAATTTTCTTTTTTTTGAATTATACCTTATATCATTTACTTATTTATAAGTTCAAAATGAAATTATTATTCTTTACGCCCATTTAAACTTAAAAGAATTTATTTTGATATTCATATTTTCCCCATTTATTTTCCGTATTCATTTTTTTTTTGGCAATAATCGCGATTTAAAAAGTTATTTTTATGACGACGCGTTATCTCAGACACTATAACAAGATGAAGCAGCGAAAATTTAACATTGAAATTGCCTTTTACAAACAACCCCTCCTACCTTATCCAATTTAGGATTATAATACATATATAGAAAAAAACAACAACTAAATTATCCTTTTATAGACGCGATATGGCCATATGAATAAAATTTCAAATATTTTTTAAATGGAAATTTCATTTATTTTTTATTTTTCAATTTTCTTATTCAAATAGTGCGGAAAATGTGATTCCTGTTTGGCAAATTTTCATATATGAACTAACAAAAAAGAAACGGATATATGCAAATAAAATATGTGTAATGGTTTTTCATTGCCAGTGTGAATAGATGGAAAGAAAAATAATATTATTATATTTCGTAGTTTAAAGAGGCCAATCAAATAATAATACAATTTTTATTATATTATAGTTAGCTTATTTCGCGAAAATTGTTATTATTAGAGTATAAGTTTTTATTTTATATGTATATATTTTTCTGTAGCTTATAGGGTTGTTCATTTGATTTGGTATATAATTATAGTGGAAGAGATAAACTATCTAAATATTCTTTCATAACTTTTCATTAAACATTAAAATTTTTACTTATTCAGGATATTTTGAAAGTGGAAAATTGTTTGTAGATTTTATTTATGTAAATAATAAAGAAATTGATGAAGAAGATAAGAAAATTTGTTTTAATTAAAATTTAACCTTGAATATTACCATTGAATGGAAATTTCTAAAGAGAAGGCATATATTAATTAAGAGTAAACAGAATATGGGTTGTCGCTGCTCGTTATTTCAACTTTCTTAACAAAGATATTATATTCACCAGGGGAACTCATATTGGCGACCTAATGTTTTCAGTTTCTTAAGTCTTAAATCACTTTCTCTTAAATCACTTTCGCCAATATGAGTTCCCCTGGTGTATATAATATCTTTGTTAAGAAAGTTGAAATAACGAGTTTGTGGATAAGACCATAGATATTGTGTCTATGATTTAACTCATTATTTTAACTTACGATTTTTTACCATGATAATTCATAAATATGTTTAGTAACATTGAAAATCAATATATTTTCTGAACATTTTATTATGTTTGTTAAAAAATATATATATTAAAATTTTTATTCCTTCATTCTAATTTTCATTATTATTATTATTTTCAATTTTCCAAAAACAATAAAAACTTTTCCCCATAAAAAAACTAAACTTACAAAATTTATTACCCATGAACATATAATTTTATTTTTATTTTTTCATTTTTTATAACTTTAATTTTAGTTCTATCCATAATATTAACAATCAAAGGTAAATTGACTTCCACTTCAATAAACTTTATAATTCAATTCAAAACTTTTAAAGGCAAACTAAGAAAAACAAAAAAAAAAAATCTAGCTAAAAAAATTCTTTTAGCTACATATAGAAAAAAATCTCTTAAATCACTTTTGAAAAGCATAAATCTTAAATGAATATCGAGCATAAGTAATGTCCAAAAATAAACAGGACTATTATTGATTCATATTACGAATGAAAATTGTGAAAAATATCAAACGAAAAAAATATACTATACTAAATATTGAAGACTGTTCAGTAAATGATTATCATTGAGATTTTCACTTTACAAATCAGTATGGTAAATAATAACAAAGTTTTTTTTCTGGTGGGTAAATCAGTGAAACAAGGATCATCAGACTCACCCAGCCATCTTTATCTACATGAAAAAGAAAAATCCATATTACACTGAATAAATATTAAACTTTTTTTTTTATTAAATAAATTTTAAGTTTGTCCTCAAAAATATTTTATGTCCTCGAAAAATTTTCCTCCTTTTTTGCATAGTAGTCAGCCATATTAGTATATATCTCTAAACAGGATATTTATCCGTCATCATTTTGTTTTTATTTATTTTGAAAATAAACGATTTTTTTTTTCCTTTTTGTATAATAGAAGAAGGACATGTGAAAAGTCCATTTTACCAAATCTAAAAATGAAAACAAAAATTATTTTACTCCGGTGTGTATAATTTTAAGATAAAATTTTGTATTTATATTTCAAAACTCTGAAAAGGAATCACATAAATAAAGTTGCCCCCATTTAATATAACAGGAAAAATAAAACTATCCCCCCAGAAAAATGATTATATTTTCTTTCTTGGGTAACAAGTAAATATATATTTTTCTATATTTGCTGGATAATAAGGATATTAATGTTTCGTGTGCAGTTATGAGAATTCGTATATAGCTGCTATTCGTTCAAATTCAATTGATCAAAATCATTAAGGATATTTAAGGGAAATCTTTAATTTATGGCCAATTTTTTTTTATCAACTAAAATAATAAAATAGAGTTATAGTCTTGATTTAATGCTGTATTGTTATATCAAGTAAATTACTAGAAATCTGTTTGGCAACAATTATACACATATAGCTTAAAAATAGTAGAAAAGTAGAGAACAGTTTGAGAATAATTAGAAGAAAAAAATTAGATAATGTATCATATTATTTGAAAATCTATAATTATAAATCAGATAACATTAGTGGTTATTCGCAAATTATTACAAATGTTACGTAAATTGTTGTCCAAAAATAAAAATTAAAGGGCTAATAATATTTATGGTTCCCAAGAGAAAATAGTTGATTACATGTTTATAATGCATTTACAATACCAGTACAATATTATTTTATATACTATACGATTTTACAGAAGTTACAGAATTGAATTTAATGAATGATTCATATATGATTATTTAATAGTTATTACATAGGAAGGATCTTCGTACTTGGTTGTAAGCGATTTATGTAAACTAAAACACCAGCCTCACTAGATCTTTATTGAACAGACTTAGTAATCTATTGATATATTGGTGAACATTTCACTACTAGTAACTATTTAAAAAAGTGGAAATTTAGATTGACATTGATGACTAGGTAGTGGAGATTATCATTGATGACTAGGCAATTTTTCCCAATTTTAAAAACAATTGGAAAAACGTCGGTAGCTTAAAAATACACTATAATTAAGCCACCAACGTTTCCCATTTGGAATTTTTATTTATTAAATAAGCTATATATAGCTAGTTGTGATTGTAACCTTTGTTAAACCATCATTATGGACATTATTTCTAGTATACCAAAAAATAAATTTATATATATATTCAACAATATTTTAGCTTCCCATTTTATTTATTCTACAATTTCCAATTATGTATTAACTTTCAAAAATAAAAAAATAAATATTAGTCAGAAATGTGTAGGAGACAAACTAAGATGAATTGTACGTCATAGTACAAGTTCATAGTACACTAAATTTAAGTCTCGGTTCATTGATATTGTAACAATCAGTAAATTTTACCAACCGTAACAAATTAACCCACACCAAATACAAAACAAAATTCCACTAATCGTGGGTTTGAAATAAAAGTATATAGACGAGCTCATGTTGATTAAGGAAGGGGGTCATTTTTATTTTGCTATTACTGACTTCTGTTGAATATTGTCAACGTCAGTGTAAAAATATTTTCTGGTTATTTTTCTGATGAACGTGTTTACAAAAACATACAGCAACAACAACACTTCTCTCATCTTCGGTTAATCAAATTCAATTAAAACCAATTAAAACTTTATGAAGGTACATAAATTGCCATCATCACAAAATATTATACAAAAAAAAAAACACGAAATGCCGTGAATTTTATTGGTTGATTGTGATGATTGTGTTGTTATTATTGTAAACATAAAAAATATAATAATAAATAGACAAACAACAAACTTTGAATTGGAATTGGAGGGAATTGTACATACTATATAAAACAGAAAATTTTGTGGTTTTTTGAACGAAATTAATTTTGACTTGAATACTAAATGACAATTATTTGTTGGTTTTACTTGTATATTTATGGTTTTGTTAATTTATTTTTAAATTAACTTTTTCTACTAATTAAAAACTATATTTTTAATAATTTAAATGTTAAATGGTTATTTAAAATAAAATTTTGGGGTTACTACGTAAATTTTTTAACATATATAATTAAGATTGATTTTTATAGATGAGACCAATGATATTTAATATGTTTCATGGAAGCTACAAGGTTTTTGTATGTATATTATCAAATTATGTAAATTTTTTGTAATGATTCTCTATAACTTTTTGTTTGTGAAATCATTTTTCTCGGATAAATTAAAGTGAAATCAATTATCGTTCGACTAGGTTAAAGAATTAACTATCTGCTTTTTCAGGAATCTGTCAAGTTATAATATGAATACAGAACCCCTCAAAATTTATTTAATATTAAAATCTGTTCATTTTTGAAGTATGTAAAAAGTGCCCACATAATTTCATATAATGTTCATAACTCAGGTCACTATATAATTCATATCTGAGTAATAACTACACTAATTCACTAATATTATTATATATTCATGTAAATTAAATTATTTTTGTATATATATTTTCTTAAATATGTAAATACGACCATCAGAATTCCAATTGAAGGATCAATTAAGGTGATCAAGTTTAATTGAAGTAAATTTATCGAGGTACGTTGTACTCTTCAATTTTGAATTATTATTATTATCAACAACAAATAAAAAAACATATTTAAGGTTATTTACTTCTGCTGGTTTTATTTATTATAAAAGATCATTTAAGTAAAGTTTCTAGCTAAACATCGTTTATCAATGTATGTACACTACCAGTCTGTATCTGTAGAAAGTAAAAGCAAAACGAAAATGATTTCAATTTTCGATGAAAATAAATTTTATTTGGTTTTTTTTTTTGTTGGTTCGAAACATTCGGGACGATGAGGGTATAGAAAAATATTTCAAGTCTTCGTTGAAATTGAATGCATTATAAAATAATTATTTTTATTGTCAGTTCTCTTTTTTTTTTATTAATATTGATGGGTTTTTGTTATTGAAGAGGTGAATTTATGTATACGTTCAAATTTTATGTATATACCTAAAAAAAATAAATAAATAAAAGACTTAAATTTATATTTTATTGTTTGTTAGTTAAAATTAATTTCTTATATGAATTTTTCGTGAATGATGATGAAATTTATTTTCGTTGTGCGGGTTGACTTTGTTACTGATGACTAATATAATATTTATTAAAATTTTATATTTAATCAATATTTTTATAATGGAGACTCTTTATAGAATAGCAAAATATTAAAGAAAATTTTTGTCCACATTACAAAATCGCCTTTTTCCTCATTTAATTAAATCAAATTTTCCAATCGTTTTTGAAAAAATTATAATTTTGGGTGAATGCAGTAAAATATGACTAAATTTTGAAAACTTTAAATTTTGTTGAGGAAAAACTTTACTATATAATAAATTTAAAAAACTATCCAGACCAGTAACAAGAATTTTTACATTTATTATAGTCAAAAGTTAATGAAAATGTCAATCAAAATATCACTAATTAATTGTGTACAAAGGAAATTATGATTTTTATAGCTGACAATATTTCATTATATTTTATCATGCCAGTATATTTAGCTTGTTCCCAATAATTAAGAGGACTCTGGTCAATATCGACGACCATGCTCATATAAAAAGTGACAACTATTCAATTCATCCCCTTAGTTTCATATTTTAATAAGTAAAAAACTTTAAGAAATTCTTTTTACCATTATTATTAATATTTTTTTGGAAAAAGTGATGACGACACGACGTAGTTATAATAGTTTCTTATGATAGAAAAATTTTGACTTGAAAATATCTAATCAAAATATATAATTTCTCTAATGCATCATATATAATATAAAAGGGATAAATCCTACTAAAATCATAAATATTTGAAGGGATAAAACAGAAAAACTATAACAATAATATTATTAATAATATTATTAAGTAAAAATGCATACAACTAATAAATTTTATTTTGATAAAATTTGAAGAAATTGTTAAGTAACCGAAACTAAAATATTTTTCCACCAAGAGATTTTTTTTTATGTACATTTTAATATTAGTTGACTTCATCAACAAAATGGAAAGGTTTCATTGACAAACATTAATATTATACGAATTACATTAAGGATAATATAACTGTATATAAAGTGCAAAATATATATAAAAAAAAAATCTTGATATAATCCTTAAATTGGGGTTAGTACATTAGAACGTATCACGTTTTAGTTAAATTGAATTAAATTCGCATGACAGTGAATATGAAATGGCTCGGTGAATTTTGAAATATTCTCTACCATATTATACTGTCATCAGGATTTTGCTCTGTTTTTTTTGTTGCATTTACTTTTAGTGAATATCAAATTGAATTTAGCAGCAGATTGGTGGCAGTGGCATTCAAAAAAAATAATAATATTGCGTGCAAAAAAAAAATGAAGATATCCTTTTTCCTACGGTTAGTTTGGATGGCTGTTTTTTTTGCGCTATAGAATAAAGTATGACGAATTAAAGTGTTGCAAGTCATTAGAGTGATGATATGTTATATGTATACATTGTTAAAAGTTAAATATGGATAAAAAAAATTTTTTGAACAAAATGACAGCATTTGGTTAAATGCGTTAAGATAAATTAAATGGGTGAAAATTATATAAATGATGATATTAATAGAAACACCCTTCTTCGTGAGTATACCTAAGTTTTAATATTTTTATGTATATATTTTAATTTAATTCGTTGTTTAATTAAGTAAACACATTTTTAATATTTTTCAGTTTTTTTTTTGTTTGCTTTTTTCAATTAATATTTTTGTAATAAATCATTTAAATAAATTGATTTTTCAATCTTACTTACAACAATGAAGCGAGGAATATATCAAATTCTGATTAATACATAATGAATATTTTTCAGTATATTCAAGAAAAGAATCAATTTATTGGGGATTTTGAAAAATTACGAGTGAAGAAAACTTCAAACATTCAAATCTACTCTAGTATATTAATTAAAATAATATGATACAACATAAAATTACTAACACAATAATATTATAATCTAAGAAAAATTTCATTAAATTTTATCACATAAATATTTGCCATACCATTTAACGATTATCAATAAATTTTATTTTTACTTTAACGTACCCAATTTAACATAATGATCTAAATTATATCCTTTACCTAAATACTCTATATTATAATAATAATAATTCTATTTATATTTACTATATATTAAGATTATTATTTTTACTTGTTTTTCTTTTTCCATTTTCCTATCCTGGAAATCACCTTAATTTATCGAATTTTATTACCTTCTCTGCATCAACAAAAATTATAATCGTATATTTTTTTTTACAATCCTTATTAAATGGAATTATATTATATATATATAATTTTTTTATTGATATGATGACGTTACCCTAAATATTTAATATTCAATATCCATTAAAAAATATGGTTTTGTAATAAATTTACTAATTTTATATGAAACATAAATAAATGTAATTTATATGTACTATATATATAGTCAAAATATCCTTAGAACGACACCAATTATAAATATAATGAAATCAATTAAATATTTTAATAGAGTTTTTTATATCCATATAAAGATAGAATTTTTCATGTGTTTATTATTTATCCGTATAAAATGTCTTCAAAAAGGACATTCTCTAGGATTATTTATAAAATTAATATTATGTGAGAATGTAGAGGGAATATATTGAATATTATACGTATATGTATGTATATATAATGTTAATGACCACAAATAATTTTCTCTTAATGACAAACTTTAAATGCATTTTCTTGTATTTTTCAAGAAAGCCCAAAGCCAGATGGAACTTTTATGTAAAAGGACATTAAAAATATAAAAGCAAAGAAAAAATTATACAGTATATTGAGAAAGTGGTTTCTTTTCTTACAAATCTACTCAATAACATTTTCTTAGGGTTTTCTAAGAAATAGCTTTGAATTTCTTTCAAAGGAGAATTGAGTTTTTTTTTTTACTGTAAACTTTTATAAAATTTTCTTGGTTTTGTTTGATTAAAAGTTTAAATAATTTTCAATCAATAGATATAATATTTTAATTATAAATATAATTTTATTAGTTTTTCGTATAAACTTTAAGTATTATGTGCCTTTGATAATTCATCGTTAATAATTTCAATTTACTAATTTTTTTTATCATTGGTCAAATATTCTTTATGGCATGGAACTGAAGAATACTATTTTCATCATTTTAAAAAGTTACAATGAACTTTTCTATATGTACAATATATACTTTTCTTTTTAGTTAAAACATTCAGTGAAAAGCTTATCAGGAGTTCTGGAAAATGGATTTGTATATATATATAGATTTATCCTGTCAAAAAAAAGTTATTTTCTTCCTTAATTAGCAAAAACATTTCATATAAACATTTTTTTTTTTTAATATCATATCATAATTATTTATCATCTTATGCAGAAAATTTAAGTTTTTTTTACTTGATATAATTTTCATAAAGTGTGAACGTACCTCAACTGGTAAGAAAATTGAATAGAATTTTATACCGGATACAGGATGCTGACAAAATGGTGTTGTTGTCCCATCCGTTACCGAAAACTTTGTCGTCTCCTTAATATTTGTAATCATTATTAGTGTTATATAATTTTGATTTTAATATTGTGTATACATATATAAAGAAAATAATATTAGTAAAACTTTTAATAAAAAAATTTATATATTTATACGCTCTAACGATGCGTAATATTGCTAAATTTGAACTGCAAAAAATATATATTCTAACTCGCCTTGTGGGTCAACAAGAAAATTTGATACATTTGGTTGTTTCTAAATTAATTCTTTATAGAAGGATTTTTTGTCTTTAGTGAACCCTTTAAATAATATAATTTAATATTTGGCAGAGTAAACCTTTTTACTGTTCATTTTAGCCATCGAAAATTCGATATAGTTTTCAAAATAATTTTTGTTCAAAATGCATCCTTTCAAAATTATTGTAATAAATAAAAGTAGAACCTTTTTAAGTTATAGAGGAATGTACATTAGTTTATCAAAATATAAGCAGATGTCTATAAATCGGGATTTTCTATAATTGCATGGTAAACCCTCTAAAAATATAAATCAGGACATTAAAGTGAACTAAATTTAGCTAGAAAAAAAAACCACTGATGGTCTGACTACACGTTAAAGGTGGAAATTTTCACTTTTTCCTAACGGATTTTTTTCTATATTTTACTTACACGTAGTCGAAAATGATAAATTCAGACCATAGACGAGGGTTGAAAATTGAAACCCTCTTCTAATAAACACTTAATCCAATCTCAGAGAATTTTTTTTCTAGACCTAACATTTATTTTTGGACAAATTATCGTTCAGTTCAATCATTAAGGATCAGAAACAAGAACACATATACAATGAAAATTTAAATCACCTTTATAGATAATTTTTTTTAAATAACTCCTCCTGAGATTCACCGTATACTTATACAGGATATATTTTAGTACCAGACTTGTGTGTATGGGTTTTGAAATGAACATTTATTTTTGGAAATTTAAAACTCTTCAATAAATATTTGTGGAAAAAGCAAAAAAAAAAAACAGAGGGATGACACGGCACGTACATATTAGTTAATATATGGGGGTAAATTTTGTTTAATGTTATATGTCTATTTTAAACGGAATAAAAGCGAGATTTAAGTGATTATTTTAAAAGAAAATATTATAAAAATATATTAGAATTATAGTTAGTCATTGAAAAAAACTGTAGGCAAAACTATTTTCTTAATTGACCAACTATATATATGTAGGTAAGTTTCTGCAAGGTACGGAAACGAGCACTGAAAGGTGAAGAAAAACTTACAAAATTATATAATTGACACATAGCAAAGTAGGATAGAGGTTTATACTTTCTTCTTACTTATGAAAATGAATGAAATGATAATTTTTTTTATCTTTATTTAAATATAAAAAATATTTTTTTTTTGACAATTCAATTAATAAAAATATTATACATATTCGAAGGTATATTGATCACATTTTATAATGAAATATTTTTCATCCAATTATTATTATAAGTATATATATTTTCCTTGACTAAAAAACTAATAATAAATTTCACCGAAAATATTTCCCAGCATTATATTCCCAAAATGCAATTAAGTAAGCAATTGTTATTTCTTTTTATTCTGGTTTTTTTTTTTCATTCATTTAATTTCACATATGCAAGCATTCACTGCCCTCACTACACTATACATTATATTCATCATTTTAATCTCATCAGGGTAGAATTAAAACCTGTAAATTTATATTATATATATTATAATAAGGAATATTTACGGTAACGCATAATGCAAAAGTTGTGAGATAAAATCCACGCATATGGCATAAAGTGGGTAGTTGTACGGTTCAATTCACCTATATACATCATAAATTGAAAATTCTTTAAATTTTTTCTACTTATATATATATATACGGTATATATTATATAAATTAATATTCACATATACATTCATCATTATTATATCCTTCCTCATTTTTTTTTGGTATACAAGAAGTGATCAGGGGTTCCTTATAAAACAAAAAATGAAACTGAAAAAAAAAATATATTCTGAATAGCAAAAATAAAATTATCATAACAAGAAAATATAAAATGAGAAGAATTACAACGTGTCCTAATTTTATTTTAATACCTTTTGTCCTTAGGTGTTCAATAATGATACACGTGGCAATATATTGTATATGTATTTGTAAAGTATAATTTAGAGTTATTGTTCGTAAATGTATTTTGCCGATAATGAATGGAATTTTAATATAAAATGCACTTGTGTGTCGATTAAATCCTTAATAATAATGCTCAAGGTATGCCGATGTATACAATATTATCAAGGACATTTATATAAATCCAATTGCCTTAAAATGTACACATGTTCAAATATTATTATATATGGTGGAAAAAGAAAATGAATTTTTAAAGGGGGATGCTGATTTAAAAAAAAAAAAGGTGGTTGAAAGGTATATTGTATTCGACGAAAAATCTGACAATATGAAACCAGGACTCTTTATTATAATTTTCCATAGTGTGAGTGATATAATAATGTATAAAATTGGATTATATATATTTTTTGTAAATAGGTTCATTAAAATATATTTTTTTAAAAAGGTCCTTAATGCACCTTGATGAGATTTTTCAGACTCAAAAGAAAAGGGTTGCATTATTTGAATCCACTGTTTTATATATACAATCGAAATTATGAATAGTTTAATTAAATATTTTAAAAAATTAAGTAATATTTATTATTAGTGTAAATAAATATGTGGCTATACGTAAAATTTTCAGTAAAATTTTAAAATTTGTTTACAATTTCAATAAAGTTTTTTTAATTCATTTAAAATTTAAATGTAAATAAATTGATCTCAATAATCAAAAGTACATTCAACAAGCCAAACTTTTTTATTATATTCCTTTTCTATATAATATATATATATATTTTTTTTTATTGAAAGGACAAAATAATATCCAACATAATTCGTAACTGAAACATTTAAAGACATTGGGATGCAAAATTTTGAAAAGTAAAACTTTTCTGAAAATGATTTTCTTTGAATAAAATCATCAATGATCAGAGTGGTAATCTTAATATTATATATATAATATAATATAGAATAGACAGGATACAGAATTTCGTATTCCAAAAGAAAAGTCATTCACAAGAAAATTCAAATTATAATATGAAAATATATTAACTATTTACATTATAATATACATATAGATATTTTATATGTATGAATAAAAATCAGGAGCGCAACAACTTTTCCGTGGTTAGCTAAACAAAAAGAAAACTTATTTTTGAAATGGTCATGTATATATCCGTAATAAAATCTTAAATATCAATTTTCATATTTTTTTATCTTTTATTATTATTAGAATTTTTTTTAAGAAGATTACAAAATTTCAATTTTCAAAATAAGATTTAATGTTTAAAACTTTTAGTACAAAAGTAATGAAATTTTATATGAAGAAATTAGTCTGTAAATAAGTTTCCTATAATCCTAATACATTACTATATTTATTTATAGAAAAACAAAATCAAATTAAGATTTGTCCATAAATAGAATTTAATTTGGGATTTTAGAATTTTAGAATTTAGCCAAAATTTTACCGAAGCTGATAATTTCCTTTCAGTTTTCTAATTCGATTTCATATTTGGGAAATTCAAATTATTTTGATGAAAATTCAAGAAATAATTTATATTTATATATACGTAATACATTTATAAATGATATAACAAAATTTTTACTGACTCTCTGGTCGAGTTAAAAAGAATTTTAAGTTAGGAAACTTATTATAAAATTTGGAAGTTCGAATAACCAATGAGAAAATGACAAAAAACCTGATACTAATAACTTCCTTAAAAAGCATAACAAAAATTCACATTAAATGTAAATTAGATATCTAAAATTTAATGTTCACAGTTCCACATGATTTGCGTATTTTGCATAATTTTTTTTTATAGTTTTCTGCAACACCGTTGACAATGCAAAAAAAAACCACAAAAATATTTATAACCATATCAAATCTTTAATATATAACAACAAGGAACAATAAAATTATATCATCGAGATTGCATCCTTTTTTTATATCTAATCTCCCTTTTATTTTGCAAAAAAAAAATATTAAATTATAATTCATATAAAATAATTTGATCCTTTTACAGTTTTCAACTTTTTTAAATTTCTAAAATTCATTTCTTAATATAATTTAAAAATATATATGTACATACAATATATATCATAATATTTTTATCTCAACAAGGGAGAATGAGGAAAAACTACCCTCTCGAACAAAATATACTTTCACTTTTAAAAGAATTTGTATTTTTCTCCAAAAAAAAAAAAAATCGTGGGTCATGCAAAAATTGATATCGTTTAATGTAATTCAATATGATGTAAGTAAAAATAGATTCATAAATAAAAATCGCATATATTTTAGTGCAATAAAATTAATGACCTGAAGATGTTTTAGTAAAAATATCCTAGATTTACACAATGATACGTAAATTTATTGTCCTAATGCACACCCTGGCCAGCCGACTGTCGTGTATATTTTGTTCCAATCAAGTAAAATAACAAAAACCTACAAAACGGAAAATCCATATTATATGTAAAGAATAAGAATTTTCATTCGCGAATATCCTTTTTGGAAAATAATATTTAAGTATATCGAATTCTTATCACCCTTAAATTTGTTTTTGTATTGGCAAAACTATAACATAATTTTTTTTTTTTCAAAAATTTATTGTTGTTGTTAACAAATCACAAATTTTCCCCATATATAATAATTTTTTCAAAAGGATATACGCACTTTTATATACATGCGTATACATAGATATATCAAGTAATCAAATGTATTACAAGTGAAATGCATTTAAAATATTATTTTTTATATATCTATAAATAATATTGATCAGTAAATTGATATCCTTTTTCACAGGATGTCCTTTAAATAGATTGAATTACGCAATAACAACAACAAAAAAAAGAAAATTATATTTTCGCAATAAATAAACTAATCTACCAGAAATTATCAGAATCATATCTTCTATATATAATATAGTTTTATACTCCCAGGACGTCCCGGAAATAAAATTCATCCGTAACCAATTATTGAATTAAATAATATAAATTTTCTCCTGTATTATGAGAATATATGGGATATACTATTATAGTTACACTGATGACGATATTGCAAAAAAAAAATATATAAATATGAAGAATTTTTATGTTATATAAGTTCAATTTTTGGAGAATAATATTATAGATGAACCCGTGAACCACGCGACATTTATTGTCAAAACGAATGATGTATGTGAATTGAATATGTCAAATAGAATAAAATTTATATTTTATTTTGTAAAATTTTCATTAAATAATTTTAGTTTTATTTCTCCTTCGCCCATTTTATAATATTTATATAATGTCCTCTCTCTGATATCCTGGTACACAAAATTCAATGAATCATGTTATTATTTTATATACAAATTTATTAGTTTATATATGATTTTTGAAAAGTTTATGCAGAAAATTTTACAAAATATTTTTCGTTCAAATGACAATGATGATTTTTGATAACAGGAATTGGTCGCACGCGGTTAATTGATTGGAACAAAATTTACTATTACATTAAAATTAAAATAATCAGAAAATTTATAGATATTTATGTTTCCTTTCGTAATTCAATATTTTAGAGAGATAATAAAATTGATAAAATTATAAAATATTTATATAAATTAGATTTTGTTATGGAAATTAAGTTTTATTGGTGTCATAAAGAAAAATTAAGTTTATATAAAAGTTTTATACTTAAATATTAGTAATTTGGTATTTTTTTTGGTGAATTTAATTTTTATTTTGGGAAAATTTTTTTCTATATCGAATTTTTTTTACATAATTTATTTTTTTTATTCCAAACTTTTATTTATATTTTAATGTTTTTGTAGTTGACATGAAATTTCTAGCATATATGTATATGTGACAAAACGTTTATGTTAGTAAACTATAACAGGAAGGACTAACGTAATAATTATATGAGAATATCGAAATTAATTTACAAAACTTCTGATTTGAAAGTGTAAGAATTTCTCTACAAATTTTACAATTAATCAAAAGTAGATCAAAGAAACAATTACAAAAATAAAAAAAAAATCTACAAATTGTGTTATGTTAGTACTAGACTATATAATGTCCGCTGATCAGTCAAGTGTATAGTAATTTTCCTTTAGCAATAACTTCAATAAAATTATAATTTCAACATTGAGGTAAAAAAAAAGAAGAAATTTTCATCATTAAAATATTAAAGAATGTATTTTAATCTAAATCATCATTTATTCAAATTAAAACATTTAAAAGCATAATGGCGCCACCGATTTTCTAATTAATTATTACATAGTATATATATAATATCCTTGTATTCTTCAGTTACGGTATTGGTACACATATTTTTTTATTATTTTGATTAATAACTTCGTAAAATTAATTTTTTTTATTATACATATATTTCTTCTCTTCTCATCTAATTTTCAAGAGTCCTGCTGAAATAAAATCCTTCAGTATTTATTCCTTTTTAAATAAAAAATTACAAGCAATTTGTAAGTTTTTTTTTTATTTATTTAAATAAAAAGAGAAATTTTAGCGTTTTTTTAAAAAAAAAATGTTTGATGTTTGTTTTCTTTAAAAAAAAAAAGGAATCGCGATTTTTAACATAAAATACCGTTCTCCGTTCATGTGAAATGAGTACGAACGAAAGAAAATGTTGACGAAGAAAAAAAAAATTGAAGAGAATAAAAAATAATATATTCATTTTCCACTAAATTACTTCGGATTGATTAGTTTTAAGTTTCATTATCCTCTTGAGATGCAAGAATGAATTTTCATTTTTTTTTTTGTTATAAATTTTTTTTTTTTTCGTAGCCGTCATTTGTACTCTGATTACGTTCCGTATTTTTCTTACGTTGAAGTTTTTTCATCCTTTTTAAATGTGTAATTTAAGTACGAAAAAAGAAATTATATTAATAATTTTTTTTTTATATAAATTATTCCTCCTTTTATAATAAAATATCCTTTTTGTGGAACGTAAGTAATGTGTTTGGGTTTTACAAAAGGTTTTATAAGATGGTGTTTTTAAATGTCCATATGAAAAGAAAAAAACAAATTTTCAAAAGGATATTATTATTTTTGTATAATATTGAAAATATTTAAAAGAAATAAATTTTCATGAAAATCTAAGAAATATCCTTTTGACATACATACAAAAAATTAAAAAAAAAAGGAAATGAATAACACACCAGCACAGTATCCTTGTCAGACTTATTATGAGCTCATATCCTTCCAAAATTGTAAAGTATGAAGGTATATAATAATGATTGTGTTAGTGATTTTAATAAAATTTTCTTACTGCAAAAATTGTAATAATAATTTGAATTTTAGAATAAGGATATTCATTTTACATATGGAATATTTATTTCCTTCACTCTTTTTAGACTATATGTTTTTGGGTTTATGTGGATTGTATAATAAATATGACGTTTGTGTGGTTAAATTATACTTTCAAAAAAAAAGAAAAAGAATTTTTATTTCATCCTTTAAATCATATTAAATATATTAAATGAGACATTCAACCTCATTTGAATGCGCTCTCTGTCCTTTATTTTGTTGTATATATATGTATGTTGGGGAAAAAAGTGAATTTATGTTACAGTGAAGCCCGTCTTTTTGTTATTATTATTATTTTTTTTTTTAATAATATTAGAAAAGACAAAAATTATTTATAACATTAAATAAATGAGAATCGTGACTTTTTTATATTTTGTGTATTTATGTTATATTTTCATCCGTTTTTATTTATATAAATGTTATGTATATATTATTTAATATTTTATATGGTTTTTATTTTGAAAATAAGGATACTTTTCGTTGATAAGAAGAACTAATTAACTTTTTTTCTACTTTTAGTATATAGTTTGTTGCGAAATTTAGCTTTGCTGGGAAATTTTTTAGATTTGGTTGGAATTGTATTAAGTTCAAATATAATTTATCAAAGAAATGATAATTTGATTAAAAATCTGTTTAGGTAAGGAAATTATAATTGAGTAATTTATATTCCAGAAGTAATTCTTTCAAAATTTAGGTAAAAAAGTGTGACAATTCTAGATTATTAGACTAAGTTTGAGTAATTAAATAAAAATATGAAGTACAAAGTATTGAAATTGGATAAAAACTGTCACTTAACAAGAATAATGCAAATTTCCTACACAGGTTTTGCCGAGATTTCAGGAAAAACAAAATATTCCAATGTTGCTAATGAATAAAATCACAATTTAGCTAAGAGAAACTCAAATTTATATATTTTGTATTGGTGCATTATCAAAATTAGAAAATCTCTATTCCAAAAATTTCCAATAACTGGTTACATAGTAACAAAGAATTAACCCTTTAACAAATTCTAATAACCTGCATTTACAAATTTGTTACTGGAAAAAAACGAATAAGATAAATAAAAAAATGCATTTAAATTCTTCATTGCCTAAAATTCGTTATTGTAATAAAAAATAATAATAATAATAATAGTAAATTCACACAAATATAAATCATCATTTTTAGCTCGTGCCAAAAACTCATAAGGTGTTACTAATCCGAATCAATGATTCACAATAAAACTCCGGTGTGTTAAAGGCTGTAAAACCAATCTAAAAATCAGTTTCCCTTTTTGTTAGCCTACAAATTCATATATACATATATACATAAAGCATATAAATTGTATCTCTATTCCTGTCATAATTTTCGGTTAGATAGACTGGAAGGAAATACTGTTAAATTCACCCCTTTTATTGCTATTTTTATATATACATTTACAACATATTTCTATATACAAAAATATAGACAGGACTTTGGCGCTGAGCTATAAAACTGTTTTCTATAAAATTTTTATTTGAAAATAATAAAATATATTTGTATATTTTTTTCATATTTTTCTCTGACTTTTGTCACCCTTTTTTCCCAATTCTTATTATCCTGTTTTTGTGCACAAAATTTTTAAAAGATGCGGTGACAGCAAAGTGGCGTATAAAAATTACCTTTTTTGTCTGACTAATATTATAGCTCCTGTTCCTCAAAAAAATTATATCTTTGTACAAATTTTCATTCAATTTGTTTGTTCGGTAACGCAAAAATCTTTTCCAATTGCATTTGTGATCCTTTTTTTCCATATTATACAGCTGCAAATTATCATTAAATTATCCATATATGTTTAGTATATGCGGATTATACGAATGATATTAGAAAAAAAATATACAGAATTTTTAATATATTGATTTCCTTTTTATAAATTTTTCGCGGTGCGGGTTGAATTTTTGTTTAAACAAAAGGCAATATAACAGTTTATAAGGATTTAAAAAAAAAGGATATTTTATTGATTCTGGTATTATATATTTTTATAAAAAGAAATAATATCACTCCCCGTTGACTTAAACTTCTCATTCTAAACAATTAATTTACTGATTTGATTCTTAATTTTATTGAATTTTTGATATTTTTAACCCTTTTTAAAGAAAAATAAATTATACTGATGATTTTTTATTTACAAAAAAATCAGTTTTTAGGTCAACACTTAATGAAACATTTAATAAAATTTAAATTTTACTTGACGATCAGATAAAATTTTAAATAAATATTTATATTATTGTTTGGGAAAACAATATTTTTATATAGGTAGAAAATTCGTGTTGATAAATGACGGATGCTGAAAATTGTAGAAGTTTCTCCTTATTAAAAATACAAAATTTAATTTTTTATAAATAAAATCCAATTTTCATTCTGATAAAATTTAACTTTATAATATTTAAAATTTACCTAAAAAAATACTCAAAAAAGTTATAATCTTTATTTTAGACAAATTAAATAAATCAGAAAAATGTCTTTATCTGGTTTCCTTCCTGTCATTTGCCTGCCATAATAAACATTACTACCTAATAGTACATATATAAAAAACATATATAAAATCATAAATTTAAAATAATATTAAATTTATATTAAATATAGTCACACATAATATAAAAAAGGACAATTTCAAACAATTAAATTAAATTAAATTTGTTCGTCTAAATCTTCCTGTAAATTAATTTTATGAATATATTTTACCTCTTCTTAACCTTTTTTTTTTATATAACCTATAACCATTTACAGGACATTTATTTAATATACACACGTATATAATATTCATATAAATACACGTATATGAATTTTAAAATGAACTGTTAATAAGACCTTTAAAAGGATTAAATACCATTTTGTCTATATTTTATCCTTACAACACATTAACTGACCATATAAGAATATATATTTATATTTTAATAGTATAAAAAATATTTATATATGTAATTTTTACATCCTGGGAAGGAATATTTATATTATATATAATTCTTTTAATGGTTAGAATTTTTGTATTTTAGTGAATTAATAATATTAAAAAACGTAAAAGGAAAAGGTTTATTATGTGTGTCATTAAAATACATATATATATATTTTTATGGGGGGTGCATTTTTATGAAAATTATTAAAGGACAATAGACAAAAAAATTTTTTTTTTTTAATTTCATCGACTTAGAAAAATTTCAGATATCCTAGAGAAAATTACGGATGGTTTCTATATTATACTGTTGGCTATAATAAAATGTTTTAATCTTTTTTCCAGCAAAAAAAAAACAAACAAGCAAACAAAATAGAAAAAAATACCAGTAGTAATCAAGGTTGGCTTTAAATTTTTATATAGGAGATTCCTTAAAATATTGAAAATAAATTTTTAATGAGAATATTATGACTATTTTATTTATTTATATAGAAATATATACGTACAATATGCTGGTATAGCTTTTATGTGTGGTTAGAAAATGGTGCTTGTTTTTGAACATATTAAAAATATGAAAATTATATAAACTTCCAATGAATGTTCAAAATATAATAATCTTTTTTTTTTTTTTTTTGCCTTTCCTTTCATATTGAAGTGACCCAGCAAAAACAAAATATCCACACAAATTAAACCATTAGATTCCCACGAAAAACCAAATGGTTTACATTATAGACCAACCATCAGATTACCTCGTTGTTATTACACTTTTAATATTTTATACATCACATAGTAAAAATTCTTTAATATATTTTCAACGTTGAATTTTTTGTTATGGAGTGAGACGACGATTTTTTTTTTAAAAAAGGTACTCGTTGTATAATAGTCCGAAGAGATTGAAATCAAAGCCTCAAAAAACCATCACGATGATGATATTGATCATGGAAAAAAGTAGAAAAAAATAACATGTAAAGATTTAATAATGTTTTTTTTTTATATAGATGTGAAAAAAAAGTTACTAGGATTATACAAGTATCCTTCATATATGATAATATATAGAGGAAGCCACCATATGGTTGCCTCGTCATTATATGTTTTTAGGGAAACTTCAATATTTTCGTTCCAGGAATAATTTTTGTGTAATAACTCTTTGAAAAATTGAATGAATAATTTTTTTTAGGTATAGTAATTTGTTTGGTAGATTTTGAACCACCATTTTTAGGTGGTCAATACGTGTATTAAATTTGAAGGGAGAGGTTTTCTAAATTCCATATACGAAATGAATAAAACGATTTTTTTTTTCAAATAAATTGACGATGCTATTAAACAAAGTATACATAGATTGTAAAGTAATGAGTAAAAAAGACTAGAAATAATGTAATATTATCAATTTATATCAGGTACTTTTCTTAATTTCTCTTTATGTATATAAAAACAAATAGATTTTATCCGCAAATTAATTAATTCCTATTGGAAATATAACATTTATTTAATATATAAATCATTAATATGATATTATAAATATATTTACATTATATACCATTATTTATTTAAATACATGTACTATATATTGAATAAAATTTAATAATAATTTATATCTAATCATGAATTATTGAATCGCAATATTGCTATACAAATAAATAAAAAATATATATACATATATTTCTTTAATTCTAGCAAATTTATTAAAGCTTATAAAATATTTATAAAAATAAATATATTTATTTTTACAAAAACCAAGACAAATTCTGATAAATTTCTATAATTTACTACCGGAAAATCCTTTTAAATCGCGTGATTACTTTTCTGTACGTTTTTCCATTTTGATTTAAAAATACAAATATAGAATTTAACTTACACATATAGAAAAAAAAATATTCTTGAATTATTTTATATCTAACCGAACTTAAGAAATGAACCAATCCCCATTCATTTGTTTGTATGTCGTAAAGACGTAAACTGTATTATAATGATTTAAAATATAAAATATATTTCTATTAAGCTTTGTGATGTACCAGAGGTAAAAGGACATTCAGTAAAACAAATAAAAAATTTTTTTTTTTTTGTGGAATTCTTTCACCTTCTTTAAGTTTTTTATTTATATATAAGAAAGGACATCTATATTTGTCAAGGCAAATTAATATGAACAACATTGACATAACAAATATTTTTCCCAACTCGAAAAGAAAAAACAAAATAAAATTACTGTTCGAGGTATTCACCTCACGAACAAACAGACGGAAATTGTCAACTTGAAAAGTTTACAGAGTTTTTTTTATTATTATTTTTTTTTCCATTTCCTTATTATTTTCACTTTGTAGAAATATTTTTCATTTAGACTTCTTTTTTTTGGAGAAGAAGTTTTTTTTTTAGAAAGAAACAAATGTTGACCGGAAAAAGGACACATGCATCTATGTCGATCCTTTCGGAAATGGCACATTAAGGTATATATATGTAAGCTTGGATTTTATATTTTATGATAAAAGTTTCGTAGAAAGACAATATTTCTGATTGTTGTCCTGAAGGATGAAGAAAAATGTCTTTATAAAAAAAGGAAATTATTGTTAGGACATCTTTATGTTGACTTTGGTCAACACTTATTTAAGGTGTACCAAAAGGGATGTCTATTCATATATTTATATATATGATATTAAACATTTTTTCGTTAAAAAAAATATATATTATTATTATTTGTGTTGGTATGTTTTGCAGGATAATGTTTAGGACACCATAGAAAAAAAAAATAAGAAAAATTGTCCAAGTCAAGTTGAATAATGATGATGTGTTTTCATTTTATTTTATTTTTAAGGGATGAGCTACATAATTTGGCAATTTTCTACCACATTTATTTCGTATGTCATGGTTTATGTTTGGTTGGTCTTAGACTATACTAAAAAAAAAATAATGATTTAGCTTTTAGAAAAATATATTACTGGCAATGTCACATTGATGACGAAAAGCCTATTTAAGTGAATTTCAGGTATACTTAATGGAAAATTGGAGAAAATTAATATAAAAATTGTTAATGGTGAAAGAATATTTTGTATCCCGATCAAATTGAATGTCTGTGCTTTCAATTATTTCTAAGATATTAAAGAAAATTACGAAAATGATTAAAGATATATACCAGTTTATTTTTTCCTATATTTCAAATTACATAAATGGGTGGCAATAAATCATTTTCATTATTCCAATAAATTGTTATTTATACGATTTTTCGCGAATTTATCATATATGGTCATAATAATTTCTATTTTTATTTCTTTAAATATATTTCTAAAGTTTATTTGCCACATAATATTGTAGCACAAAATGTCTTTATTATTGTACATAATTCACGGTGGATAATAAAGTAGTCTAAGTCATTATTCTTAGAAATAATTGTATATATATTTCTTAACTTTGTCCTTAAAAAAAATCATTTGCCAACAATTTCAATGGACAACATAACTTTAATGGAATACCGAAAAATTTCTGTATGGGAATTTTTATTATTATTATTATTAGTATTTTTTCAGTTGTACACTTTTCTAATAAATTGTTTTACCATATAATACTTTTAACCTTTCGCAATGTCATCCACCTATATACATATCAACATTTAAAAAGTCAAGCCAAAAAATAAAGTTTAAAGATTCTTTACTTATCCTTGGCTCCTCAAAAGGATATCTCAATAATATATATAATATTTTGCCTGTTTCTTAATAATAATATACTTAAAGTATATTTTTTATATATAGCTCTAATATATTACAGGATTTTATAATATGTACATACATGGTATATATAAGGTAAACACTATCATGACATTAAGATTACACCATTAGATAAATCATTTTGTTATCCTGCTTTTCTTAAGGACTGACTGTACACATTTTATATGTGAATGTTTTTTTTTTCAAGTGATGTCAAATTTAAGCTGAGTTTGCCCCTTTTACCTTTAGAAAATTATATATACGTTTTATTTATTTATTTATTTTAATGTTACAGACAAAAAAAAAAGGATATTAAGAAGGAAAATTAGGTGGTGGTAAAATTGTGAAGGTGGATAAATATTTTCATCTTTAAATTGTTATTTATTTCATATTAAAAAGATTTAATGTCCGGAGTATTAAAAAAAAAAGTGGTATGGTCAAAAAGGAAGATGGAGTTTATTGTGAAAGTTAATAAGATTGTAATTTTTGATTAATGGATTTTTTTGTTAAATAAACGGTTTTCGTAGTATGAGAAGAAATTTTATATGTATTGCAAACTAAACATTAATTACTATAATGAAAATAATAACAGTTTGATAATTTTTATTTAAAAAACATAAGTTTATTTTTACTTACTAAAATTTTATTTTTGAAAATTTCTATATTTAACCACAACTCCTTCCAATATACTATAATATCATAACAATTCTACCTCATAATAATTATATTGTCTCCATTAAAATATTTGTATATCTTTGAAACCTTAAAATCCTTACACGTAAGTTAAACTTAATAAAAAATATTAAATATAATTTTTTTTGTATAGTAATTTTCTAATACGTATTCATAGTTTGTGCTGTGCACGACAATATTAAAGTGATAAAAATCCATAATGGAGAAATAGTTTTGAATATATTCTGTTTACAAAAAAAAAACTTATAATAAAAATACGAATAATTTACAGGTCGTTCTCTCTTAATTCAAGGATTCTAAAAGGATCGAGGTTAAAATTAAATGACATCAATTTTACCCTCTTAACAATGCATAATATATATTATACATTCATATATATAATTTATATTAGATCACCCTGTGAGTGACATCACGAAATAGTCATAACCATTTAAATTTTTCATTTAATATCCTTCAAAATTCTAAATATTATTATGCCCGTGTTTAGTACCAAGAACAACGGTTAATAAAACATCCTTAAAAACATCGTTAGTATATAAAAAATACAAAAATTTATTCATGTTTATTGCGTAATATCCTGAATTGTGGTATTTATCACGTACAAATTTACAATTTATTTAGTTTTTTTTTCTCCTTTTTATCAAAAATTATTATTATATTTAATTTTTTGTGTTTTTTCGTCTGAACTTTTATGATTCGTTTTTTTTTTGGCTTGAAATATTAAAAAAAAAATCATTTTTGCATAAGTGCAAAGTCTAAAAAAAAATTTAATATAAAAATATTTTCTCGCAATGATGATAAAAGTGTGAAGGTATGGTAAATTGTTTTTATTTTCTTCTTTATTTTTATTTGGTTGAAATTGTGGGTTTACTGTATCTAATTCCGAAATAAATAAGAACAAAAAGGACATAATTTGTGTAGGATTATTTTTCAATTAGTCTTTGCCCTTCAATGGGAAAAAGACAATAAAAATAGTCATGTTCTTTTCGTTGTTATCAATTCAATGTTGAATTTTTGACTTATTTTTCTATTTTTTTGCTGCAAAAAAAGGACATTTTGAAGGATATTTTTTTATATAGTCATTTTTTTGATTGCCGAAGATGTAGTGATGTCCAGCAGTTAAATGAAAAATTGAATTGAAACGTAAAATAAACGTGTTAAGAATTTACAATTTTAAAAGATGGCTATAAAAAATGTGAATTTTAAGAAATGAACTAAATTCTTTTGTTGGTAAATAAATTGTCTACAATTTTAAACATTATAAAGGGTTCAAATTTGTATAGACATAAATTGGGACAGAGACACCAAAGATTTTAAAAAAATATCGAAAATACCACAAAATTAAATTTAAGGACTGCGAATAGTATTTGATATTATTAATGTTTGTTAATTAGCTATTGTGTGTATCCTAAATATATAATAAGAAAGCCTTATTATGTACATATATAATAGAAATGAAATCGATTAATAATACATTCTCAATCAAGAGTGACTGCTGCACATTCTGGTTCTTACTCTAAATAATGTTCAACATTTCCGTGCTTAATTTTATTATTTTAATTTCAAATTCTTTTTTAAATAATGAAAACCTAGAAAAAGTGTAATAAATAGTAATTTGTAATAAAAATATTATTTAACTTAATATTTTACTTCTCATCAATCTCTACTAATGAAAACTATATAATGAAATCAATTAAATTACATGTGTTTCTAATAAAAGTATTTTATTTAATTTGTTGTTTTATTCATTTTCATATACATTTTCATCTCTGGGAACAAAATAATAATAATAAAAAAAAGATTTCCTATTAATCTAACCGAAAAAAGGGGGCCTTTACAGTTCAAATACATATACTAATACATTTTTTGTCTTTCAAAATTAAAAGTATATATAAATGAATAGTCTTTTATAATCCACTTGAAATATTACCGAAACATTACAGGAAGATTTCTTAATAAAAAAGTCACAATAAAGACAAAGTCATAAAACAATCATTTATTTTATATTATATTCGTTTAGGATGATGACATGATAATTACCGTATTGCGGTTGTGAACTTTTTCTGTAGTCTCACTCACGTAAAGTGCAACATTTTCTATTTGGTATATGTACACAAATTGGGGGATGGGAATATTTTTGTTCCTTTTTTTTTGTTTATATTGTTTTTATGAGTTTTGGATTTCGTCAAAAGTCGTAAAAAAAGAATTTTTAATTTAAAATTTTTATTTGTACAATATTCAAATTTACATTAGTAATTTTTGGTATTGGAAGTGGGGAAAAAAGGAAGTTTTCTTATGAAAAGAATTATAATCTTGTAATTATTGTAATTTTATGTAAGGAAAAACTTATACATATATGACATTTTCATTGTACGCAGATAAAGTTTAAAGAAAAATGCAAAAAATTTTATTTATAAAAATATGAATAAATAAAAATGTTTTTAAAATAAATATTTAAATAAGCTATGGAATATGAAATGACAGACATTATAAAAAACTATGTACAAAATACACTGGAAAATGAAAGTGATGCCTTTGTCAAGAAATATGAATTATCTGAACCATGAAAATAATGATCGTAAATATTAGAACCATCAAATTGACCGATTATTGGTTAAATTTAATTGAAGGAAAATTGATGTTGCTAAAGGTATTACATTCGTCATACACAAAAAATATTCATATAAATTATTATTAAAAGGTATAATTATTATAAATATTGCGATTAATCTGTAAAAGCTCAAAATATATAATTAATTTAATATGTAGCATGAAAAGGAAAATCTTTTATGAAATTTCTTAATTTAAATGCTAATTTGGATTTTTCTTTAATTCTTTATTTCAGTTACAAAACTTTCACATCAGTAAAAAATTTCTCTTCGTCTTTAATAAATTTAAATCATAATGAAAAAATATTATTTCCTCCTTTTTTTAAAATAAAATAATATTATTAAAAATGCACAAATAGAAAACTTTTTTTTTTTTATAATTCATCATAATTTTTCCTTTTGCGACTTTTCCTATTTTTAATTCAAGGAAAACTTAATGAAAACATTTATAATACAACAGAAAAAAAATAAGGAAAATTTAAAAGTTTTCGTTTAATTTTCGTTTTTAATTCATTAGCCTTGTCGCTTGAATATGGCGTAAAGCATTTTTATTCATTTTTTTTCTCTATAATATTAATTTAATAAAAAATCATTTCAAAATTTTTACTATCCTTCGTTTTAACTTCAATTTCAAAAGTTTTGAAGAGAAAATAAAAACAAAATAATTTTAATAAGCAACAAAAAAAATGTTATTTCTGTTTTAATGAAGTAAAAACAATTTTTGTTTTGCTTTGTTTTTTGTATATAAATGGAAGGAAATGCCCGAGAAAAAAGGATATCATCCAAAAAAAATTATTTAAAAATTAATAAAGTTTATTATATTTTTTTAATTAATAAAATTAAATATACAAAAAATTATTTAAATATTGTTGTAACGATTTTTTTTCATTGGCTAATAATAATGATTTGTGTTTTATGAAAATTAAAGGGAGGAGCAGATTTTACCTTTATAACAGGTGCGCATTAAATACCAAAAATATTGTTTATATGTATTTACCTTCCATGTATTAAAAGTTGGAAAGGATAATATAAAATTTCCACGTGGATATTTGACGTCTGCGTATAGGTGAATAATTGGTAAATATATTTGACAACACGTGGTTTACAGGTAAACGAATTCATTTTACATATTTAATATTTGTGTTGGTTGGGCAGCAAAAGTTATAGGTTAGGATTAATAGATAAATTTATAAAATTTGTTTAGTGAGCAAGTGCAAAAAAAATTTATGGAAATTATTTGAAAAAATCTGAATTTTATTAAAAATGTTAATTTGTCGTTTTTCTTGGCTAGATTATTTTTAAAATTGCCTAATTGGGTTCATTTTATAATATTGAGAATTTTTATATGCCGTGTGATTGATATATAAAAAACTCGTGTCAACTTAAGTTAAATTAGTTATAAAATATAATTTTAAATACATTTTTAAATGCAACATGTAAAAACCTTAAATAAGAGGTGGTCCATTTCAGTTTAAAATTTGTCGTATTGTCGGGTTGTCTTTGATATACAATATAAAATAAACTAATTTTATTACCCTTTAATTTAGTCCGCTAACAAGGGCTAATTTCTTGAAATACCATAAATAAATTCAAACTGAAATTTTTTTGTGAAATTAATTTCAATTATAAAACTATACACAACATTTTTAAAATTAAACCCAAAATAAAATATTTATGTTTTTTGATGAGATGACAATTATAAGTGGCACCATCCGGTCGCTGATTATATTTTGCGATGAATTTTTCATCCATAAAGTGTGAAAACCGCCATCAACAAAAAAAATAAGGTTCCTAATTTTCATTTTTGATTAGTTGAAATCTTTCTGTTTTTCATTTTGTATAAGTTTAAATTTTTGTCATGTGTGCATCTCAACAGTTAATCATTTAGAATAGATTAGAAAAGTAATTTCTAAAGTTTTTAAATATTTTAAATATTCAAAATTATTTGCAAATAACATTACTAAAAAAAAAATATCAAAAAATTATCTTTTCCCGATTAGAAAATTGCAGTATTTCTCTCTGTAAATTTAATTCATCGAAATATTTTATTGAATTTGCAAAATACATTTGAGAACGGATTTCTTCTTCTTAGGAAACTAACATTTTGTAAATAAAAGATCTAGCATATAAATTTTTTTGAAGTGGTTATCAGTTACCGTCAAACCAAAGGATTTAAAATATGACTTTGATTAAGTGCCATCAAAAAAAGTAAACATTTTCTTTTCAAAAAAGATATCAAATTTTATTTACCATGATACAAAAAAATTGTATTTCTTAAAAAATCCTTTTACCGATTATAACTGATGAATATACATACTTATATGTACATATATGCTCATTGGTAGGTAAAAGAAATATACATATATAACGTTTGGTTAACATATGTTGCCAAAAATATCATACAATATGATCTAATCGAAAAAGAAAAATTAAACAAAATAATAATGCCAACATGATCGGCTGTCAAGATGTGTTCAAATTCCAATTATATGAATAACATGTGCAAAAACTTTGAAATATTATATTATTTCTTTTATTATAAATTTACAAATTAATTTTATGTTTTATACAAAAAAAAATTCTTTTTATGATAATTTGAAAGTATTGCAATATATTTTCGCCGATAATATCTGAACGATTTAAATATAGATAAACTTATTAAATAGTCCTTAAAAAAATAGTTTACAAAAAATCATTAAAATAGTTTCCTTAGTTCCATCAAGAGAACTAAAAGTGATCAACGTATTTGTAACTCAAAAATCCTTAATAGTCAATTTTCCTTCTTCATTCTTTTCGTCAATCATAATAATAGTTCATTTTGCTGATGTTGTTGTTAAGTACACTTTTTATAAATACCAAAAACCTTCAATAAAAAAAAATCTCATAAATGAATGTAATAAATACAATGATGCATAAAAACAAAACCACGTTGCATGTTTATATATTTTTATGCTCTTAACTTTAGTACATTATTCAGTATATGTTTCTGTGTTCCATATAATGAAAACGATTTCCATCACCATTTACTACCTTACATATGTATATGGAAATCCTTCTTTTACCGAAAAAAAAAATTTCAAATTTTCTTTTAAAAATATAAAAATCGAACATAAAAATGATGTAAAAAAGTACAGAACATAAATATATTTTTGGGCTGCTTTGATCATATACAACAAACAGAGGGTCTCACCTGCTTCTGTTATATTACCAGTTTTTTATGATTTGTATTGGGAAAAGCATGTGTGTGTATACGAAAATATCAATAAAATCGCATTGTAGCTTGAATTGTATTTTGAGGAGTAATAAAATGAATGATCTTCCTTTAATTTGTTCTTTTGCCATAATTTTCATTAAATTTGAAGTCAAAAATCATTAAAAATAATCTCTCGTTTTTGACTTATTCCATTTTTCCCTATAAAAATTAAATTCAGAAGAAAATAATTTCATAATAAAATATGTATATGAATTTTATTTTTCGAAAAAAAAAAACTGCAATTACAAAAAATTAAACATAATATTTAAAAAAACAATTCACGTACAAAATTGCAATTTTATAACACTTTGAAAAGTGTTTTATCACCCAAAATAAAGGAATTGTCGTACTAAACATTTCTGTTCTCGTTGTTTTGCCGATAGTAATTTTATGCACGTGTTAATTGGCCAATAGGGAATTTTCCACAACTTTAAAGGATAAAAAATAAACTAATAGCAAAAAATTCAAATGAAAAATGAAAAACTTTTCCCATAAACATAAACTCTCATGTTTTAGATGGATTTTTGTTTTTTTTTTTCAATATCGCAATATACCTTAACTTAACCCATTTACCATTATAATGTATAAAAGCATTTTTAAGGACTTTGGGATTTTTCATTCTATGCGCATTTGCAATATCCTTTTTTTTCTGTTAAAACTATTATAGTAATTTTTATTTGAAAAGTTTTTCGCAATTTCAGATTTATAACATTTTACACGTTATTATTTTTTTGTACTTGCTGTTGTTATGTTATCCTTGTCCACATAAATTTTATTTGTAATGTCATTTTATATTAGACTATTTTTTGGATATAAAAATGATTATTAAAGTTAAATTGTTATACCGACACAAAATTTTCTTTATTAGTTTTTAAATAGTAATTTTTATAGATTATTATTTTGTAAAATGAATTTAAATTACTTTTTTTTTTGTACAAGTTTTTCTTTTTGGGAGTTTTGTGTTTAGTAAATTGAATAATTAAAATTTTAGTTTGTAATTTTAAAGTTTTTATAATTTAAATATGTAATACATAACACATTTTTAATTGATAAATAGTATGATAACATGATTAAATTTTGATACTAAAATATTAACTAAAATGAAAAAGGATATTTTAAATTCTACAGAAATAAATTTCTACTTAAAAATTCAGTGGAAATGAAAAGTGTTATTACAATCATTATAGGAAATGTTTTTCACATTAAAATATCACATAATTAATATTATTGACAAAATTCATTAACATCATTGGATATTTCGTAAACCGGAAATAATATTTCCTTCCCATTAACTAAAAATTTATTCATTACAATATTTATAATAGTAATAAACTTTTCTTAATAATATATAAAATTTTCTATATAAAACAGTAGCAGAAGTTATAAATTTTCCAAAAATAAAACAAATAAAAAAAAGAAGAAGAAAGAGTCAAAGAAAATCCATTAAACAAACTTTTATCGTTATTAATATAAAGTAAAATATGTATACAACTACTTAATGCAGGATGTACATTCAGGATCTAAGTCAGTACAATATTGATAATATAGTTTTTTAATCACTAAAAGTACAATAATATCAAAAATTCAAAGAATCAATTCATTATAACAACAATAAGTCAATTTATCCTTATACTCAGGCTCAGGACAACATGATATTATTATATACTATTCAAAATGATGATGATGTTGTGTATGATAAATTTTTTTTATATATATATATATACATAATAACGTTGAAAGGACACCATTATAATATCCTGAAAAAGTGATGTATGCAAAAGGATGTGAAAAGAATGAAAGAAACAAAAAATTAATCTGCGAATTTTGTGTCGTTCGTATAGGAAGTCCTTTTGTCTTCGAAAAAATATATATTTTATATGAAACGAAATATTCGATCAAACAAAAATAGAAAAAAAAAATCAAAAAGGATTTATGGTCATCGATCAGAATTAATGAAGTTTTATAATTTATTTTTTTTTCTTTTTTGCTATTCACTTTTATTATGGAAAAAATTATTTTTAAATAAAATTTTATTATTTTTTTTTCTTAATTGAAGTTTTTTTTAAAATTTAAATTTAAATAAAAATGGATCAAAAAATGTAATAACAAAAATGTATAATCATGATGCATTTTTTAAAAATTCTAGTTTAAATACCAAAAATAGTATTCAACACACCGAGATTCTACACGAATACTTACTTCAAATAAATTGTGGTAAAAATTAATTGATTTCATTGGTGACCATCACCAATAATATACTTTAATTAGAAACGTTAGCAAAATTATTGAATTTTGAATTTAATATCACAATTAATACAAGAGATCATTAAACTTATATAAAGTATTCCAATTTCATCCATAAATTCCCATAAATTTAAATGATTTTTTTTATCAAAAAAAATAAAATATTCTAAATAACGAAAAAAGCGAAAAACAAAAATACTTTCACATGATTCAAAGTTCAGATCATCTCATAAACATTGTGTTCTCAAGTGTATCCAATGAAGTAATAAACACATTTTTTTCCTTGCCGGTATTTAAAAAAAAACTACTTGTTATTAGTCTTCAACTTACATCATTTTCAATTTTTTTAATTGTACCAAAATGATTTTTTTTTTTAATTTGTTTATCTCTACAGTACGTATACCCCCAACAACTGAAATTGTTTGTTATACAGAAGTAACAAAAAAAAAGGGGAAAAGATTGCTGAAAACATAGTCAATTTAAATGTACTTATAAATGTCATTAATATGATCCACACATGTGTAATTTATTTATATTTAAAAGTAATTCAAATTTTTATATATACAAAAAAAGAAATATTTAAAAAATATCTAATATCAGGAAATATTAACGTGTGAGAAATAAAATACAGAAAATTTTTATAAAATTACTGAAAAAAATTAAAATGTTTTTAATCCCGAATTGAATCATTTATATAATTTATAATATTTTGAGTCCCATCATCATAAATTCTTAAATAGGGTTAAAATTGTAATTAAACTTTAGTTAAAATGATATTAGAGTAATGGACCATCGTACAATTCCTGAATATATTTTTTTAATAGTTATGCATTTATGGAAATTTATTAAGTTTCATTTAAAAAAAAATACACTTTCGATTTTGTAATTAAACTGTTAAATTGAATGCGAGTTTTTTGTTTGTTTATTTATTAATTTAATGGCGACATTTCATTTTGAATTTTTTTGTGACATTAATTAATTTCATGGGATTAAATATTATTAATGAATTATAAAATACACTTTACTTAAGTTGCGGATGTTAATTTTGACTTAGATCTCCTGAATAATATTGTACATAGTTTGAAATGTTTAGTTTAGTTTCTGTCTTTCTAATAGGGAAAATTGGGAAAATTGGTACTACACATATAACAAAAATGGATTAGATCTAATGAAACTTCAATCAGGTCCTCTTAATAAAAGAGTATTTATAATAAAAAATTGTAATAATTTTTCAATTGCTCAATATTAAAACAAGTGTTGATCAGTTTACTTATTCTGCTTGTATAATTATTCCGAATCATCTGGAAATTCTTTACATATGACAATTTTTCTGAAAACTATAATATTTTCTCGGTCTGTTTTTGCTTCCTTAATTTCATTTAAATATATTTTTTTACCCTCCTATGTAATAGTTTTTGAAATAATTATGATACATTAAAGGGGTACCGGAACATTAAACGCTCTGACAGTCTAATGTCATTTATTGTTGGATTTTCTAAATTAACACAATTCACACGATTTAAAAATATATTTTTAAAATGGATAAATTATAATTTTCCAGATGTGGTGAATAAAATTCAGAAGTTTTTGTTTCTTAAAATGAAAAATTTACGTAATATTACCTGTTGGTAATATCACTTTAAAGTTTCGATCAAGTATGTGGCTCCCTAAGGAACTGCCTATATAATCTAATTTTACTCAATATTATATAGTAAAAAAAAAGTTTGTTGTAAATATAATCGAAAATCATTGAATCGACTTGAAATATGTGGTCAATAATAGTCTCTGTCTATTATATTCCCCAAAATCCCAAAGACACTTGAACACATGTAATCCTTTAAGCATATTCTCAAAGGATTAAATCGTAAGAAAATAATATTTTGGTTATGTAGAAGAACATGAAAAAGGGAGAAAATATAGGAAATTTTTATATTGACATTATTTGACTAAATTTGAAATCATATGTCCTTGCTGTCGTTAGAAACCACAAAAAAGAAATACCATCCTTCTAAAAGAAAATTATAAAAAGAAGAAAAAAAAAGAATTTTTTCGTCCATTTATTTAAATATTATATAAAAGTATTTGGTATATGAAGTATATATAGTATACCCCAACATGGCAACAAATTTAAATTTGCATTTATGAAGGAAATATCAGGGGAGTTTGAATTGTTGTTAACTCAAAAAAAAAAAAGAAAATGGTTTATACCTTTTTTGATCCTTTCTAAATAAAAAAAAAAATTTTCATATTTCTAAAGAATTATTTAAAAGAAAAATCCTAAAGATTTTTCGGCATATTATTGATATAATATCGAAAGATATAATATCAAATTTCTAACTTTTTTTTTCATAATTTATTTCTTTACCTATTGGGGAAAATTTTTTTGTTGGATTGCAGAGATAAATTTGATGCCCTGTGGTCATTTCCATTAACGATGGACATTTTTTTGTTAGAGGTGGAGAACCAGGTTGTATAAAAAAGGATTTATTAGATTCTTCTTTTTCTTTATGATATATGATAATATTTATGATTTTGTTAGAATCTTGTTGTGAACGGATTTACTGAAGATTTTTGATGATCCGATATATGATAAAGATATTGCAAGTGAGTAAGCATAGCATTTTTTTGTATAGTACAATTTCAAAGTTAGCCATAAGATTTTCTGGGTTTCTGATTATTAAACCTTTTCACATATTTAAATATTGATTACATTAGAAATTATTTGCTTTCCTACTATAGGAATTGGTATTATATAGAAGAAAGATTATCATATTTTGTCGTAATTTACATTAGAGTAACGAAAGTAGGACTTAATACGATGATGGATTAGTATCAATGCAATTTTTATTGTTTGGTTATTGTTATTGTTAATATCGCTTATTATGTTTATTTGGAAAAAACATAATTTTTCCCTTTAGTGAATTAAAATAAAAAAGAAATAATATTGATGAATTACTTTTAGTGTTTTTCTTGTGAAATTTACTTTGTCATATTATTAAAAAATATATATAAATTCTATGTTTCCATCTGTTAAATTATTTAATTTTAATTTAAAAAAAATCACTTTCTTAATTAATTTGCTTCAACATAATTTAAAAAACTTCATTTTTTATTAGTTGATTGGAAAAGTCAGCAATTTTAAGAAACATTATTAAGAAACCAATTTATTTCATAATTTCTTTAATTTTTTAAATATCTGTTTTTGACATATAAAATAATTTTTCTAAATAAGTTTTTAACATAATGATTTGAAAATTGAAAAAAATATGGTCATTTTTATTTCCAGATGGCAATAATATGTTCTAAAAATTATGATTTGTAAAAAAAAATGAAACTATTTTTCAAAAAATATCAAACAATTTATCAATTTCTCTTAATTCATTAGTCATCTACGGATGATCGAAATTGAGAAGATATTTTAAATTATATATTTTTACTAAAATATGAACTAATAATTTTTCTTCAAAATTATTTGAAGCTTCAAAATATTTGTTTAATTAAAAATCGAATTTTTAGGAAATATTTATTATTTTTATACAGAATTTTAGGATAAATTGGTTTTAAATTTAAACCTCAAAGAAGTTTGTTTGCAAGTCAAATTCGTTTTTTTTTCCAAATGAAATACAACAAAGTCTGATTTCGACTTTTTAATTAAAACAATATTCTCATTAACTTTCATATTTAATTTCGATAATGGACAGTAATATTAATGATAAATATTTAACATCTAAGAAATCAAACCCCAATAATCTTAATTGATATGTAAATTCGCTATTTTTATATACATATTTATATAGTTTCGTGAGTAAATTCACCATTTCTGTTATAGGTATGTAAATCAATCTATTTTTTACTATCATCCTTATACAAAATCCAATAAGTGTCAATTTTTGTGCCATTGTATCCTAAAAGGTCTTATATAAGATATTTTATAAGTAAATTTTCGCAATCTTTTTATACATTTTATATAGAAAATATCTTTTGGGTCAATATTTGTTGAAGGAGTTTATATCGAATATAATATAATGTGAGTTTTTTTTTTTTGTTAGTTTAATTTCAGCATAAAAATTCAACGACACGTTTTATTTTCACACGAACCACTAAAATTGAAAATCATAAACGAGACAAAATTCCATTTATATTTTTGCATAGCAGAAGAAAAAAATAACGTAAATGGACGTAATTCTAGATTTAAAGATCAGAATGAAAGCAAAGAAAATTATCTATTGAAAAATATTCTATTTTTATTTTAGTTATTAAATAAATGCAAAGACAGTGAATATGTATATACATTTCTTATACATTACTTGTCTATTATATACGTAATGTATAGATACGGATAGATATTGATAATTTTTTTTGTTGAATACACGATGAAAAGGATATTATTCTGTTGAATTTTATTAAGTCTTACATTATTTTGATACGCTGTAATATTTTCGAAGGAGTTAAATTATAATAAATGACATTGTTAAATGTGGGACACAAAAGTAAACTCTTCGGCGCCCCAATAATTATCAATTATTTCTTTTTTCGGTTTTTTTTTTGTTATTTTTCAAAATGATTTAAATTTTTCCTGAAATGATGTCCTTAAAAAATATCATCCTTCTCAGAAATAAGAAAAAAGTATATATACATTGTGAAAGGGTTTGTTTACTTACTTGTCTAGGTACGTTTTGATGAATATTCATAAGAATTATTAAATAATTGAAGTATTTTGTTTGACTTACTTTAAAATTAAAATATAAAATCGTTTATTGAAAAATTTACATTTATTTTAACAAATATGTTAATTTTGATTATAATATAAATTAAAAGTTGTTATTTTTGTTGTTAAGTAATCAATTTTGGTATAACAACAAATTTATTTTGGGAAGATGTCAGACTTGATTATTTCATTATTTTAATTGATACTGAAAGAAAAATTTCCATATTAATTTAATCTATAAGTAAATAAATTTAAATTTAAGAAGTTTTAAATGAAAGATTAATTATTTTTTTTATGTATTTTATTGGGAAATAATTTAAGTAAATGAATGAACATATTTACCTTTCGAAACCTTAGTTCATACCATATAACACTTGCTTTCTGTGTATAATTTTTAATAATTTGAAAACATATATCAATTTAGTACTGAAACTAATATATTTCTACACCGATGGCTTCACAAAGCGACTTGGACGGTATTAAGTAATTATAATTTATTTTCAAAAACATATTTCCAAAATATATTTTATTACATTTACGAGCATTCAATATAAATTTACCATAACAAACTCTTTTAATACAAAACTTATGACAAAAATTATTTCAAATAAATGAAATTTTACTTTTCCTACAAGTCAATAAATTTTAAAATTTAATTTTTGAAGAAAAAAAAAATCGTTTTATGTTGATCGCTTCACTTAATTTTAATTTCACTCACAAAAAATACTTAATAATAATAAAAAAACCACCATACATGAAATTTTATATAAATGCGATCAAATTCTTTAAATGATTTACCGCGAAATTAATTTAAAATGAACTAAAAAGAAAAATAATTCCCAAAATTTACTAAAATGACATCACCATAAAAATAAATTCAATTATAGATTCAAAAAGAAAACCAACTTGTCATTTATAGTGAAAAAATGTGATTTTCTAGCTGAATTTCCTTAAGTTTGTTTGCTGTAGGAGTAATAGGACATGGAAAATTCTAAAGCTTTGTAATTCTTGACTATATAAATTTGATTTCCATTAAAAAAAATTAGAATTTTAATTGTCATGGTGAATTTGATTTGTAATAGATGCGGTATTTCAATTAGAATTATTTTCCCAATGTAATTTAAACATTTATTTATTTTTTGGTTAATAAATTCAAATTGTTAAAAAATTCAGATTTTTTCTATTTAGGGTGACATTAGAAATTGGTCGACCACATGTGGAAATAATAAAATTTTAAATATTTCTGATAGGCTTAAGAATCTCATTTATATGTCAATTTTGTCATTTTTCTTTTCTTTTTATGTGGAGTCAATCTCTGCCCCCCCTTCTTCAATAAGAAAAAATCTAAAACTAAAGTAATGAAAAACATGAGAAAATTATGTAATTTTGAATTAAATAGATGAGAAAAAAATTTGTTAAAGATTTACAATCTCTTCATGTCATTAAGTATTTTGTACGATTAATCGAAAGAGAAAAAAACTAAAGAAATCTGTTTTATTAATTTAATCACAAGGATAAAACTATTTAGAAATCAAATTGAAAACTATAATTTTTTTTTTTTTAAACAAAATGTCCTTTGAATATTAAATGCCAATTAAGAAATTGTCTTTTATTAGAATTTTCTTAAAGATTTGGGGCACGCGTCCATTTTTTTTTTTTTTTTTTTAATTTTATAAAATGAAAAGGACAAAACTCCTTTTTAAGTAAAAAAAAACTATTTGCTATGATTGAACTTTACAAAGAGGATGAAAAAAAAAACAATCAGGATCTTAGTCTTGTCACGTATATCAATGTAATAATTTACGCACATAAAACATTTTGTATATGAATTTTGATTTTTTGGGATATTTATATTTAAAAGGGTTTTCGTTTTTTATCTTATGCAATTGAATTCGATTGTAGGGGAGATACAGCGAACACTGCACGGTAGTTTTCTGAATTCACTATTTAAAAATTGCTTGTGATATGTTGAGTATTTTTCAATTTATAATTCACTAATTATAAATATGTTTTCTAAATATAATTTTAATTCAATTTTGCAAGATCTAAGTGATTTTTATACAGAACCTAATATATTTTTATATTATATTAAAGATAAATTCGATAATTTTAGTACTTCGGTTATATACATATTATATTACAAAAATTTTATTGAATATTGACTTTTTTCCAAGCAATTTGCAAAAAATAGTAATTTACTGACCATAGTAAATTGTAAACGATGGATAAATTTGTGTACAAAATACAAAAACTAAGCTTACCCTACATCAAAATATAATATTAAACTAAATAAAATGCCGCCAAGTGTCCTAAAATTTATTATTTTTTTATTAAAATATATTTTCAGTACGTCTTATTTCCTGAAACATTAAAATTAACACACAAAAAAAAACTAAATTCTTATTGAAATTGAAATGAATAATACTAGCCAGAATGACTCCAATGAAATTTATGTCCTATTTTAGTTTTGAAAGCATCATTTTTTTTGTATTTAATATTCATTCTTTTGTCACGCATCTTGAAAGTACTATCATCCTGTCAATCCTTTTTAACATACTTAAATATACAAAATTTTTTTTTATATTTGCTTATTATTGCTGTGGTTCGGCTATGAATAAATTGTGTGGTCGAAAAGTATTAGATTCATATTCAAAATAGCCTTTTTACCATATCTTCTATATAATAATGTTAAGTATAGTATTTAAAGTGGTAACATGATTTCGACTTAAATAAGTAATATATCCTCTTAAAAAAAATCTATCTTAGTGAATAAGAATTTTCTCTTACACTTTTATGGATATCTTGTCCTTATGCATAATATCCTTTTATGATTTTATCTTTTATATTAAAAAAAAATAAAATAAATTACAAAAACCAAAAAAAAAAAATATTTTTTATTCGTTAATATATTTGACATTATTTTTTGTTGTAAATTAAAGTAAAATTTTGAATCCTTTTTTTTTATACAAGGAAGCAACGTTTCTCCTCATCGAATTTTATTATATCTATATAACGAAAAATAACACTATTATGAAACATATGTCCTGGTTTGACCATATTGTAAATATTATACAAATATTTATTTTTCAAATATACGAAATGACATCCTTTTTTATGACACGGAATTCTTCAAAATAATATGTTGATAAAAAAAAAATTTATATATATAAATCTATTTTTTTTCTTCTTACATTTCGCCTTTGATTAGGTAAAGGGTCACGTGCTGGGCTATCCTTTTTTTAGTCAGGAATACCTAAATATAAATAAATTTATACATATGATCGAATATCATTCTTCAATCAACTGAATGCATATAAAAATTGTGTTAAAATTTTCTCAAATTGAAATTTTAGTTTCCATTAGATATTCCATTACACTATTTACAATTTCTACAATCTCTATATTTGTTGTGAGAAAATGGTCATATAATTACAAAGTTTTTCCAAAATTTTCTTCTCTTTATTATTATGAACAAGAGTAAATTCAACAAATTAATATTACCTTCTGCCATATACATACGTAATAATCATAAATATCATTTACATTCAATCATAATTTAGTATGTATATATGACAGGAGGTAATAGAAATTTTTTGAATTTACACTTATTCATAACATAATAATAAAGTGAAGAAAATTTTGGAAATTATAATACGACCCCGTTTTCAATATTCCCAATAACAATATCGGAAGTTTATTGACCACCAATTCAATCTAATCCAATTTTACCATATGCAAACCCTTTTTTTAAAAAGCACCTTTATCTTTTTCTACAATCTCTATATATCCTTTTACAATTTTTTTGTTTTTTTTTGTGTGTGTGTGTAGCTCTAGCTATCCTTATAACTTCACCTTTAATGCACACATAAAAAAAGCTTATTAAAAATGTAAACGAAACATTGTTTGAAAACAACATGTCCTTTTTTGTGGGAGGCGAATAATATTATTGACAATTGTGCGGTATATATTTTGTTCCTGTTATTGTTATTACTTTACCGCAAAGAAGAATACGTTTTACACAAAAAAACATACAATGATGTTTGTGTGTGATTTGAATTTTGGATCAAATTCGATGAAAATTAACAATAAATTTGTATTTTTTTTTTGTAAACCAATGTGTGTCGTAATGTAACAATCCTTTCTCCTGACACTTGCTAGAGTGTGAATAATAAAGGCAGAAAAAAAGTGATGTTAAAAGGGAATTTTGCCTATTCTATTTATATCCTTTTGAAATGAAAAAAAAACATGTCGTAATGAAATTTTTTTTATCTGATTTTCTTTGTCGAATTTCTGATTTTTTCACGCATTCTTTTATCTTTTACAAGGACTCCAAACAACATATCGAAATTTTTTTTTGTTACACAGAAAAGTTTTTATTAGGTTTTGTAACCGTGCGGACTTGTTTGTATATATACGAGTATAATAAAAATAAAATATATTTGATTTTATTGAATTTATTATCAGAAATGGAAGAGATAAGAAGGGATTTTGAATTTCAGAATGTAAAAAAGGTGGGATCTTATTTTATTATCAAATTTATGCAGGAATGATAAACGAAAATTTCAAATTTTATTACTTTTTTAAAAAAAATGTCAATGAAGAAATTTTCTTTGCTGGTTATATATTTTCATGGTTTATTGAACTACTCTTTGAATATTATATTATTTGTGTAAAATTGTAAATATGTCGTGTTAAAATTCAATTATATGCCAATTGCCAATGAACAGAAATTCTTCACTTTATAATATTTAAATATAGAATTTCCGTAAAAAAAATTCACTATTTTTTAACGTTAAAAATAAGGAAATGTCATAAAAATCATTAGTAAAATTTCATAATTTTTTTTAAAAAAAGTTCAATGGTAAATAAGACATATTTGCATAAAAAAAATTTTACTTCATATATTTTACAATTCTTCAATGTCTTAAAATTAAAAATAAACTAAAAAGGTGGAAAATTATTTATAAATTTAATATTTTAATGATTTCTTTCTTATATTTTATTACTTTTTTTCCATAATTAAAATAATTACGATTTTAAAATAACCATAATATCCAGAGCAGGTGTAAATTTTCTATTAACAAATTCAATGATTTTATCTATAGAATTGAAGCAAGCTGCCTTGGGATTTCATCTTCACATTTAAAGAAGCAGTTGTTTTCTTAACAATAATGTTGTAACAAATTGGTCACAAGAATTTAACACACCGTATTATTTCTTTCTGTAAATACAAAACTGATGTACGTTTTTAATTAATTTGTCTTGACGCCTTGAAACAAATATTTAGTTGTATTTATGTATTTATTTTTTGCATCATTTTATATTTTTGCATTACTCTCGACAGCTCAAAACGTTTAACAGCCGACAACATGCAGAACTATGCCTTGGCGTCAAATATCATTATAATATAATATAATATATATGTATATATAAAATGATTTTCCCTGTAAATTATCATCTATTTTTAGGATATCCGATAAAAATTATTTATATACGTACACGTTTTCAAAAAAATGCAATATGCAACCATTCAAAGCGATTATTCCACTTTTATTTTTCGAGCGCAACAAATCAAAGTGAAATTATTTTATTTAAAAATGTGATTTTATTTTATTTTTTGCTTTTAACATTTTTCTCAAAATAAGCATTTCAAAATATTTTTAGTTCTGTACTCATTAATCTTATATATACCGCATATACATAATATTGCCAGATAAATTCAATAATATTTAAAGGTGCGCGTATTTCCATTGCTAAAAACAAAACATTATCAAACAAAGAGAAATTAATCTAATTTGAAAAATTTTCTTTTAAAAATTTCCCAAATTTGTTTAACCAAATTTGAAAAATCAAAAAAAAAAAAAAATAAAACAGATGAGAATTTTTATTTATTTATTGTTTTTTTGGTAAATTATAACCAAATGATGTCATTTACCAAAGCTAATATCCATAAATCCTTGTCACAAATAGTCAATAGTCATTTTTAAATACTGGAAACTGTAGAAAAGAATATAACATAAATCTTTTATCATAATATTATATTTTTGGTATATATACATACATTTTTCCCGACCACAAAACAAAACAAAACTGAAACGAAATTTCATGGACATATGTATCGAAATTTTGAAATGAACCCTTCACAATTTTTATTAAAACAAATAAAAATTCCTTCAATGATTTTTTCACATGTAATTTACGTATAGAATTTGGTTTTGGTTTTTTTTTTCTTTTGGGAAATGTACAAGTGTGCCATCACCCACCAAAATATAAGAAAAACACTGTCAAATAGATTAAAAGAAAAAAAAGCAAAGATGATTCTGGATCATGGATATATCCATCCCCCCTCAAATAAGAATTTAAATTTAGTGTGGATTTTCTTCTTCTTTTTTTTTTAAAAGAAAAGTACAAGGCGGTTGTTGTTTTTCTTTGACCTGTCATACAAATTCGACAGTGTGACAATAATATATGTACAGATTATATACATACCGAAATTTTTTGCTGAATTTAAAAAATCTTTGTTATTATTGTGGAGTTTTTAAATATTTTTTTTACTGAAATTCTTTGGGAAGAATAATTTTTTTTTCAGTTAATTTTTCATAATGAAAGAACTTTTTTGGGAGAATTTGTTAATATTATTTATACATTTTGTGTTTATTTTACAGATATACTTGTGAAGTAATGAATTTAACACAAAATGAGACAAAAAGTGAGAAACAAAGGAAAAGTTTTCATTTTACATTAGTTTGAAAAGGATCCTAAGCAAAGTGTTTACGTTGAAAGTGACCCCATTGGAAAATTGAAAAACTGATTTAAAATAATATATTGTTAACAAATATAATAATGTAATTTTTCAAAATACTACTAACTAGTATTATACATACTAGGTATTCAAATTCTGTGCCGGTTTAAATATTTTTGATTATTTCATAAGATCATAAGAAACTAAAAAAAATACATAAACAATCATAATATTTCTTTCTACTAAAACGAAATAAATTTCCCATGGAATACGTTTTGAGACTATCACGCGCATCATCATTAAAAGGCTAAAAGTCGTCGAGATATTTTTTATTCTTCCGAAAATGCTTATGATGACTTAGTTTTGAAGGCAGGCGTGAAAAGAACGGAATTACAATTTCAACATTTTTTAAATATAGTTTTAGTTGTTGGTGAAATGACAAAAAAATAAAAATTATTCATTTTTTATGCAGGAGATTTTTTTTTTAAAGAAAAATATCAATTGCAATATGATAAGTATCTATTGAATTGAACCGAAGTGAAAGTTGTTCCACTTCAGTTCCAATTTGTTCAACTAAAAAAAATACAAAATTCAATATTTTTTTTAGGGGAAATTACTTTTTTTTTTCAAATTAGTATTTTTTTTATTCTTTCACAAAAAAACAATCCAACTTTTCAATTTGGAAATAAGGCAATTTTAATGTTTAGCAGGGTAATAATGTAAATATATAAATGATAATTTAAAAGAAATATGGTTTTCGTTAATATGATATTTAGTTTGAAAATAAATAAATTGAAAAGCCAAAGAAAATTAAATTGGATAATATTTAATTTTGATAGATTACCTGTTTTTGCAGTAAATATAATTTGATGTACCTTTAATGTAATATAGTATCTTCGCTATAATGAAATTTCTAGCTAGAAATCCATATAAATAAATCTACTTTTTAAAGGATCATATGATGCCTTTTGCCCTCCACAATTTCATAAAGGAACTGAAGTAGAATTATTCATCAGAATAGAATGACTCATCTTACTAGTATTTAGTATAATACCAAAACGACAAAAATCGTAATTTTAATTAAACAAAATGTTACATAAATTTTTTTCTGTGTAATGATAAATTATTATAATTATTTTCTATAGCAATTTTATAAAAACTATAATTCCTCTTCAACATTTACAAATAATAATTTATCAAAAAGAATTTTTTTTTTCTTTGAAATTGCAATCATTTATCAAATAAATACACAAAAATGAAAATATTTTAATTCATCATTTTGTGTATTTATATACAACACACTCCATGTTTTCAATTTTTGTACAAAATTTCCGGTAAATATACAATTTCTTTAAATACACTCTTACAGTTGAATGATTATCCTTAAAAGAATTAAAAAAAAAACACTTAAATTGTGCAATTATGACAAATGACTTTGCCGTGTGCAACTTACTACTATACCGCCTCAAAAATGAGATACATCGAAGACCATCACCACCACCACCCATCCAAAAAGGATTTAGTGATGAGAATGCGTTTATGATTCCATCTAACAATTTTTTCTACCAATTTTAAAAATTTTACACAAAGGACATCAAATGTAAACACTTATAAAATTGTATTTATAATTTTTTCAAAAAAATTACTATTTCATCTCTTGGGTATATTTTGATAGTAAAAATGAGTCTATAATTTATATCCCTTTTTTTAAAGGATACACTACTAAACTATCTCTTTTTTATCCTTGATATTATGATTTGACATATTAACGTGCGTTTATTACATTTACTAAAACTCTGAGTACCTTTCTTTATATCCAATAATAATAAAAAAGGGATTCATTGATGCGCAAAGATTTTATTTAACTTTTATACGATGATCCTAGGATGAATAATGTCCTTGTATCAGCTGTATTTATACGCGATACAATTATTTTTTTAAATATTAAAAATAATTTTATACTATTTTTTTTTATCCAAAATATTTAAGGATAATGGCACGTGTATTGGGTAAAAGCGACAAAAAAACATTCAAGTAGCACTCATATTATTCTAAAAAATAATTTAACTGTTTTGATTTTCCTTTTAAATGATATAAAAAAAAGTCCTTTTAATAGAAATTTATTTATCCTTTCTTTTATATTATGTAATTTTTGTTTATTTATTGTGGGAAAATTTTCTGTGTTTCTCTAATTTTCGGATATAAATAAATATTATATTTAATAAAAACAATTTTAAGAGGTCCTTTTTTTTTAAAAAAAAGAAAAGAAGAAGGGATATTCGCAAAATGTTTACTTAAATCTTTCAATTGGATTACAATAATGATTAATTGAAAACACAATTTAAGGCAAAAAATTATGTAATTTTTTTAAAGTGCGGTTAAAAAACTAATTTTTTTCCATTAATTTTTCTGGTTTCCTTATACGTTAATTTAATGTACATTTTGTATATTATATATAAATTTTTCTTTTAATATACATGTGAGATTATAAATGCATATAACAAGGATCATATAAAATTCATGATGATGATGCAAATAAAAAGTTATCGTATAACGTACACGCATAATATTTTTTTTTATCCTATTACACATTGAATATTAAACTGGAAAGTACCTTTAGTGATTTTTACATATATATATATTTTTTTTTTGGTTCGTGAGGCGAAAAGATCCTGTATCCTTTTAGATATTTTCACAGTAAATAAAATTCCAATTTATCGGGAATAAAAAAAAAATAGATTTTTATAACATTTTCTTTTTTTTAATAAGTTCTCAGGGGATAAATAAATTTTCGTTTACTTGAAATCTTATATGGTCTGTTCGTGCTGATGGAGTTGAAAATGGGGAAAAAATATTTCCAATAATATTACAGAAAAATGTCGATGATGATCACCTTTGGTACGTTTTTTGTATGTGTGTGGCTGGGAAATTGGATACTTGATATTCAAATAATGTTAGACTATATATTTTGAGGTGTTAAATAAAATATTTCTGATTTTAAAAATAATTTTAGGAATATTAAGTATTTTGAATTGACTCTGGTTGCAAAAATTATATGATATGTATCCTCAATAATATCAGCATTTAGAATAGTACTAATAAATTGATATAATCCAAAATTTATGTCATCAAAATATTTTCTTATAATAAATGCTTTATATGAACTGTGAATCCTATATTTTCAAGTTTTTATGCTTCATTTTTCACATATTTTAAATAAATGTTATAAAAAAACTGACATAAAAACAAACTTTCTTATTAGACTAAGTAGTAAAATTTACTATCAAGTAGAAGAGGCATCAATATTTTCAATCTATAGTTAAAAAAAAACTCTACAAGTTTTTCTTGAATCTTTTTTATATCCTTTTTATTGGTTGTCACAAACATCATTTCAAGTATAATATTTTTACGATTCTTACATGTTAGTTTCTTCTCCTTTTTTTCGTATTTCTTTAATTCAATTATGTCAATTGTGAAAATTACCTTGCAAAACAAGTAACATCACCAATAAAAAACTATAAAAAAAAAAAAAAATCTTGTTGAAAAGTTTTCACATAAAAAAAAAGTATAAAATAATAATTTTACTTTCGCGGCTACTAATAAAAAAAATTTCTTTTTATTATATAAATATAAAAATTTCTGATTTCTTTTTTTTTTTATATGTTTTTCAATTATCGTAAACACGTATGCTTCATGTCCTTTGTATGGTTCGTTTATAAATCATCAGAAATACAAGAAAAATTACCCTTAAAAACAACACTTCAACTAGAAGACACATTTTAAGATTATAAAAGGAAAAAAAAAAAACTTTGTTTAGACTGGATATAAACGAAATTTTCTTAATAATAAAAATCTAGAGCCGTCATCAAATCCATTACCTTTAGCAATATCTTTCTCTTCTAATAAAATTATATTTTTCACATATACTTTGTATATAAGATTAAAATTTTTTATGCTACTTAAAGAATGTTTTTGTTATTTTTTTCCTTATTTTATTTTCTCGAATATTTGGTTGGTTTTTTTGGAAGGTACTTTTTTTTTTAGTATGACGAGGCGCGGCAAAAAATTCATAAAACCAAAACATATGGAAACATCTGTCGCCGAAATATCATTACTATCGTTTTTTTCATCATCATTATTATTTTATTGCACTCGAAAAGAAAAATAAGAAAACATAAAGTTCATTGCATATATAGTGTAAACATTTTATAATTATTAAATAGATTCTAATTAGTTAATGGTAAAGCAAAATGTACTTATTATTTTTATGGTAAATTTATATAATTTTGGGTAAATATTGATGAAATTGTGGATTGTTATCCAAATATGGGCAAACATATTGCGATTTCTTGAGTCATTTTATAATTAGAATTAGAAAGAAGACTTAACAAAACCTAAATTTGAAAATTGAAATAAATTGTGCAACAAAATGAATTTTTAATTGATTACATTATTTAAGAAACTGCTTTACAAGGATAAAATACTACATTATATATATTTAGTATATAAGTTTTTACTATAATAAACACCAAAGCAAAGTCTCTTCCAGGTTCCAGAAAGACAAAGCTAGAGTCCAGTCAAAAACCATATATATAAATATTATATATAGTCGTTGGTCCAATCCTTGATGATATGAAATTTAACTACAATTTTGTTCAACTTAAAAACCCCTCATTTTCATCAACAGAAATTTATTAAATCTGCATTTTTATTATACTTACATTAAGTGCTTACCTTCTTATTTGTATACTTTGACTTTTTGTGATGAATATTCTAATTAAATTTTAGTAGGTTAGTTTTTTCCATTAAAATATTTTTTTTTTAGTTTTGTTTAGACAGAATTGATCCTTTAAAATATAATTGTAAACAAAATAAAATTCTCGTATAGATTTAAATTCATTGTAAATCTTTATTTTATGGTGATTTTTAAAAATTTGTATTTTCTACAGTGATCTTAAATGATTTGAAATTAGATTTTACCGCATTCTTTTTAATGGTAAATGAATAATATTTAAAATTTTGTATATTTGCTCAGTAATTATAAGGAAAATATATACTTGGGAGGTCTAAATGCAACATATTTTCTATCGAATTTTATCTCGTTAATCTCATTAATTGTTTCTTGTAATTTTTGTATTGTTCTATTCAACAGTTTATTGAGCATTTATCCTTTTCCTGGGAGACCATACACGGTCGATATTTATCACAATTTTCTCACCCTCAGTAAAAATTATAATTTAGCATTTAAGTTTATACAAAAAATCATAATCAAATTTAAATATTAATAAAAATATTTTCAGTTAAAAGAAATTTTATAAATATTTTTTATTTTCACATTCGAAATTATGATTTTTTAATTGAATTTTGTGTAGGGTAAGATATCATAGTATATTTTTAATACCATCATTGCAATTGACACTTCTCTCGGTATGGGTTTTTATACTTACTAAACTTCACTGTTAAAAATTTAATATTTCAATAATTTGTACAGTGATAAAATCGTTATAATATAGGAAACTTCAAACCTCTCTGTTTTGAATTGGTATACAAAATTTGTGTAAATTAGTCCTTTATCCCAACCAAATTCTATTATGAAATACTGTATTTGGCGTACTATTTAAACAATTTATAATATCAGTGGAATATTTTGTTTTAACAGAATAGATTTACAATAATTTGTACAGTGTACTTCTACTTACTGTTAAGAAAAATTTTCACACCCTGCAATAAATATACAAATTAAAATTTAATGTAAAAGTGCGTACGGCATCTAAATCATCTGAAAAGTAGGTGGATATTTTAACCATTTCCAATTAATGTTTATATTCACCGTATGTATAAAATATTCCATACATACTTACAAAAAGACGAAGAAACGGTGGATTGCCCTTTTAGAAGACATTTTTTTAGACCAATCTCAAACACTCACTAACCAATAACAACAAAATAAAAAATGGAAAGAAAACAATCAACAACAACGACGTATCAATGTCTTTGGCCACGTGTCAATTAAATTTGATCCTTGGAAAATGAATGAATTCTCCGTAAAATTATATTTACACATTTATTTATCTATGAAAACAAATATACATTTTATACACACACAGCACAGCTGAATTTATTTTCCTGTAATCTCAACAACATTATATAGAGAAGAGTAGTTTTTCCTGTCCAACATTGTTTTTTGGTACGCACTATAGACTGTATACAATTGATAGTTTGTGTTTATAGTTATAATAATATAAAAAACTTCATGAAATGAACACGTTTACGTTTAATATTAAAACCGTATAATATATAATATTTCGACGTTACGCACTCATTTCCTATGTTATGATGATGATTATGTTGATGGACTATTCATTCAAAAAAGGATATAAAGGATTTGTTGGTTTTATATCCTTTCTCTTGAGTCAGGACACAATCATTTATATAATCTATACATACACAGAAAAAAATGAAGTGGATTTTTCAAACACTCTTCAGTGTTTGAAAAACTTTTTATGATTTTACTACTTTTTTCTATGATTTATTTAAATTTTCATTGAAACGTAAAAAACAAATAGTCAAATCAATAAAATTTTAGATAAACCAGTAACATATTTTATTAGACCAACTTTTAAACACAAATTTCAATGATTTATACACTTTTTAGTTGACCAATTTTTTCTGTGTATGTGTATGTGTACATAACGACTTTAAAATAATATAAATTATAAAATTGATTTCAAGGTAAATTTAATTATCAAACTCGTTCAGACAGAAAATTAATATTAATGGTACTTATGGTACGTTTAACCTTGGCTTATGGATTTTATATTTATTTATGTACATATATGTACATAGAATTTAGGACTTTTCCTCTTTCGTTTTTCTGTTATAATACTATGAGGTTAGAATAGATAGTAATGTAATATATAATAATAATGTATGTTGTTTATAATAAATATTTTTAGAAACAGCAGGAATCCTTTTATATACATATATATGTAGATGTTGTTTTGTTATACGAAAATTCGATATAATATGAGTTTTTGATACTTGTGGCAAAAGAATATTATAAATTAAAGTTTGTAATAATAATAATAAAAGTCATATATCATCTTTTTAGGTACATCAGTCAACGTGTAAAATATTTATTATTATTGTATTGTTGTTGTTGTTAAAACTTATATCCTTATAAATTTTGGATTATAAAAGGTTAATGAATTTGATGAAAATGATTATATTAAATTGTCTAATTAAATTCATGAAATAATTAAGTATGTTGAGTCATTCTTTAAAATCATTGACTTCTTAAATGATTTTCACAGTCTTATAAGACCTTGGATATACATCTATGTAGACTTGACTTCACAGTAGAATAAGCTTAATTTTGTGATAACATAATATTTAATTCTACCATAATTCTCCATTGATATTCTGTCATATATTGGTGCAGGCTTGACTAATAAATTAGTAATGAATGACGAAATTTTCCAGCTTGAAGAATGTTCTAATTAAATGTTATTTTATATATTTTCTACGTTAAAAGCTTATAATTCATTTATTGAAAAACAAAAGCTCATAATCAATTTATTGAACCAATGTTTCCAAAAAGAAGATTTTATTCAATTTTTAACATACTCCAAAAAATTGTATTTTACATATGTATTATTTTCTGACTGTACAATTTCTATTTAATATTTAATGTTAAATTTAAATCAAAAATCTTTCATGTTTTAAAAAAGAAAATATTATTTGATATCTCAGGTTTTAAATTTTTTTTTGTGTTATTAAAAGGATTGTAGCAGACTTTGTTGAAGTGAGAGTAGATTTATCATTTATATGACAAATAACAAAAACCAAGAAAAAATGAAACCAAGGTAGAATGTCATATATGAAGAAACTTTTTCTATTTTCTTGAAGCGAAAGGGTTGATTCCTAATACCATACATTGTTGATGATGATGATGATGATGGTGACAATATTTTTTTGTTGGGAAACTGTTGGCTTCTCTATCTCTTTCACAAAAATAGATACAAAAATATCTAGAAAAAAATATATAATTCAAAGGGTTAAATAAATGAAAACATATTCAAAAATTATTTAACTTTTTTTTTTTTAAAAAGTCACATTATATTTGTTTATATGTATTACAAAAGGTATAACAATAAGGGTATGTTTAGCTCAAAACTTTTCTTTTGAGCTTCAAATAAGGGTGAGATATTTTGGTTGTTGTTGGGGTTTGATGAATTAATTTACAAAAAAATTCAACTTTCCTATTAAATTTTGCTGATGTTTTGCAGAGACAAAAAATAATTTCGTTTTTCTATGATTTATGTCAAATTCATATTTTATATTTTAATTATCCTTCATAGTTATACATAATATACACACTGTCTTATCTGTTATTCAAAAAATAAAAAAAAAATAAACCAAAAGTTTATAATTTTTCAAAATTGAAATATAAGAGTATCCGAAATCCTACTGATAAGGGATTTATTATCCTTTGAAATTTACTTTTCAAATATATGTATGTAATATAAATGAATATTTTAGGTGTCTTAATTTCGCTCCCTTGTTTTTTTTTTGTTGGAAGAAGAATTTATCTGATTTTGAAATAATTACAGAACATTTTGAAGATTTTTCATTAAAATTATTATATAAGATTGATTGAGGATAATTTATAGAAGATATTTAATTGAATAAATTAATTTTGTGTTTTGTTTTAGAACGTTACAATGAAATATCATTATAGAAAATGAATAATATTTATAGATATTTTGTTAATAAAAATTTTTGTCTAAAGAAAATTTATATTTACCTCGTTATTTAATGGAGTGTTTCCTTTAATTAATGTTAACCTGTTAAAATTTTTGACTAATGTGATTTATATTTTGGTAAAAATTATTAATGTTGACATTTATCATGATAAATATTTATTATTATATTATATTTCTGATTTTAATTTTATAATATTAATCAGTCAACAAAAGGATTTTGATTTGATTAATTATTAAAAGTCGATCACAGTAGAAATTTCAATTTTTTGTTACTTATTGCTACTTGTATAGCTCTCTAATATGTTTCCTGGACAGGGAAGACAAAATTATAGGCTGTCTATCCCAAAATTCTGCGTCATTAGATAATAGAAGATCTTAATTTAGTATTTGTACTGTTATTACGCTATTTCACCATCAAAATATTATACAGTAATAGAACATTTTTAATAAATATAATTCTAAATCAAATTCCTTTTACTACAATTATAATACAAGTTTTATCAACTAAATAATTTCTCTAGTATTACATAAAACTGTAATATTAGAGAAATTCAAATATTATTTAGTTTGATAAAATAATTTTTCTTCAACTTTTTATTACAAATTCATTACTTTATACACAAAAATATTATTTCTTATTCCAAATGGTAAGTGTGAGAAAAATAAAGAATAATCTAATTTAATACAAAAAAAAAGAATTTTTTTTTATCCTTAATTCTATAATTTCAAAGTTTTCGTAGATATACCAAATAAATTTGTAATGTGTGGAAGGTTAATAAAAAGTTCCGGTCATAGTGGCACCAAAGTCGCAGCATTTGTAAAAATTAATAAAAAAAAGAACAGAATATCAAAGAATTACCAACATCCCAAAAAATATAAAGAAACTAATTTGTAATATAATTTTTTTTTTATTTTATTTATTATTTTATACAATATTCTTTTTTTTCTTGGTTGGAATAAATTTATCCTCTTCTCAACAGAAAATCGACAACTAACATAACCAAAAAGTCAAAAATCATATCTGATGCTTAATGTCATATCCTGAGCTAAAAACCAATTGTGTCACTAGATCATTTTATATATTTTACCGAAAAATACATACATACAAAAATAAAAAGGATAATGAAATGTGAAATTTGTGCGGATGAATAAAAAATATAAAATAAAAATATATTTGACTGTGTGTTGTGTCCACCACGCAGAAAATATATTCATTCGGATATTATAATTTGTGAACTTTTTTCTTTTTTGTCGTTGGAATGGATTTTTTTTTTTGGGTTACCCATTTTTGTGGTTTAAGTAAAAATAAAATAAGATGAATAAAAAAAAAATTATATGTATTCTTAACGCAAATAAGGTATAGTTATTATTTTTATTTATTATGGCAGTTAGCATATCTTTTAGAATAATCTTAAAGGATAATAATATACGAAAAACCAGAAATACGCACAATTATAACATTAGCCGTAACATATAAAATAGAAAATGACAAATTTTTTTTTTTCGGTATAATCATATAATTGTATTAAAAAGTGGGGTTGCCAACTGCATTACTAGATGAAATAATTCCTTGAACAAATTTTGATGTCTTGAAATGAATCAATTTGTTTTTGAAGAAATGCTGTTGAATAGTTGAATATAACTTGATAATTCAAGTTGATTAAGGATTATTTATATTTCGTCGTCTATTTGAAATGGAATTTGAACTCAGTTATGAAAAGATATAATGAAAAATTAGATTGGATTATTTAATTTTGTATAACAAATTCACTTCTCATTAGACCGCACAATTAATTAATTCATATAGAATGAGAAATTTATTAGTCCAAAATAGCTTATAGCATGCTGGCAACTCATTTCTGATGACAATTTCATCAGTTACAAAATAAAATATATATAATAAATTCTTGTTTTTGAATATCTTTATTCATATCTTTATGAAATTGGCATGAACATATTGGTCAGACAAATCTTATGATTTATATTTGTACATGGTTATACATAAACATTTTTATCCTTAATAACTAAAAGTAGTTTATTCTTATGACTTTACTATATTATGTATAATAATATTATTTGTTAGCTGTATGTACAAAACAAAATTTACCATATGGATTTAGACTTTCTTAAGAGTCTACTTTAGGCAATTTTGAAGTTAGTTTTTGTTTCTTCTTCTATTTATGTTTAGTTCATCAAAATTCTCTATAAATTTTTTTTATGCTTAAATCACATCTTTTGCCATTTTAATCTTTTAAGAAATTGTATATTATTTCTAGTCTCAATTATAATGGTATATAATAGAATAAGAAGAATATTTACATTTTAGTTTAATATTGTTTATGATCAAGAAATAAATTTATTGTTAAATAAAACAATTTTGGAAAAATAACTAAATTAGGTATAATTTTCATTTTGTATATGTATATTTATGAAAATGGTAATTTTTTAAACTAAATTATATTTGTTAGTCATTTTATCTTTATATATATTTTTTTAATAAAATTATATAGTTAAAAAATATATTATGATATAAATTTATGATGTTTTTAAGTATATTGAAATATTATAACGAATTTTATTATTTCCTTTTTAAAAGTTAATATAGAATTGACGTTGTCAAAAGTAAATGAAGGAAACTCTAATTAGGATTTGGACTATATAATTCTGTTTTGTTAGAAGTTTCCTGACACAATCATATTACAATAAATTAAAATATAACTTAAAAAATTATCGAACAGAAAGATAGTCTGAATTATTATTAGAAAGGACCACAATTATATTATTATTATAATATTCATTATACTTATATATGTAAAATCTATCCTAAAATATAAAATATTAATTTCGTCTAAAAAATATAATCACTTCTTATTTAATTTATCCTATAGTCAAATATGTTGAGTGATTGAGTCGTATTTAAATTGGTCGGATCTTACAATGTATATTTATCCTTTAATTCAATTTATACATAATATGTTGCAAACAGAAAACTATAATTTCAAATAATTAAATTACATTTTGTTAAAATAAAATAAAATATCTTAATTTAAAACATTTTTCTGAATTTGAAACTCTTTCTATTTATAAAATTAATGTTTTCAGATTAGTTTCACAATTAATTCACTTGTTCGTATACAAAACATTTATAATCCAAAATATTATTTACTTTAATGTTAATCATAATCGTTCAATTAATTTACAATACTACTATTTAAAATTCATTTTTATTAAAATTCCTCACTCTATTCTCTTCGTATAAAAATTTGTTTGTCCACTTTTGTCAGACTAAATAATGTCATCATATTTGGATGATTATCTGTTTATTTAACATTAAGATTCAATAAAGATTCATAATAAATTTTTGGCTCAGATTTCTCATATCCACTTAAGTAGTTTTTATAAATTTATTATTAAAACTCTATAAGATTTCAATTAATTTCTTGAATATTATTTTTCAATTTGTGGTAAAAAAAAAATTAAATTTTCATAAAACCAAAGAACACCTTTAAATTAAAATGTTGGCACGATTTTCATTAAATGAAAATTAAATTTTCATTAAATTTCATTTTTATGAGTTTTTAATATAAAAATATATTTTTGTAGACCCAACAACATTGTAATAAATAGAAATTTAAAATTTTATTTAGAAATAATTAAATATATGTATAAAATGTTTAAGTTGATTTGGAAATGTTCCAAAAAAACTAAAAAATTATACTTTTGGTAAATTTATGAAAAATTATTCAGTTTTTACTATTTTTGATATTTAATTTAAAATAATTTTATTATATAGTTTCAGATTTTATTATTTATCTTTTATTATAGTAGTATATAAAAATACCTTCTCTACGTCAGCAAATTCAAAAAAGGATCTGTGTGTGGCAAAACTATAAAAGATGAATAATATTAAATTTTGAGGTTTGCAAGGAAAATAAAAAAAAAATGATATTCAATTCATAAAGTTTATTGATTTTTGAAATTTCTTCTAGTAAATTCTTTCGTGTGTAAAGATTTTTGCTTCATATTTTATAAATATATGAAGCTTTGTGGCGCTGTCTAAATTTCGAAAATTTTTAATTTTACTTATATTTGCCACAAAGTTAAATATTTTTGAATAACCAATTACCTCTGTGACGAACGATAACATTGAAAAGATTATGGAAAATTCTTACCATTTGGAGATGGCCCACGAATGTGTTTGGGTAATATATAAGAATATTTCAATTAACTTTCAATTTTATAATTTAAGGATATAAATTCGGTCATAAATCCACAAAATTTTTATTCTATACTTGAAGGTGGTATTTGGTTAAATTTTAAAGAAATTAATAATTAATAATTCATATAAAATTTAATTTAACAACAATTTAAAAAAAAAATACTTTCAAATTTATAATTTTTTCTTTTATTTAAGTTTAATTATTACATAACATAACAATCAAATGCGATAATTAAAGTAAAAATAATGTTTGAAAACACATATAAATTTATCTTGTACAAATAATTGAAATTAAAGAATTAATGATGAAAAGGAAAAGAAAAATGTTTCACCATTTTTATTTTATTTTCGGCATTTCAAAAGACACACACAATGTTCGCTTATTACATACCAATACAAAATTCACAAATTATAAAAAATATAAAATAATGAAAGAATTAAGTGATTTCAGGTGTTGTGGTATGTTACATTCTTATTTATTTACAAAAAAAAGAGAGACATTATTGAAATTGTTACACTGTTTAAAAGTTATTTCTCAATTTCATCTATAGAAACATAATTAATAATATTGTGATTCTAATTATCAGCAATATTAGATTATTTAATTATTTTCCATTTTAATATTTCAATTGTAAATATAAAAAAAAAATTCATTAAACTTAATATTTCAATGTATTTTTGCATATGTGAATATAACAAACTGAAATTTCAACAGTGTAATGTATATAATAATAGAAAATTGTATAAACATTCCACAAAATATGTTCAACTTTTATATATTTAACATGTTGTCCAAAAGGTATACCAGAGAATTAATTTTTGGTTAAATATACGAACAATTTTTTTTTGTTAAAATACCATTCTATATTATGTTCGAGATGAAAATGAAAAATCCTTTTCCCACCATAGACAACTTTTTCTATTAAAATATTTTAAAACTGATAAATTTACTATAATAATTTGTACTTTGTTATAATTAAATTACATTTGAAAATTGTACAAAAAGTTTTCTGTAATAATAACGAGAAAAAAATATTATATAGGAGTATAATTTTTAATGAAAATAATGGTTGGAGTTTTTTTTTCCTCGTATAAAAATTAATCAACTTAAGCTTTTTTAATTAACGGAACATAAAACTTTGTTTACCGTATACGAAAAAAAAAAATACTATTAGTAAAATAATATATATTGTATGTAGATACCCAAAGAATTCAGGTATATGTAAATATGTTGTATATATAGTTGTTAGAAATTCTCATTATTAATGGTTGTGGGCTACCATTCGAAAGATTCGTTTTTTTTAATGAAAAAAAGCAAAAGTTTTATGGGAAAAAAGGTGGATTTATGTTTGGGTCATAGACAACAGCGCGGTAATTAAAATTTTTTAAAAAAAAATTAATTTGTTATTTTGTTGTATGGTTATTATCAAACTTTATGCATAGAGGAGAGAATAATGAAAAATGTCATTTATATTAAAGGAATATTAAATTAAATTTTGATTAAATTATTCAATATATAAGAGGTGGTTCAAAACTGTTGAATCAATTAAAAATTTGGTTTAGATTGAAATATATATACCATATAATATAAGAGGTGGTTCAAAACTGTTGAATCAATTAAAAATTTGGTTTTGATTGAAATATATATACCATATAAGTTTAATCACATTTTCTTGGTTTTATACAAATTTTTAACCATAAACAATTATAGTTAATTTGAGATTGACTGAAAAATTATAAAAGCTTATTTAAGGAACCGTTCCGTTCACCTATTTCACCTGAAATTCTTTGAATAATTAAATTAAATATACCATAAATTACTCATAATAAATTTTCATCATACAATTTTGAATAAATGCCAATCTTTACTAATTTATTAAGTATAAAAATTCTTTTTGATGAAAATGAAATTGAAATTTCATGCATACATTAATCTAAAAATCTTTATAAATAATTTATTTGATCAGGATATGAGAGCATAAATATTTACATTTTTATACATTTGCGATGGTGTCAGAAGCATAAATATTTATTGCAAAAAAAGAAATAACAAAAATTTACTTAAATTTTACACCACCATAATAATATACTAGTCAATTAAGTTTATATCCCAATTTATATATCTATATATAACTAAATTTATACAAAAGTGTGCATTCGACGAGGAGATTTACACGATTTTAATATGGTCACACCTTATGGACAGAATTTTTCATTTTTGAATTTTTCCAATACACAACATTATTATAAAGCAAAGCTGCTTACTACAAAATACTGTATTGGCATAATTCATATAATAAAAGGTATTTTCTGTAAAAGTGGGGAGGGGTTGGAGTTTTTAGCAATATATCACTGACAGGTTTTTAAACAGTAGTACATAATAATTTTCATTTTCATATATGTACATATAGTATTTTTGGTGAGGGTAAAATATAGTTTATGAAATTTATTTGTTGAACATAAAATTCCAATTTATTTACCTTTTTGGCAATGAATATGTCCAGGGTTGGATTAAACGTAAATTTTTTTGGAAAAACTATTAAAAAATCCAAAAAAAACTTCTTCTCATTTACACTTTTCTGAAACTTAAAGTATACTTGATAAAACAATGTGCCAAAACCTGGTTAAAAAAAGACGAATACTATAAACAATTTATGCAACATTTCTTTTAAAATACTGAAATATTGTAAATTGTTGAAACATATCACTCAGGTAGAACACTCTAAAATGTTTCAATATTATTAAAATCATAAAATAATAATTAGACTAATTTAAATCATATTTTTTTCGCATATTAAATGAAAAAAAAAACCGGCCCTGAACTTAAGGATTATCGTCGCATCATAAATTAACCATTTATACAAATTACACAGGAAAATACACCGTAAGACCACCATTTAAATTTAATTTGTGCACATAGTGACAAATTGACTGTGAATTATTGAATGCCAAATTGTGATTATCGTATATACAAATTTGCTTGCTATGTTACACTTTAATACACTTACACACAATAATAATACTATTTGGTCTGTCTGTCGGTGATAAATGTCACAAAATTTGTTTGGCATTTATAAGTATTTTTTTCGTTTTATAAATTTCTTTTATACTATGTTAAAAAAATTTAAAAAAAAAAATTGAAGAAAATTTAAGTTATTTTTAAAATTTCCGGATTTTAATATTTAAAATATAATATATTTTTTTAAAAAGTTTATAATTTATTTGAAACTTTGATTTATACATGTTGATGGAAATAAAATATGATAAAATCTTAAAGGTGTATAGTGTAATGTTATTTCAAATATTTGATGTGATTTAATGAAAAATTAGTATTTGATAGTTAATGGATAATTTTAAATAAATATTTATTATTTTTGGTATTCTACTTTCATGATTTTCAAAAGAATTTTAATAAATTCGATAACTGAAAATTATGCATTTTTGTTGCACCCAAACAAAATTTGGCTTAATGCCAAAAGAAAATTATTAGCAAAAAAAAAAGAAGAAATATTGACTATGAACTCTGGGAAATGAAATATTTATTTTAATTTATTTACTTACATCATATATAGAAACACATTATTCTCTTTTTATTTTGTTCAAATATTATTATTGATCATCAAAAATTAGCGTAATTTATATAGTTTAGAATTATATTGCTAAATAATATTTATTATTTGTAATTATTTCCATAATAACTTTGTGTATATAATGCAGTGAATAATTTAAATTATTATTGAGTTATATTTTCATATGATTGCTTATTTATTTTAAATGGAAAATTGAAATTTAGATTTAAAAAATTAAATATCTATTAATAATTGATAAAACATTATTGAAACATAATGTTTAAAATGTTTATTTAAATTTTATTTAGTTATAATATTGTAGAAACTTGTTGATTTGTATTTAGTTTGATGTTCTTATAATAGAATATTTCAAATTTATTGTGGAATTGTTTTTTCATTTACTAATTTTTTTTAATTAGCTTAATTTTAAATGCAGACATAGACGAAATTTGTTTCTGTATTTATTTTATATAAATTTCTAACCTGAGTGTTTGCTTAAATCTTTTTGATAAAGTTGATATTAGTCGTCATCCTCTGCATTTTACCCTATTTTAAAGTTATATTCCTTGTATAATTATTTTCAACTGTTTAATAAGTTGTAATTCGAATCCAGTACCCAAATTTAATACTATATACTTTAATAATATTTAATATAACAAAAAATATAAATGTATACCACAAAAAAAAATTCTTTCCCAATAAAATTTCATATTTCTCGCATTAATTATCAAAAAAAAAAAAAAAAAAATTGTGTTACTTTTAATTATGGTCGTTTTTATTTCCAGCCTACAAAAACCAATTATTTATAAAAATTTATTATTTACGGTCATAATATTAACTTCTAAACATTAAATATATAGTAATTTCATAATAACATAATATACTTACCCTTACTCTTAGAAAATATTTCGTTAATGATGTCATTAATAGCGCGAAATTATACACACATGTAAGAATTTCATTTTTGTCCTTTTAGAGACATAATTAATAAGCAAAAAGAGAAAAATTATATTTGATCACTAAAAAAAAGGTAGTAAATTTTACTATAGACTTTATAGAAAATATAAAAACAAATGCGTTCCAAGGATAAATTTATCCTTCATCTAAGTTAAAAATGGAGTATACTTAATTTTTGAAAGAAATAAGATAATGATGCTATTAAAAGTAGGAATTGCATATGGCACTTTACTTTACATAAAAATATATTTTATTTTTATTGTATTTTTGTATTCTACATTTAATTTATGAACAACAACAAAAAAAGTCTCTGCTTTTTTGTTGGAAATAAATTAATGTGGTAATAAAGTTAGCACTATAGTTAAAATTGGTAATATATCAAAATATTATTAGAAGAGTTCGCATCATTCAAAAAAAAAAAGTAAAATTATTTATTTTCATAAAAATTACGATTTTTACGAAATTGGTTTCAATAAATTTTTATTTAGTTTATTTTTGAAAAAATTATTATAAATTTATTGACAAATTTTAAATACATTGTCGGTTAGGCAGCAAGAAACCATCGATGTCGGATAATAAATGCTATAATTCTATATGTTATATAGGTCAAAAGTAAATGATATTACAAATCAAAATATCTCCACAAGTATAATAATTTTAACTGTGACTGCATGCCGACATATATTAAATTTATTTAATTAATATTTTAATATTAACATCGGAATAATCTGCCATTAGACACACAAAAAAATATTTAGTAACTTATCAAACAAACCCCATAATTATATAACTTTATTTTTCATATAATAATGAAGCCAAAAATGGTTTTGTTTTAAATGTTGATCTTATTGCTGTTTGATTTTTAATTTTATTATAATCACGACGACAAACCAAAAATATAATTTTCAAATTCAAAACGACTATTTAAGATTGTCAATATAAATAATATGTCTAAATTCATTGGAACACTTTAGAATGACATTAATGTTGCTATATAGAAGTCATAAAAGTTCTTCGAGAGTTTTTCAATTAATTATCAACAAAACATTACTAGCTATAGCTATATATTATATGAACACAAAATTTTAATAATAAAAACCAAAATGTGGTCTGTCTGGCAACAAAGAATTTTTTTTTTTTTTTAAATTAATGAATTCTTTTAAAGGTCTTCACTAACTCATAATATCCTAATTAAATATATATATACAAAGTTAATTCGTTCTCCTGCTGCTGCTAGTGATGGTGGTAGATTTTATTACCACAAAAATAAAATATACTTCGTACTTAACTCGTTTTCCAAATGTGAAAACATTTAACAATTGCATATACAAAAGGAACAAATCAATCAATTAAGAATAAAAATAAAAATAAATTCTTATTTAAACATCATAAAAATTGTATCGTTAAAATGTCAAAATTTAAAGATCAACAAAACATATATTATATGTAGTATGTATATTAAAATCACTTAAAATTTTCATCAGAAATTTGATACCAATTCGAAAAGGGGATGAAAAATTTGTTTTGGTCCAGGTTTTCTATAAATTTCAAGAATTGAAACTAAAATATCGGATAAGAATTTTTTTTTGTTACATATTAAAACTGAAAAATTCTTTAAATCAAATCTATCTATGGATCTGTATAAAATCTCAAAATAAACCTTTTAGTACATAACGACTTATTTTCATATTTATTTTTGTACCTTTTTTATTCTTGTAAATATTCAACGCAAATAAAAATATTTGTTAAAAACCATCCCTTAAATAGACGAGGGAGGATATTTATATATATTTAAAAAAAATTTTTGCCAAAAATCGTCCTGAATATTATGTGAATTTGAGCACATGCTTGTTGAATAAACATTATATATATAAGAATGTCATATTTTCCGTTTTTAATACATTTTTCTGTTGTACAATATCCTTTGGTCCTTAGAAAAATAAACTTAAATGTTAGACTATATTTATTGTATACCTAGTATTGAATGTGTACAAGTCCATTAAGAAAAGGTATCACATTTTAAGCTAAGAAAATATATTAAAATGATTCAAAAAAAAATCATATAGAAACTCATAGAAAAGTTTACTCCTTGCTGGCACATTATTTTCGGAGAATTTATTTATGCTCTAACTAAATTTTTACAATATCTAGAAGAATAAGGACCAACAAAAATATCTTTAAGAAGAAATACTTGACCATATGATGCTGAACTGAAAATTTATAACAATGTTAAAAAAAAAAATTTTTTGTTGGAAAATGTAAAGATGCAATTTGTTTACAGTGTGAATAAACTCAAAACTTATGGACCAAAAATATATTTTACATTAGACAAATTTTAAAATATAGTTTAGGTAAATTATTTACAGAGTTAGAAAGAAAATATTATATTGTAAAAATAAATATTAGACATTTTGTGTTTATTTAAATGAAAATGTAAACAATTCGGACAACGGACATACCATAAATTTTCATAATACATAAATATATTTTTCATTTTCTATTATATTTTAGTAAAAAATAATGAAATTTTGAAGGTGAAATTTTGATTATTGTTATTTTTATGTAAAATAATAATATTGATTCAGAAAGATTAGAAAGACTGGTAATTTAGCAAATTTTAGAGAACGTAGATTTTATATAAATACCATAAAGTGCTTAAATAACGAAATTTAATTTTAAATTCATCAATAATCATCTTCTATATAATAAAGGATAATATGAAATACAAATAAATTCCGAATAAATACATTGAAGCATAACAAATAAATAAAAAAGTCATAAATTTTCTTCCATAAATCTACAGGACACACCTGGTAATTATCCGTAAAAAAAAAGTATATCTCAATAGCAATAATAATTTTTAAAAGGACAAAATGGTCCACTGGGGATTTAAAAGACATACAAATAAATCCCAAAAACATATTAACTTGAAGACTTTATATTTACTTGTTAAAAATTTGGACGAAAATTATATGTTATCCTTTTTGAAAAACGTTTTTATTTATATATTTCTTCTTACAAAATTTATTGTGAGGGTCAAATAAATAACATAAGAAAAAAAGTTTATAACTCGAAAATGGCAGTTAATTGAACGATTTATGTGATCGGCAAGATGAATACGAAGCAGAAAATACAATAAAGAATTTTTATTATAGTACAATTTTAATAGAATTTAATTTGGTTGATAAACTGTTTAAGTTTGCAGTCAGTTTTGTGACTAAGACTAAATAATTTTACATTTTTTCGTAAGTTTAACTAATTTTATTATAATTACTTTTGTTATAATTTAAAAATTCATGATTTCTGCAATATTTAAATTATTTTTCATTATGAAAAAAATCAACTCTATTTTCCATATTAATTAATATTCGAATTTATCGTTCTGTATAAATTAATAATTTATTCATTCAATAATTTTTTATTATTAACTTCAAAAAGGAAACTCAAATAAATTTATTTTACCAATTTTTTTGCCATCCTTAGCTAATTAAATTGGACTAGAAAAAAAAAAAAGAGAATAATTTATAGGAAATTTCCTCAAATCATGCACTTCAACGATATAACTCATTATTATGCATAAAATCGGACATTATAAACTTTTAATTACAATTTTTTTTTCTCAATTTTGTATTCCTTTAATCAAAGTTTTTCATAATTTTACAATTTTTTTGTAATACTTTTATTAAATCATATTTTCTTTTTTTTTTTAATAAAATGAAAATGAAATTATTAATTTTGTTAGCCACAAGAAAAAAAAATTAGGATAATTTTTATCCCTTCTTAATTTCTACATTATTATTAATTTACTAAATTTCATCACGGAAACGTAAAGTATAAAAAATTATTTTCGAAAAAAAAAAAGATTATAAAAAATATAATTATTTTTATTTAAAAAAAAAAAAAGAACAAATCTTTCAACATCATCGCTAATTCAAATCACACCTTACAATTAAATCTAAAAGTGAATTTATTTAACAGAGAAGAATAACAACAACAACAAAAAATCTGGAAAATTATTAATGTTAATGTAACGCAGCAATGAATTTTCCAGACAAAAACAATAATTTTTCTTCTGTTTTTTTTTACATTTTAAAGGCACCTCATTAATATATAAAAAAAAACTTTCTGTTATATTAATTTTCCTTATCCAAGCACCGCCGCGAGTTTTTTCGCTTATCGAAAATTTATTCTGTACGCGTTTACGGTCGCATTTTGTAACGATGACGAGTCTACGCGGTGAAAAACGTGTATGGTTCATACTGACAGATTTTTTTTCAAAAATATTTTGTGCTTCTTTTTTTTAAGTATTTGGTGGTTTGTTGCTTGTACAACTTTTTATTATGAAAAATTACAGATGAAAAATTTTATCTATATGAGACATCAACATGAAATGGAAAATTTTATTTTAAATGTAAGCAAAAATTAATTATTTTTTTGTGTAAAAAATTATTGATTTGCCTTGAATTTTCACTTAGTAAAATTATATTCGATTTATAGGTTATTCACATAAATGTTTACATTCTTTTTTATATGTATAACTCATAAACTAAAATTAATTGTTAAAGTAATGCGATTACCTAGTTTTCGATGCGGCATTTCTCGTGATTGACAGATTTAAATGTTATTTTTAAATTATATTTATTTGCACTATGCAGTTTTCATCTTATTTTGTCCAGAAAATATCTAATTGTTATTGTAATTGTTATTTTTAAAATATCTACATAAAATATCAAATCTTTGACTTTTATATGTTGCAAAAATTGTTTTAAAAATTTTCACCTTTCAGGTAATAAATAAGAAAATTTACTGTAATTATACGTTGTAGTAATTTTATATTATTCTATTGATTTAGTTTAATTTAGTTAAAAATTTATAAATTAAATGTTCGATACTGAATCAAATTACATTTAATTAGTATTTTCTGCTTAGTATTTTAAATATTATAAAAATAAATTCATATTAAACTTTTACGCTAAACATAATAAATTTACATATAAGAATTTCAAAAAAAAAAAAAAGAAAGAGTAGATCCAATATATGAAAAAAGAAATTGACTAAAAATTATTTTTATATATTCATAAAATTTAAAAGGATTTATTTTTATGGCCCGTGAAATTGTCTCAGACGAGGTGTTTATTGAATCCAATATCTTCGAAGTAATTCAAAGGATCAACATTATATATATTAGATGTATTTTTTTTATACATATATTCATATAGTAAATTTCAATATATGTTATAATAAAATTCGATTTAATATTATATTCGTGTCTTCGATTTTTGGTTATCCTTTTAAGAATATATATATACAATATTCTTCTATATTAAAATAGTGGAAAAAAAGGATAACAAACCAAACAAAACATTGATTTCAAATATCGAATAGTATATTATATAGAATAAATTTATTTAAAAAAATTTCAATACTATAACTAAAAGGATGGATAGGGCGATAAAATTGATATTGACAACGATGATGGTATGAATAGATTGAAATCTGACAAATTACTATCAATTTTTTTTTCTTATATTATACGATACATATAATGTAGATGTATAATATTTAAATAAAAAGTTAAGCCGATTTTCTTTAACTTTTTATTTACAGCATAAAAATTATATAAGTTTTTCTTATCCGAAATATCAATTGATTTATAAAAGTTTAAATAAATATTTGTGTAAACATTTATAGTAAATTTTTTTGATATTTTGAACTGAATTAGACAGAGATTTTCAGCTCTTTGAATAATGAGACTGTAACTAAGACTGTAAGATCTTATGATTTTGATATAAGTAAAATGATAATGAAAACTTCGGACAATGAAAATAACTTTATTTGTTATTCATTGTCCGACGGTTTTCACTAAATTTCTTAATTGTAACTTAATTTTACGAGTATCTACGATTAACTTATACATCATTTCAAATATTTATAATTAAAAATCTTAAATTAATTAATAAATATATTTTCCTTGCACTATTTTTTTACTTCTCAACGGCTCAACAGTTTAAATTATTACATTGTTATGTAACATAGTATTCCCTGACTTTTAATTACAATCTACCAAATATACAATATTATAGTATTTATTTATAAGTGAAAATATCTCTCATATATATATATATATATATATATATATATATATATATATATTAACAAATATTTTCTTTAAATTTCTATAATAAAGGATTCTTCCTGTTAAATATTCTTTCCCCCTAACTCTTAAACAGACTTTAAAAATGTCTGTAAGAATTCTATGAATTACTATAATTGATGGTGTTTAATTAAAAAGACGTATTGCGTACGTGGTATATCTTAAATGAAACAGATTTCATATTAGACGCGATTTATTTTCTTCCTCTCTATATATAAAATATAAGGATATATCCTTGTAGTATTAGTAAATGTATATTTCTTTATATATTTAGGTAAATAGAGGAAAAATGTCTTTATTAAAAGGCACATTGAGGTGTATTTGTGTCTATATAATCTTTAAGTATATAATATACGTGTATACCGTATATCTACAATTATGAAGGAACTAAGACCGCACACTCAATTTAATTACTAAAAAAAGGATATTTAATATAATTAAGATGACATTTAATGTATTTTCCTGTTATTTCAATTAAGCGGTAAACATAATTAGCGGTGGCTTTTCTCTAATCTCTTCCACTGTAATTAGTTATATTTATATCAAGAGGAAAAATATCATAATTAATTTATTTTTTATTTTTTTGGGAAAATATTCTTTGTTCTCAGTAAAATTTGTAAATATACGTAACGAACTTTAAAAAATATTGAAAAATATGCAAACATATGTAGAGAAAATGTGTTGATATTCAATTAATCAAGATTTATAGAAATGTTCGAGGAATATTAGAGAAATGATTAATATTAAAATAGGTGCAGAAAATTTATTTTATTACTTACATAATTTTAAATTAACATATTGTTAGGATGTAGGGTAACAAATAATAAATTATTTTTAATTTTGTAATTAATAGTTTGGTTTAATGATGTAATACATCTTAAAGAAGAATACTACATTATGGCATCGAGATGATATTGAAACATATTTTATATTTAATTCCTTATTTTTTACTATAATTAAATTAACAAATTAAGTCAAATTCAAAAAAAAAATCAGGAGTACAATTCCTTTTAAATCAAATTTTAAATAAAATTTCGATTAAAATTCACAGGAAACTAAAATTATCATATTTAAAAGAAAAAAATCTTTATTTTTTGTCATAATATTTACATCTTTTTTTGCATTTTTAATGTAAACATAAAATTTATTGCCTCGTCAGTGCTAAATGCACATCATATAAAAAAAACATCATAACAGAAATTTTATCTTAAAGACTATCTTCCGGCCTCAAAATGAAATGATTAATTTTAGGTGATTTATGTTTGATTAACATGAATCTTCCGTCCATGTTTACATTAAAGACGTGTGTTTAATCATTATACATATAAAAAAGATATATGAAAAGGCGCATTCGTTCAGCAAAACACAATTTACATAAAAATATGTTATAATATACAAAACAAACAAAATTTAATTTTTTTTTTTATAGTTGATTTTTATTGATGAGAAATATCTTATTAAATAAACCGGTCACCAAATCATCATCATCAAAAATAATATAATAATTTTTCCAAATCTTTATGTCACTTGGAATAGAAAGAGAAAGAGTTTTTTAATATAAACACACGAAAAATAATTTTCAAAAAATTAATACTAATTTTTTTTTGAGGATTTTCTTTTCTTTAAGTGAAACAATTTTTCAAAATTATATTAATAATTTTTTTTTCTTTTTCGTTTCAATATTATAATATACAAAAATCTTTTGATGACGTTAATGATTGATTAATATTTACTTTACAACAAAAAATTCTTTTTTTTTTTATTTAATTTGTTTTGTGTATAAAATGAGAGAAGAAATTTGTTATTTTTATAATGGTGGACAACCGCTAAATATTAACAAGAATCAATATATAATTTTTGGTATACAAAAAGATATGTCATATCCTGTACTTTGAATTATTAATAGTTGAAAAATTTTTTGTTTACATATTTTATTATAAAAAACACAAATTTTTGTGTGAGCTCAATTAATTTGTAAATTTAATGCTCTTTTAAAATCAAATGAATGTTTGTTGTTGTTGACTTTGGATCAAACAAAGACCACCTTCTAAAATGACTGGCATAAAAAAAAAATGTTACTATAAATATCCTTGAGAGGGTATATTTAAGAGCTTTCAAAATTATAAGATTACCAGGGAGAAAATTCAAATGTTAATATATCGATGGCGTTTTGTCGATAATAATATTATTAAAAGTTTTGACAATAATACTAAAATATTATATATCCTTTAAAATTAAATTAAATTGAACTTAATTTTTAATGTTCTATTATCAATAAATAATTTATTTATAAAATTATGCATACAAATAAAAATATATTCAAATACTTTTCTTCTAATATCGTCTATCATTGTAAAAAAAAATAGTTAATTCCGATATTTTTAAATTCGATACATTATTCTTGAAATCTACTATTATGGACCAATAATATAAAAGTATAATTTTCTTTACTATTATATTTTCTTTTTCCTCTATTTATATTAGAAATAATCTGTAGGGTAAAAATCAAGAAACACGTTGAAATATTCTGTACATAATATAACAACAAAAATATGGCAACAACAACAACAACAACAACAAAAAACTAAAAAAAAGGGGGGATCCTTTTAAGATTTGTTAGAATTTATGTTAAACGTAAAATTGGGTAGAGTGTAAAGGAATGGTTTAAATATGAATGAGTACTGGCTCCAGACTGACGGTCTCGCCAAGATAAAAGAGATGATGTTTCTTCCCTGTGGATAAAAGGACACGTATATAATACTCAGGTTCATAGTCACTTATAATATCACTAAAAAAATATATATACTATTATATGGTATATAAGTATGAAGGATAATTTTTTTGTTACAAGTATGAAGAAGAATTTAATGAAAAGAAACAACATTATGTGTAGAAACTCCTTTATTATATTCATCCTGATATATTTTATCATATAATATAGTTGTTATATTTTTTTTCCTTATATCCATAATTATATCCTTTCACGTTTATATTTTTTTTTTTTATAAAATAAAAATAAAGGACTTTCTATATATAAAAAAATTGTTATCGTTTGTGATTATGTAGACGAAAGTAATAAATATGAAATAAAAACTCATTCAAAGGTAAGAAATTATATGAAATGTCACAGATTTAAGTACATATAGCTATAAAAATATAATTCTACAAAGAAAAACTATTACTGGATTACTGGGTCCTAATCTTTTTATAAAGAATATTAAATGTTTAATACTAAATCAACTGCAACTTTACATACAAAAATAAATATTACCAAAAAAAAAACGCTTTGTTAATTATGATTTCAAATGACGACCTCAATAAATCAAAAATCTTTTGAGTACAAAAACATTTAAATAAATAGAATAACATAAATTTAATGATATAGTTCTTAGAAATTATATATACCGTATATCAAAATTTTCTTATGACGCCTCGTCATTCAGAAAAATAATTAAAATTCAAAATAAAAACATTTGACCATTAAAATTATGAAAGAGGAAAAATCTTGACAAACAATTTCGCGTAATTATTGTAATTTTACTTAATTTTTTTCTTTAATCACAAAAAGAAAAAATATGTTATTAAGGTATAAATAATAAATTTATATATTTTTACAAAATTGCAAAATATTAAAAATATAATAATAATTATTATTTTGTTTTTTTTTTTTTGATAATTTTAACTTTAACGATAATAACTACAAAAAAGACAACCATCAAAATAATGAATAAGAATAATAAATTTTATTTTCTTTGGCAATCTGTCAACCAACTTAAATAAGTTGCATTGATGTTTTATAGCTTTTAATGTTCTGCAGGTTAATTCATAATTTTTTAATGTGTTTTTTTTTCGGCTACATGAAAATTAACAAAAATATATTTTTTTTTATATATATATTTTTAAGTAAAAATTTTTTTGAATTTTATAATTATATTATAGTATAGCTAAAAGACAAATTAGACAGTAAATTAATTTTAATATTTATTTATTTTTGAAAAAAATGCATAATTTCAAAGCGTATTTGAAAAATTTGAAATTTTTTAAATGGGAAAAGAATATGAAATGAAAATGTTTTAAATAATATTGAATGAAAAATGAATTATTGTGAATTTTTACACAATTAAAAATATTTAAATATATTAAAGTATAAATTCATATGAATATAATTACACAATTAGTTTAGTAGTACCTTGACTTTATAATTAAAAATTAATTTTGATTATTAAATATTTTGTTGCCCAGTAATCATCAATTTGTAAAATTTGATATATGTACAATAGAAATTAGGATTATGTAGATAGCGACCAACGCATTTGATACATTAATAAACTAATTAATATTGAAAAGTTCATATTTAACAATTTCAAAATTATTGGCAAGATTACATTTAATTTTTGAAATTGCTTGACATTTAAAATAAAATTAGTTTGTGGGTTATTAAGCCGCTGGCTATGAAAATAAAGGTAATTGGTATAATTAAAGACAACTTTGATATGAAAATGACGAATTTGCAACTTATTGTTGTACATTTCCCATTTATGAATATCCTTCTCTAATTGTCAATTGAAACATTTTCTAAAATTACAATTAATGAATCTACTCCCTTTTCTATTATTATATACATTATATACCTGATTATCAATTGACAATTATTATTATTATTATTATTATTATTATTGTCCTTAATTATGCCAATTACCTTTGATCTTTGAAGTTAAAATAAAATTGCTATATAAATACTTTATATAATATTTATTTTATCACATTTAGTGAACCACAATCGTAATGATCCTTTTGATGCATGATAATAATTTTTAAGGAATTTTTTTTTCTATTCTTTTTGTACAAACAATCAAGTTGTGATTAAAGGTTAAAATATATAAAGCACACACGTGTCCTTCTCGTTGTATCCCTGATTTTTTATACCTTATAAAAGATTAAATTACATGTAAAAAAGGGAGACTATTTGTTTTTTTTTAAATAATTTTTCAATAAATTTTTTTACTATACATATTACTATATTCATCGTTCTATTCCGAGGGATTTTTTTGTATATCCTTTAAAATATTATTGATAATCCATGGACATTGCGTTTTGCTTGTATACTAAAAAAAAGAAGAAAAATAACAAATCGATGGTCTTAAAACAAAATCTCTTTTCATGACATTTTTATATTTTATATAAAACGATTTTTGTTGTTTTTTTGTCCATGCATGAATGAAGAAAATATATTTTAGGATTCTGCATTTAAAGCTTTACATATGTTCACCAAATAATAGCCAGGATATTCATAATTTATATTTTTTTTACCGCTACACTATAAATGATATGCGGTAGGTAATAATTTTAAACTTTGTATACATAATATGAAAAAAAGGATACTGGATGATTTTTTTTTATGAATCATATTTGTGTTTAATAAAAATAGAAATAATGGTAAAGAGAATATACAGTATATAGATTTGTTTTTTGTTTGGACGATGTCCATCCTTATGAATATTTTTACTCATATAAATGTAGAGGGAAAATATGTTTGTAAATAATATTAGATTCCAGTTGAGCAAACACTAAAGAAAAATATATTGGAAATCATGACCGCAATAAAAAAAATATATAAATGTAAAAGGATAAAAATCGAAATTCGTTTTTTTTTGTATAGTGAGCAAGAGAACACCGGATGTGTGGAGGTGGTATAATCTTAAGGTTAGTCTATTTAAATGAAATGTACGAAAAGGTTTAAAATGAAAAATTCAATTTTTTTTTATTTATTATGAATGATTTTTGTAGTTTTGAAAATTAATTTCAAACGAATATAAAAAAATCAAATCAATCATTATTAAAATTTTGTTTTTGCATATATTTTTAATCAAAGTTTTATGACTTGAATGAATATTGATTTAAGCAGCATAAGTTTTAATAAAGATCTGACCATAGTTTTAATCCTGAAGATATTGAAAGGAAATTTATGAAAAATATTTATAAGAAAATAGATAAAAAATATTATACATATTCAATTTGTAAGTAGTTGGTAAATTGAAAAATGTAACTAATAAAAATTTTCATTATGTTAATTTTAATTCGCTTTCTTAAATAATTAAATATCCAAGTAAAATGATAAATTTATCTTAGAACGAAATATTCGCAGGTTTATGATTATATATATTAAAGTAAAAGACTTGGATTTAATAGCTCAATGATTACGATGTATATACTTACAAATAAATAATTTTCTTAGATTAATAAAATATTTTACCTTCCAAAACACAAATTCTCTGAACTTGTACAGAAATTCCTTCATAAAATTATAACATCCATAATATTGTGTTTAACTTAAATAATTTTTATAGATAATTTTAATTCCTTACTAGTATATAAAAGCTTTTATTTTTCAAATTAAAATATAAAATTCACAAAATTCCATATAAAAAAGATTTATAAAATGAAATACAATTATTTATATTAGTATATGTAAGTATATAGAAAAACGAAACGTAATTCTTTCACTATGTCCTTAATAAGTAGTACTGGCGCCAGGACTATGCTTCATTTCCTTAGAAATTTCAATTAAATTGTATTATATGCACTCATCGTATCTCCACATATCTAAATTATATAAGTACATATATAACAAAAAATTGTTGGTGCAAAATTTAATATAATTTTCCAGGAGCATGCATAAGGTTTACGTTTGTTATACATATCCAGTTGAAAATATTACTTATTCGTAAATTATATAAGGAAATATAATATGTGTAAGTATATATGGGTACCTATATTATTTGTCTGTAAAACCACAAAACTATATTATATCTAAACATATATTTGTATTATTTATATACCAAGACATGCCGCGATAAAAATACTGGAAATATCTTAATATGCAAAAGCAGTCGAGCAGTTTATATAGATACGGAAAGAAAACTTATTACAAATATTATTCATGTTAGAATTATAATATAAAATATTCTATATTTTCCAACCGCACATGTAACTTTGTCTTCTGACATTTTCAATTTTCTATGTTTTCTATTCTCTTTTTTTTTCAACATACTTAAAATATTTCAATTTCTGGAAAACATATTACCTAAAAAAAAAATGTTATACTAAGAAATAGTTTTCCTCATATATCGAAATAGAAAAAACACGGCAGTTCAACAAAACCAAAATAAGTTAAACCGATAAATCTAAGAAAATAGTTTTAAATCCTGAAAAGGGTTATAAACATCAATTAATCAAATTACAAAATATTATTGAATTAAAGAAAATTCCTAAAATTAAGTTCAAAATCTGATTTTCTTCGTTTGAAAAATATATAATTTCCACAAAAGTTTATGATATGTATTTCTAGTCTACTGTTTCGGATGACGTATATATTGCTTTAGTACAAAATATCCTTTTGATTAAAAACAATTTATTAAATCTTTAAGATTTAATTGAAATTTATGTCAAATTTTCACTTTAATTTTTTTGGATTTGCACATATGTTACTCTCTTCTAATAAATAATTTTCTTTAATTTACACAAATAAACGAAAGGACCTTTTTTTAAACTAAAATCATGTTTTTTTAATAACCAAAGCACAGGTTTTTCACCCTTTTATCAACTTTATGTATGAAGAAAAAAAAAACAAAGGACAATCTGATTTGATAAAGAAAACGTATTCAACCTTTTAAACTTTAATGAATACCACCAATACACACAAAACCTATAAGTTAAATTACTCACGATTCTGAAAACAGGACATCTTCAAGAAAATTGTTTGTTATGGGTTGAGAAATTTTCGAGAAAATTGAAAAATAAAAATTTTTTACTAATCTAGAAAATATTTCCTTTTTTTTTATTTGGACAGTTTTAAATAAAATATATGTTGTTATTGTATAATTGAAAAGGACATGGCAATTCTTTAAAAAGTCAAGAAAAACTTGTCTCGTTTTAAATCAAATTGAACACAAAAAAAAAATATAATGAAGAAAATTATAAATGGTGACTTTCTAAAATGAATCTGTTGTCCAGTAAGGGATTTGCCTTGTGGTTTTCCAGCTTGTTATATTTTGCTTTAGCAAAAAAAAAGGTGAAGATGGTCAATAAGGTTAAATCACAAAGATTTTCTCTCATTACTTTTGTTACATTTTCATATTTTGGTTTTTGTTTTGTAGGGTAAAGAAATGGAGAAGTTTGTACGTGGTTCAGAAAAGTAAATTTTTTTTTATGTTATATACATGTATAGGTGATGTGTATTTAAGGATATGATACGATAAAAGCTTTTTATTTTCATTATGAGTATTAAAGTAAACAAAAGGATATTATTATATTATAATACAAATACTTTTGGAAATAATATTTCCTTATATAATAATGTAAATATTGAATTTTGGTTTTATTTTCTACGTTCAGACAATAAAAATGAAATGGTTTTTATTTCGATATTTTATGTAAGTGAAAATTATAATGGATTTACTTAAAGGTATATTTTTCCAGGGATGGTTTCTGTCAAGACATTTATTAAAATATGCGTATGCCATCATTTATATTGCCTGAAGGAGGTGAAATTTTAGAGTATTCTGAAATTAAATTCGTTTGAATATTAAATAAAATTAATTATTAATAATTTACTTTAGAAATTAGTATCCTTTTAAGTTTTTCTTCTGGTGTCCTGCTCTGGTAAATATTTTTTGATTGATAATTATAATGATAATATATGAAAGAGGATGTGGTGACTAAAAGCCACTGGGTATGGACTATGAGTGTCTTATAGACTCGTATACTATTTTGAGTAAAAGGTAATTAAAATACCTACATTTTGATATAGTATACGTATAGATAGTATTGAGTATTTTCATACTCAACTCATACTTACTTTTATCATTAATAGAAAAATACCTACTATATTTAATGTTATAATAATGATAATATTTATTTTCCCCATTTTTATTTAATAATAAATGATTATATTTGAAGAAAAGTCACCGTTTATATTATTTTCATTTCAATTTCTAATAGTAAAAAGAATCATTAAAATTTCTCTTTCGTGCGGAAAAAAAGTAATCAAAACCGAATTAGCTATAATAGAGAAATTGGTCTGTTAGGAAAACTATATAATATAAAGGTAAACATTTAGAAATATTTGATTGTCATTTACGTTTGAAAGAATTTCGTGAGTTATAAAATTTTGATTTATTGTTAATAAGTCATCATTTAATTAAATCAAGATTTCATTAATCACATTATTTTATCATAAATAATTAATTTAGTAAATGATTAGAAAAAGATATATTCTCGATGTAAAATAAGTTAACAATCATAAATTTGAGGAGGCAGAATATCGCGAAAATTTAAAAATTGGTTATAAATTTTCCTCTGCATTACAATATATATAATAAAAAATCCTTTACATTGATATTTAAAACTCAAAATTTATACCTATAGAGTTTTTTGTAATTTTCCAAGTGAATAAACCAATTTTCCCTCTTTTATTTATATATTATTATAATTCTTTTATGGCATATACTGCAATTTATTTATGACCTGACACCATTTATTTTTCACAATTTCCCTCGTGAATATAGCTTTAACCACATCAGACCCATCAGGTAAATTTTAAATTTTATATACCTTTTATCCACTTTAACAGAAATTTTGTCGATGGCTTTTAGTGAACAATGTTATTTATTGGATAGCATCCTTTTTCCGAATATATGTACAATAAGTCTGCATACCTGGGTTGTGCAACAATAAAAAAAGTGAACAGTTAAAAGCCTTTTGTGGCATTTCCAATCCATAAATATACAAATTAAAAATTACTGTGTGTATTTGACTGTAAAATCCTATAAAATGAAAATCATGTACAAAAGAAAAAAAAAATATTAATTTTAAAATTTACGCAAAAAAATACGTGGAAAATTGAATTGAAACAAAATTTAAATTTCATTGAAAAAAATTACATATTTTCTCTTGCAATAATTTATACTTTCTTTTTTGTTAAAGAAAAATATTTTTATCATCCTGCGGAGATAATAAAATAACATAAAACAAAAAATGTCATAAAAGAAAATATTCTTTTTATTGTTATTATTCGTTAAAGATAATAAATTTTCCAAATTATTTCGAATACTGCCAATATTCATGCAAAATATATCCTGTGTTAAGTAGGAGCAAATATGAAAAAAACTTTTCATTTTATTTGCGGTGATTTTGTATAAAGAAGGCGCGAATAAACACACGTTTTCAATCCACAAAAATAACTTTTTAACTGCCAAGCTTTTATACCGCAAAGAAAAATCTGCGGAAAAACAAAAATAAACATAAAAATTTGCACGGAAATCAAAAAGCAAAGAAAAAAAAAAGTGATATAAAAATATGCACGTATCATCCTTTTTTTTTTATTTGGCCAACATTTTTATATACAAATTGAAAATCACGTATAAGGATATATAACGTTTTGTTTACAGTACAAACTTTTATTAATAATTTCAGAGAGGCAAAAAAAAAAAGAACAAACAATTTTATTACCTTACCAAATGGAAATTTTACGATCCAATTTTTTTACGATATATACTGACGTATGCGAAAAAATAATGGGAATAAATTTTCTACCTTTATTGTCTTGCATAAGTTTAACTTTTTTATTCTCTTTAATGTTAAACTGAGATTTTACTTCATAATTTTCATAATTTTTTTAGAAGAAATTGTAATAGCTTGGAAATCCTAAGAATAGATTATGTTAGGAGTCTAACTCTTCGTAGTTAATCTGATAATACGTAAAAAAAGTAATTCAATATTTTTACTTCCAAATTGTCATCAGCTTAATTCGAAATATTACAATTTTCACTACAAATAAAAATTATTTTTTCCATTTAGTTTCAAATTTTCATAGCATTATAAATAAATATATGTACATACATATACCAATATATTATATACAAAACTTAATAACTAAATAAAAAAATATTTTTGTAATAATTTAAAATAGTAAAATCAAAAACAGAATTCGTAAAACTTTTTTCTAACTCTCTTTCATCTGTTGATGTAATATAACAATTATTTTAATTATTGAAATCCTATATTCCGTAAAGATCACATTTTATATATACAAGTCGACTTTATAAGAGTGTCCTTTTTAATAAAAAAAAAAATATCTGATAGTACATTTAAGAACCAAAACAGAGAAAATGTCTGTTCAAATTCATTGAAAAGGAATTAAACTATATGTCGAGAGAAAAAAGGAAGAAATTCACTATATTTCGTATAATGTATGTATAATATCAATTTTAAACTAACAAGAGATTGTAACTAAAACGCAACGAAGCAAAAATAACACAATTACAATAACAAATAAAATACAACATAAGTCAGGACATTACAAAATATTCAGGAATGCCAAATGTCAACTTCCGATATTTTCTATAGTACGTAAATATATATATATTTATATAGTATATTTATATTTGTTCAAATCCTTAGAGAATTAATCTATAGGTGCACTTCCTATCATTTTGTCAGTTTTGAAATACTCAAGCTTTTATGTATAAGTTATTGTCTTGTCCTTGGACTTTTAAAATTTCTGGTTATGGCAGAAATACACCTACACGCAATTTTAAACAATTCTAATCTATAATATCTTTCACAAATAATTTTAAAATTCAATATTAATATATATACTCGTACGTATAGTAAAATGATATTAAGGATATTTTTCAATTCAGATAGAAAAAACAGAATTTTTCAAATAAATACACAGAAAAAGATTTAGAAATTGTGTAAGGAAGAAATTTTTAAAACCCAGGGAAAATAAATTATTTGTTATATAATTGGATTTATATATACATATATAAAGTTTAATATCAATTCGTATCCGAAAGGATATACAAAAATATGATGGTAAGGGATTTTTTTTTTGTTGAAAATCCTAAAAATGGACATGACACTTGTAGATAGATACAAAAATACAAATGAATTATATAAGTAATATCTATATTAATAATATTAAATAATTCTTATCTATATGTAGGGTAAAAGATAAGTAAAATAGCGTAAAGAGAACATTTCGAGATATCCTGTTAGCTGTCTGTTACAGTTTGATGACAAAAATTTCATATCACAAAATAATTATATAAATATATTAGTAAAATATGATTGTACTTTTAGATGTCTATATTTAAAGGATTAAATAAGCGTGTAATTTGTGAATGATGGTAATCTATTGTACAAAAATTATGTTTTTTTTTGTTAAAACAAAAAAAAAAATTAGCTTAATAATTTCCTAAAACTAATGAACAATTTTGTTCTATTTTTGAGAAAGTTTATAATACAGATACAGAATTATAGAAAAATTGTAGGGATTAATTTAATTTAAAAAAAAAATATTAAATTAATTACGAAATTTCGTTTTTGGTTTGAAAGAAAAAGGAAAGAGGAAAAAAGAAAATAATTTTTAAAGCAAAAGCTCTCAAAGTCAAAATAATTTCAACAAATTTATAGTAAGATGATGAAGATGTTATCCTTATTCTCTCAAAAAGAAGTAAAAATTTCTTTCTACAATATTTTTCCTAACAAAACTATATTCTAATTAAGCTTCTTCAACAAAATTATCCTTATTCCTTATATCCAGCAAATCTAAAAGAAAATCCTTTAAAAATTGTTTTTGAAAGATTTTTCTTAAAGATCTAATAAAATATATAAAACTTAATAATAATAAAAAAAAAACACTTGTATATATAAATTACATGTTATATCGGCAATAATAAATATTTTTATCCAATAATAACATATAAACGTCAAATAATTGCCTGTTTTGTTAAATAATATCGAAACTATAAATTAAGCATTAAAAATAAAGAAAAATAAAGTATGTATTATACCATCTATACTTACATACGAGCGTTTATATATAACTTTTTCCACCAAATAAAAGTCCAAATATTTATTTTTATATACAGAAAAGTAGTATGGGATGGGGATGAACCCAAAAAAAGAAAACTTATAACCGGTAAACTATAAAATTTTTCCCTATTTACTCACATTATAACTTTTCTTCGTATTGTAAGTAATAAAGTCCTTAAAAAATCATAAGGAAAGAAAGATTTATTTATCATTTATAGGTAATATTTTTTTTTCTTTGCTTCTTCTTATGACTCGTGTATCGAATGTCTACAATTTTCTTTAAGTACTATACTTACTACTCTTTTTTTTCTCAAGCATGGAAAATATATTTTTATTGGAAATAATAATTTTCTTTTTATTTATAACTCCTTTAAAAATAATGTAAGAAAAAAGTTATGTATGATTTTGTGTAAAGTGCCATAAAATCGGAAACGATACATTTTATTGCAGAAAAAAAAATCTCTTAAATTATAAAATAAAAATATGATATTTTTTTAGTGAAAATTGTACTTTGGCAATTTTGTAGTCCTTTTAAATGTACATTAAATTTTTATATTACTTATCGACAAAACAATATTTTCTTAAATTTAGTTTTAAAAAATTAGATATGAGTTTTTTATGATGACATTTTTATATGTATAATACTTTTTATGGTTGTAGAATAATTACCAAATTTTTCAAAATTAAGTAAAGTCAATTACAAATTGGAAGGATTTGATACAGTTTACTTAATATAGAAAACAATTATCGTATATAAATATCATGTCTACAATTTTCAATTTTCTACTTCATATACAGAAATTTTCTTCTATTCGATTTGTAGTAACTTAAATTAAATTAAATTTTCTATTGTATTTGTAGCTATTTACTTTAAATTGGCTCGTTTTGTAAAGTAATTGTGAGCCAAATCTAGTAAATCATAATGGTTGTATTAATACAATATGTACTCAAAAATGTATCTATATAAATAATGTTTCTACTCGTACTATACAATATATTCTCTTTTGGATAACGAAATTTATTTAAAGAAAAATTCAAAAATAAAAAATTTCCAAAATATATAAAAATCTCTAAAGTAATTTTCCCATACGCATTAAGAATAAGAATAAATATAAAAATCTTCAAGGTTATCAATAATAAACCAAAAAGTAATCTAAAATTTGTTTTTCTTTTTTCTTTTTTTTTTTTTAAAGAAAAAAGAAAATTGAAAATGGATATTTACGGTGCCAGCCAGCCGGTCTATTAGCGGTGTTCCTCGACTCAAAACGTTAAAGGTGAAGGTTCGTTGAATTTTTGGACTTAAACAAATATAAATAATATACAATATTTCATCAAAATTAAGTAATAAAAATATTTTGTAAATTTATTTGATGAAAATTACTTTTACCAAAGAATTTTCTAATGTGGTTTGATTTGTGATAACTTTTATATATAATTTTAGAGTGAAAACTTTTTGAAATTAAAGGAAATCAAAATGGAATCATATCCGTAAACAAGGAATAAGAATAAGAAAAAGTTTTTTTTTTGCTTTAATGGGATTGTTTTTTATTTGTTTCTATATTTTTTATAGGTTTTTTTTTCGATAATATTTTAGAGGTATGAGTTTATCTACCAGAAGAAATATTTTAATAAAAATTCAAATTATTTTATAGCCAAATATTTTTTATGCTATTGATGACAATAATACGTATTGTATCATTCTTGAATTGATGAAGACATCGGATAATTAATATTAAACTAATCAACAATAAAAAATTTAAGTATAAAATTTATTTTGTGGTTTAAAGTTCAAGTAACATTTTCATATTAGAATTAAATGAATTATAAGAAATAGATTTTTTTTTATAAATAATCCATTTAATTCTTTATTAGTTAAGTTTCTTGGTACTAACAACAATCATTTTCTACTATTATTATTCCGTTATTCTTATAACACTTTGGAGAAAAATTCGTCCTTAGAAAACTTGTCACACCTTTTCACAGTACAAATTTATATTTATTTTTTCAGATTGGTTCCAATACATAAATCATTTTGTTGTATATATATACCTGTAAATTGGTGAAGTTCCACCTACCTTGACATAATATTAAAGGTACGCGCACGTCAAATTTATAATTTTAATATAATAAATTACAAATTCTTGTCCAATAAAAATATTTAAATAATGCATAAATGAAAAAAAAATTCAGATAAAATGATTTTTAAAAACGCTATTCTAATCTTAATTTGTATTACTTTTTGGTTAACAACATATCTCAAATTCAAGCAGAATTAAAGTTTAAGCATTAAAATTTTATTTCTACACAATTTTCATTGACATGTCCTTAGAATATACATATACACACCTTAAGGAAAATCATATATTTCAAATTTGTGCTTGTTTTGATGTATATAAGGAAAATATGAAAAGCTCATTTTTTGTAGTACATAAAAATTGAAAAAAAGAAAATAATTTTACTTTTTCCAAGCAGGTAGATTGGTTGATCTTGATGTACCATGCGCGTATATACCTGCTTCTCCTTCTGGTTTATTTCAAACATTTTACCTAATGTAAAAAAATATAATGTATAAAGAAAATTTCTTATATACAGCATAGAAAAGTAGGTGGAAACCTAATAAAATGAAAATAACATTTAATATTGTTAACTAAAAATTACTAGTTTCAATTTAAATTGATTCTATGAGATCCTTGAACTTGTGTCCTTGAGTATCATTGAAGTTTTTATTATATTTAATTGTAAAATCATCACAAAACTATAGAAAAATAAATTTTTCTAATATTAATTCCAATGGAAAAGAAGAAGAAAATTGTTTTGTTTTTCTTTCTGAATGAAAATCTTTTTTTTACTATAAAATTATACAGTTTTGAATATTTTTTTGCTCTTTACTATATTTGTATGTGGTAAATAATACTTTTACCTGTAGCCAAACTCACACTACAAGAAGAAGAGTAAAATTTTACTTAAGTATTGATGGTACACACAATTTCACTTTATGTGACTAATACGAAGATATATTATGTTGCTGTGCTAGTAAAATTATTGAGGAAAATTCCCCAAAAGAAAACCATGCAAGTATATGAATTTGATTTGTATTTTCACCAAATTTCCCAAACGCACACACTGTAACAAAATAAAATCCATGTGGAAATGTTCACCCTCATTTCGAGTACTAAAAATTTTCACTTAATAGTTTTATTTTAGAACAATTTCTTCATCTTGTGAGATTACATGTATAGTGGGTGGGTGGATGGTCTGTATTGTAGAGAGAAGCAGAATCTAGATAGAAAATTTATATATATTTTAATATAGTGACTATGAAGCCATCTGGATTTTAATAGCAGCATTAAAATTTTATTTATTTAAAATATAATTAATTTGTTTAAAGAATAATATGTTCGGAATGTTTTAAATAATATTTTATTAATTTTAAATGATTTTTGGAGTTTCCACAATAAATAATTTTTTTTTAAAATATGTTGATAGAAATTAATGTATGTATCTATATTGAAAATATTGTAAAACTCTATATGTATGCAATATAATTACAAAATAAATTCTCAGAACACACAAATTACTTTTAATCTTAAAGAACGATCAATATTTCAACAATAATAATTGATCACATTTTATACTTTTAAATTTCCAATAAAATACTATAATTTATATTTTGTCCTAAATAAAAATTTCAGGTGGGTGATTAAAATTATAATATGTATATTACGAAAATATATTAATGTGAAAAATTTTTTATATTATAAATAATATAGTATTTAATTTAAAACTATTTAAACAGCACATAAAAAAAAAAATCTTATTTAAACATTGTATTGCATAAGTTTCCATAGAATAATTCTAAATTAGTAAATTTTTTATTGATCATTTACTGTACAACCTAAGTTTATATAGCCTATCAATGAATCCACCTGACGATCATTAATTTGTCCCAAAAAAAAATTTTCTTCTAAAATATATAAAGCAAAACTATATATACATATTTTTAATAGTGAACATAAATTCTTATGATAAAAACATATAAAATTTCTTATAATTTATGATATCAGGCCTCCGGACTGTCGTAATATTATACATAAAAACTTTATTTCCCCAAAGGATTACAATTTAATATTGTAAAATATAAAATTTCACCTTGAATTTTCTAGAAAATGAATTTCAATTCAATATGCAAGCAAAGAATATGCAAAAGTAAAAAGATATTTTTCTCTCTTATAATTATATATATTTTTTTATTATCATTTTACTTGGTAAATTTATTAACATCGCCGTAGTGCATTTACTGAACCGCCAACACTATATATTTTCATTTTATTTATTTTTTTTTTATAATAGGTGAAAGAGTTTTTTGGAAACGTTCCAAAAAGAAAAATTTATTATTTTGTCTCATGAATTTTTCAAAATAAAATTATATATATTCTATATAGCAAAATCTAATTTACCATGAAATCTAACTTATTTAGCTCAAATTATCTAACACTTTTAATAATTATTTTAATATCCTTTTATAGACTATCCGAAAAGGACACTTTAATAATAATTATCAACATATAGTATCAGTACAGTAAACGATGTAAAAACTATAGCTGTAACATATTTTAATGGACTTTTATTTTTATAAAGTAAATGAAAAGGTCACTAGGGAAAAATGGAAATTTTATATTTAATGTAGTTATTCAATTTTATGACTTTTTTATATCGTGAAATTTTATTTTATAGATTTTTTTAATAGGTTTTCTCTCTTGATAAAAAAATAACTTTTCACCTGCATTAAAAATATTGTCTGGCATAAATCATTTACCAAAAAAAAAAACATCACGGTATACACATAATGTGAAAATTTGTGTGGAAAATGAAAAATTATTATTAAATGTTTCAAAATTATCTGGTAATGTTGTTAATGGTCATTAAATGTTGGTTTTATTTGGTGAAATATTTTCGCCATTTGTGCAATTTACATTAACATATCGATACCATTTGAGGTTGTGTATTTTTTTTTCATTCGGTGAAAATTTATATACCCTATTGAAAATTTAAAGAAAATTTATATATGGATTTTATAATAATTTTGTATTTCAATAATTTAAATTTTGTTAGCAAATATGGGTGGTTAGGTTATTTATATATAATTTTCTATTTTATTCTAATTTCAATGTTTGGTCTGCGAATATTATTGCATTTGTACGTGAGATTTTTCCAATTTTCCTAATGAATAAATTTTCATTTGTGGTATTATTTTACCTATATTTGAAAACAAATTTATGGGAAAGTTTCAAATATTTTCTATTAATTATCAATATTGTTTTTTTCATAGTTTTAATTGTTTTACAGTGTGTGTGTTCCCAGATAAATAAAGAAAAAATTATTATTATGTTAAAAAAATGGTTTTGCCAGATGTAAGTGGAGTATGAAATTACTACTACTTATCTCTAAATTTGATATAACTGCAAGGCGTTGTGTTTTTACTAGTCAATTTCTATTTTTAATATTCGTACAGCTGGTATGATCTTTCTCGAATAAAAAAAATCTACATAACAAGCATAATATATAAAGTTTTAAAACATACACGAGCCATAATAATAAATAAATAATTTCTTAAATCTAATTCTCTAAGTAATAAATATATGTACTTATAAATCAACTTTATATAAGTACCTGAAATATTTCTTATTATAAATTTACACCTATTAAAGAATCATAATTAATTCCTAATAAATATTACTCAAACCATCATATTTATTAATTCATTTCCCTTTAAAATTCAATTTTAATCAGACCACTGATTTCATATTTAATTGCTATAATTTTACAAATCAATTAATATAAAAGTTTTATCTTATTTTGTAATAAATCAAAAACCATTTGTCCGAACATGAGAAAACCGATTTTTTTAGAAAGACTAAAAAAGTTTTAATAAAAAGTACAACGATTATCTATCGTACAGTAAATGTTTATGTATAGATATAGCTATGTTATCTGTAAACAAGAAATATTATGGAACACACAAATTACCAACCTGTGCACTGTCTACAAATAAATTTAAGGACCAATATATTTTTAAGTAGATTCTAAAAATATTCTATGAACAAATGAACATATAAATTTTATATTACAGAAATAATTAATATATTTTACTTGATTTTCTAATAAAACCTAAATTACGAATGTGATAAGAAATAGAAAATATATATTTGAAGAAAATATCAAAAATATAAAGGTATGATATATTATTTTCAACAATTTAGATAATTTTCTTAAATGTATACTTTGTCCAAACAAACTCCGAATTTTGGTTTAAGATTTGTTGATGTTTTTCTTGTTTATACCGGATTTTATCGATAGGTGATATGATACTATATCCTCTCTGTACACCGTTAAGCATATACACATATCTCTACAAAAGCAAGTAGTGAATATGATGTATAAGTAGTGCAATACGTTCGATTGAAAACATATGTGATCATTTGTCATGAATTTTTATTATAGTCGAGGTAGTAGAGGGTCAATATTTTCTCGGAATTTTGTATAAATAAAATAACATACGAATTTTTCCTTTTTAGAAACATTGATTATGTACGATGACATGGATATTTATAGATCTCATAAAAAAAACATTGAATATTAATTGTATATTTTAATGTTTTAAGGAAAATAATTACACAATTTTACAAAAAGATTAATTACAATTTTGTGTTTAACTAATAATTTTTGATATGTAAGTAAATGAAGTAATTTTTATATGTAAATTTATAGGACAAAATTTTATTAAAAAAAATATTTGAAAACATTAAAAAATATTTAAATTAAACCTCTAAAAAATTTGCAAAAAATTTTCAATTACTTTTTTACATTCCTTTCTTCGTACAGTAAAATATTTTCTGTTGGTCAATTTTAATTGTTTTTATAATAAAAAATAAAGAAATTTAATGATGAAAATTAATTTTCTCCTTTAATTACAATCTAACACCTCGTCAAAATTTTATCCAAAAGCCCTAAGGTCTAAATTCACCTTTCAAATTACCCATTCTCTTTGAATCCTTAAATTTTTGTTTTTGTTTCTGTTTTGGTAATAAAAAAACAATATAAAAGGTTTTTCAAAACATTATCCTAGATAGAAAAGAAAATTTCATTTATGTGTATGTCCTTTTCGACCCTCTCCATATATATAGTAAATACCAAAAGTTAAATTGTTGTGTTTTACTGGTATGTCACTTTGGGACTCCCTTTATGTGTGAAAGTCAGTTATGCGTTAATATTTCCTTGATATCAAAACAACAAAAATAAATTTTTGTGGATCATTTTTGTTTTTGTTTTCCAGATAGTGCGAAAAATATTTTAACCCATAGTATATAACCGGGATAGAGAAAATCCCAAAGTCCCACAACTCATCAAGACTAAAAAAAAAGCTTTTCAAATTTATTTTGTATATTTACCTAAACAAAATACAATTCTTTACTCATTCTAATTTCAATTTTGTGTACAAATTTCAAGGATATATGCTTATTTGATTAAATTTTTAGAATTTATTAAATGTATAAAAGATTATTCTGTATTTTTTTGGCAAAATTCAAATTTAACAAAAAAAAATCGTTAAGGTAAATAAATAAATTTATTTTGTATTCGGCTGATTTTCATTATTTCAAATCTAGGAAGATAATCATTCATAGGAAAATTAAAGACTACAGTAATTAAATGAGCAAACTCGATATACTTTTATACTGTAACACAAAATAACATTTAAATTTTCATCTTATCATAGATAGATGATAAAAATTTTGTAATAAAAAATTAAAGTCATACATTTAATAATGAAATTTTTACCAAATTCACTAACAACTTGTAAACAAATCATAAATTATCATTAAATTTATTCAGTATTTTTGTAACAAAGTAATAAAATAATTTAAAAATTTTTTACTTTTATTGCATAATTTACATATTCAAAACTTTATCATTGTATCTAAAAAATATATTTAAAAAAAAAACTGAATATCCATCATGTTATAATATGTAAAATACCGTGAGCTTTAATTACTTGTTCACTTATTGTTAAAAAGCGTCCAAGCAGTCATGTATAAATTTAAGCGATCTCTCTTTACATTCATATGATCCCAAATGAATCGGACAAAAAAAATAGATTGTTTTCTTTTTTTAAGCAAATAGATATTATACTTTTCAACAAGAATTATTTCCATAATATGAAAAAGGATCTATGGGAGAAGGTAAAGATTTTACTTTAAATGGATAAAAAAAAGTCGAAAATTTGATATTTTAAATGCAGCCAACAACAGAAAATAAAGAAAATTTTATATTTTGTATAAATTTGCAACATTTATGGACTTGTCCTTTTGGATAAAGGATATACATATATGAGAATAAAAAATTATACAAATAATATTTTTATGGTTCTCTAGAGATTATTACGGTCAAGTATAATACAATTTTTTATTCACATTTTTTTTCATTGTATATTTTAAATCTCAGCCATCAGGTAAACAAATTGAAAGGATTTTCAACATTTTCTTTTTTTTTATTATTATGAAAAAAATATGATAATAACTTAAATGATTTATTTTTTTTACTAGACCAAAGGATGAAAATATGAATTAAATTGTTAAAATTTATGTAAACGGGAAAAAATTTATTTGAAAATTCTGAATAAACAAATATGTACAATAAATCAATTTTATTCTAAATCTTTATTAAATTTTCTCTACAACATTGTTTTTTTTTTGTTTTCGACATAACTTATTGAATTTTGATTACCTTAAAAAAACATAGATCTTTCTTTCGGTTAAGAAAATTTATTTCATCCCCCAAATAGAAAATGTTCATATCTAAATAAATATATTTCTCGAACAAAACGATGAACTTTATACCTGTTAAAATTTACATTAACATGTATACCCCCCCAGATAAAAAAAAATAACAAACTTTACAAAAAAGATTATAAAAAAATATGAAATATTTCTTATTTTGTAACCGCACAATAATGTGATTCAATAGGATTTCACCAGGACCAAAAAAATAAAAAAAATATACTTTTAGTATTTTTCTGCAATGGGAAAAGATGATTTGAAAAAAAAAAAATTGAATAATATATACAAAGAAATGTGGCGCCAAACTGGAAGTGACTACAGACTTGTTCTCACATCTTGAATATAAATTGCTTTATTTTTTTATTTTATATTATTATTATTTTGTCTCTATAAAAAAATTGTAACTGAGGTTATGCCATTGCGTATACAATTTTACTACCTTGAGGGAAAGAAGAACTTTTGACAGTCAAAAAATATAAAAATTATATATAAAAGACAAACAGGAATATGAATAGGTCGTAAAGTAGCATCAGTTGTTAGTTCCAAAATGAACAGTATGTATAGGAAAATGTCCTTTCTAAATATATACATATATGTAATATAAAAGAAGCTGACATGTGAGGTAAATAAATCCTTGTTGTTAACTGTTGAATTATTCTATAAAAAAAATATATGAAAATATGTGAAGGTTTGAATTTCAATATTTATTTACTTATCGTTATGCAAAGGAAACTTTTAAATTATTTTTTTTAAGGTATTATTGTGTCTTTATCATATTTAAAATTTAGTTTAGGTTTTGAAATTCGTAGTTAAATTAAGATTTTTTTTTCTGTTTTCTTTAATTCTTTGATTGCCTTGCATAGAACGTCGTCTAAATTATTAATTTAAAATTTTGGTTAGAAAAAAAATCATTATTTTAATCAATTGTCATTCAATTTAAATCATCTTAATAATTTATTCAGCAAAATTTTAATACAAAAATTATGATTTCATTAAATTGTCACTTAACCAATGACATCATTAATTTTCCAATTCAACCACATTATAAAACCGATTAACTCTTTCCTCTCTTTAACCATTATACCTTAATTTTCACCTTATCACGAAAATTTCAAATTGTCAACCTAAACAGATTACCATACACACAAAACAAAAATCAGAAAAATAAAACATCATGAAGCTTTTTAAGTAAGTTAATTTTCCTTCGTCATTCACACAAAAAAAAAAAACCTGAAAGTCATTTTAAAATTTATCCTTACAATCAGTACCAGGAGGACAACAATTTTTACAATACATATATATATTTTTTCATTATTTTCTATTATCCTAGTTTTAAAAGGATGCAGTAGCTAAACCTCAATCCAGCTGTGAAGTTGGAAGTTATGTTAGCTCTGATCTGGGGAGAAAAAAAAACTGTAAAATATATGTGGATTCGTTATTGTGTAGCCAAGACTATTTTTGGTTGTACGCTTTTAAGATCTCAGACAACCACATGATTTTTTTTTTATGTTTTTGTTATTTTTATAAGGTCATGTATAAAAGTAACAGAATTATAGAGAGACATTGTGAGGTATATGGACAAGGTGACTACAGAAATTGATATAGAAACTTAATTTATATAGTATATACATAAATATACCTTTCAGACACCCCATAGGGAAAATGATTTTTTATGTTCAGCCACATGGAAAATAAAAATTTTAGATTGAAAAAAGAAATTCCTTGAAAATGACATTTATGTTCATTATTGTAGTTATAAAAATAATATTTATTTTCATTTAAATTAAATTAGAACTAAATTTAAAAGAAAATCTGTTTATGTGCAAACTTTTAATTTCAGCACAAATTTTTAATAAGCTTTAATAATATTATATATTTGTTACGATGTACTCCCTAAATTAACTTTATTACCTTGTTATATCTTAAAACTAATTTCCATTTTACGTTTATATCCCATGTATAATAAAAAAAAATTCACCCAATAAACCATTCAAGTGAGAATCCTGATTAGAAATAAACAAAAAAAAACTTCCTTTATATCATGGAAATATGAAAATTGCTTGTGTAAGCATTAAAAAAAAGATTTTTCTTTTTGCTTACACACCTTTTAATCGTTTCCCCATTTTAATATTTTCCAAGTATGTACCTAAATTCTCATAATACTTCTTTTAAATTACGTAATATATATTACGCAAAAATAGGAAACTTCAATGTGTAATAATAAGCACGTTCAATTTTTCACACGTTAACTTGTTTTTATGTATCCTTAGAATTTTTCTACGTGATCCATTGAATTTTATCCAGTAAATTAATTCTTTTTGTGTGTTGTGATGAAATCTAAAAAAAAAAAAAAGGTGTATTAAAGATTGAAAGTTTTCCTCATTCTACACAACAAAATCACAATATTATCAAAAGAAAAAAACTTACACTTGATACGAATATGATTATAATCTTTTATTTAACCATTGATTTGCAATTACAATTTTCCCATTTTTATTTACACTTGAATTGATTTTATTCATGAAGAACCTGAAATTAAATTTTATCGCTTGTAGTGCGATAAAATATGATTAAAACACCTATAAAATATGTTTGATAATCTTTTAAATAACATATTATTTTTTAACACAAATATTTTTTGGATTATGTCATGTGAAAATAGATAGATGAAAATTATTATCATATACATATATTGTTGTTGTTATAAAATTCAACTAGAGAAAAAAAAAGCATTGAAATTGTTGTGTATGTTTAATCCCATAAATTATTTCCAACCCATTACAACACTTGATTGATGATTTTATGGTTTTTACAGGTGTATCGAGAAAATTTTTTATTTGCAACTGAGCTGGTAAATTTTTTAACAGAAAATTTCCATATAGAGTTGAAAAATGTCAAAAATTGATAATTTATAGCTGACTGGGTAAATAAAATGGGTGGTCTAATGTCACTTTTTTTGGTATTTAGTTTATAGTTTTATAATAAAATTCCATAGAATCGTTTTACATTTTGAATATAATGACTGAAAAATAGTGAAAACTTGAATGTTTTAAATGTTATTTTTCAGTATTTGAATACATTTGAAAATTATGCTTGTAGATTGCAGTTACTAAATATTTAAAAAAATAAAGGGATTTTTAAAGTTCTTTTACTTAAATTACAATAAAACTTTAAGAGATCATCATTTATGAGGCTTGGGATATTTATAGTGTGAAGAATATTTTCCATAGAACTTTGTACTATTTTGTTTTGAATTTTGTTTGACACAATTCATGTTTCCAATAAAATTTACTAAATTTAAACTTTAAATACATAATTTGAACATGTGAATTCGGTCAGAAAATTATTATATTTTTCTTACCACTTTTACCAAAAGTTATATCTACTAGTATATATTATACCTGTTGAAATTCAATTCAGGTACCAAGTGTAAATTTTTTTTTCTTCACAATATAACAGCCAATACTCCTTTCGTCTTTTAATCCTTTCAATATAAAAACCATCCGAGAGGATAATTTAAAATAACACTTAACGTTAGACAATTCAATTGCTTGATAGACGATGAAAATCCTTTTTTTTTTGCAAATCCTTTAAAAACCCATAATCATATTATAAAAAAAAAATTCATTCGAGTACTATAGGTAATCTAAGTGAAAAATTTTGTAGTCTCTTGATATATCCTTTTTGATAAGCTTTAAAATTACGTTGGTGGTTAAACAGTCGCTCTTAAGTGTTTGTAATAGAATCAAAATTTATATCATTTTACCATCGTCAAACCAGCACAAAAAAAAACATTATATACTATTAATGTACGTACATATATGATATGAATAATCCCGGAGAACAGATTTATTTTATCATACATTATATATACACGAGAAAACTTTGTGAACTGCATTCTGATCACTTTAGATATTTATACATACTTTTATGTATGTATAATATATATAAAGCGAATATTTTAAGAATGTCATTACCTTTTTACGAGCCCTCAACATCTCCTAAGGTGCTACGGAATATATATCATGCATTTTGACATCCAGACAGCGAGAAAAAATTACCTTTCGCAAAAAAAAAAATATTTATACATTGTTGCAGTTACACTCGAATGATATCCTAACAAGTACATTAAATGCATATAGTATCTATATAATCATTTCTTTTCGCAAAATTTCTCCACTATCTGAAGTATATAAAAAATAAAATTAATGACGATTCTTTTTTTGTGGAATAAAATTATAACGAATGGGCTATACCTATATACTATATATTATAAAAAGAATAGACCTATTTTGAAATTAGAATAAAATTTACAGACTCTATAAAACAACAAAATAATATGAATATTCCATTCCTGCAAATATGTAAAACATTAAACATTACAACGAAAAAAGAGATTTAAAATGTGCGCATTAAATTACTTTGGCTGTGGCAACTAATTATAGATCCAATTTATAGCCAACACCTGTTTTTAGTGTTCAGAGAGCATTTAATATTTTGTATGTTTTTTGCATAAAATGTGCATAATAAAATCATTTAAAAAGGTAATATAAAAAAAAAACTGAGCCAAAAACAACATTAAAATTATTATATACACAATCTATAGTTTAATATACTACTATGTATAGCTTGACTGTAGATTATTATAGTATGTATATATATGAGAACAACAGATTTTGGAGGCAATATTGAATATTGTAATAATAAAAATAGATGGTTGGGATTAGAATGGAGAAGGTATAAAACAACACTGCAAATTAGCTATTTTAAGTTAGAATTTCAATGTAAAATTTATTGACCAAAAAAGAGTTTTATGTTATATTTTTGGTACGTGAGACTTGAATTTTTTTTTTATAAAAATATTTATTGTGTTGGGTAATATGAGTCTTTCATAAAAATCTGGATTATGGATAATTATAAATAACAAACAAAAAATTAGTATAAATCGTGATGCTGTGATACTATGATATTTATAGGTATTTGCTGTGTAGGGTAAATTTTTTTTTTATATCAATAGAATATTGCCAACATCTGTTCTTCCATGAAAATGGACAATAAATTCCGTTGGTTTTTACAACGAACTAATGCAATTATAAAATTAGAACAGGTATTGTTTCAGTATAACTAGATGAGGTTGAATATAAAATAAATACATGGCTATAATTAAATATTACGTTAAAATAAATGGAAAATTTATGAATAATTACAAATTTAACTAATTTATAAATCTTTTGCAGGAATCTTTTAATATTTATTATATAAATTTCTAGTTAAATATTGCACATTTAATAATAATTTATTACATTTTATTTAAAATTTAATATTAAATACAATGTAAATTTAATTGATTAATTAAATTTTCAAGAAAATATTATATATTTTTTTCTTTAATAATTTTCTTTTTTAATTTCTTTAATTTAATCTGATAGGTAAGGTCAATTTTACTATTACCCATAGGAAAATAATGTATACAAATAATATGACAGAATTTTTGAATAATTTAAGACAACAATTTTCAATTCGATATTGTTATTTTTATACTGGAACATAAATTTAAATCCTTTCTGATGACCACATATGCTCCCTAAGTCATCCAACTTCTTATAATAATACATAATAGTAGACAAGTTAAGTGTACAACCAGGAATCATTTTTTTAAATATAAACTTTACTCCTATTTCTTATACATAAAAATAAAATAAAAAATGTTTTATGTGTGTTTGAATATGTTTAACTTCCAAAATTGAACTTACTTTAAATTTTTATTTGAAATATTGTTCGAGAATATTTTTTTAAACACCAGACAAATACATAAGAAAATATGCTTTTTTTCTCAAGAGGTGTTAAACTATTCTGTACTGTCAGGGAAAAAAAGTTATACGGAAAGAATAGGACGAAAAAATAAGTGTAAATTTAACAAATTGAAAATATAGTAAAAGGGAAAAAAAATATCCTTATACTCGTAAGTGCTGTTGCCAGTGAACATACATTTACTTAAATTTTTTTTCATATTTATTTTAAGGCAAACTTTTTTACAAAAACACGAACAAAATAATGAAAAATAATAATACAATATCGTCCATTATTGACACAGGACAAGAAAAACTTGAAACTTTTAGTAAAAAGTATGTATATGTATATATATGTATATAGACTGACCGTCTGGTTTCTTCAAGGATATTAAAGAAGAAAAAATGAAATTTAAAGTTTCTATTACAAGAAAAATACTATATTTAAAAAAATTATTTTTTTTTTACTAATCTTATATTTTTCATATTCAAAATGATTTTTTTATTTATAAATTTTATACGTCAATATTTTATTTATGTGTTCCACGTAATTTTTAGTATAAATCATAATATTCCCAATTTAGTTTTCCAAATATATAAATTTTATGAAAATTATAATAAATCAATTTCAAAAATATAATTAACCTGGTGGTGTGTGTTTTGTGTATAAGACACGCGTACATGTTTTCAATCAAAATGAAATGAAAATTTCAAGTATTTTACGATAATAAATTAATTAAAATATTGAGTTTTTTATGTTAATGGATATTTTTCTTTTTGATTTTTATATTAAAGATAAATTTATTAAATCAAAGTTAATTAAAGTTTTTTTGAAAATATAGAACAAAAATATTGATTACCTATCAATCAATATATATTTTTTTTTTTTGAAATATTAATGGATAAGGAAATAATTTTTATTTATTTTTTAACTATTAAGTAATTCTGGAGTTATCTTTTAAAAATCTATATACATTGGATATGATTTCCTTGTATAGATTACATATATGATTTTTGGAGAATTTAAAAAACAAAACCATTAAATATTTTAATCGAAAATCGTTTATATTTTAATTTTAAATTAATTTTAACAATACATATTATTTATCTCAAAAGGTGGACATTATTTACCCTCTAATTTAAATTTCATTAAAATTCTATTATATATTAATTTATTTATATTTGTTATAACATAAATTTTCATTTTTGTTGGCATCCAACATATAATTCAATTAATTTAAAAAATGATTCAAACGAAGATTTACAACAAACTCTACAACTTGTCTACATATATCAAATCCAGAATCAGAACGCAAATAAATTACAAACAAAATAAAAAACTATGTGAAAATTTTATACCACAAGAAACATAAAAAACTAATTTTTCAAATTTAATCTAATATGAAAATTTTGAAGAAAAAAACTCGACCTGGAAAAGATAAATAAATTCAACTATACTAATACTATTACAATAAAAAAAACCATACTAATACATTGTCATATATATTTAAATAAGAATAAAAATATTTCTTTGTAATTAACGCATCTGAAAAAATACCAACAGTCAAGGTAAAACTAAAAAAAAACTTGATTTATGCTTGAACATATGGTGGACAGGTGAAGAAATGTTTTAACTCTAAAAGAAAAAAAATATACTCCTATTAATTTTCATTTTATTTATTTTTATTTCAAAACAACGAGAAAAAAAAAAACACAATTTGGAAAATTTATTTGTCGCTAACACAGTCAAGTGATTTTCTTCTTGGAAATTATTTTATTTTGGGTTCATCATTAAAAATATCGAAAATTTTAACATATTTCTACGATAAAATCGTCGGATATATTTTTTTATATATAAATTCATTAATTTTAATAATGTTACATCCTTTTTGATATCCTTGAAGCGGAGTATAGATTATCTTAAGTAAATATATCATCTGTACGATTACAATAATTGTTGTCAAATATGATTACAATTATTTCCCAGACTATTCGTTTTAGAAATTATAAAATGACTTACCAATTCTAAATTTATTAGTATATTATAATTATTATCACTTCCGAGACCAAAAGAAAAATTTGACAATGTAAATGTGTTCTAAATCGTTTATAAATTTTTGACAGAAAAACTTTTCATTATACATACGATACCTTTTAATTATAAGAAAATTTCGATTATATCGAGATTTTTAATTTTTCATTTTATACCAGAATCGTTGAAAATTTTCTTAAAAACTTTTTGTTTTTAGGTAGGTGTGTTTTCACAAAAAGAAAAAAGCGCAACTTTATTTTTTCTAAATTTCTCGCGTGTAAAAAATGCTTTTTAAATAAACAGATTATAACAATATTTTGTAAATATACTACTCGTATATATCTTTTCGAGGTAAGATAGCAAAATTTATCTAAAAAAAAAAATTTTCAAATTTATATTAGTTATATAGTTTTATTTTTTTTTGAATATGAGTGGCATTTTTAATGGTGATAATAATGTGGAAAATTAATAGAGTGCGTGTGGGGCATTTCTATTTTATATAAATATATTTGTATATAAATTGCGCAGAGCATCTTTTAATTTTCAAATAGACAAACGAAAAAGAAAAAAACAAAACTACTTCTCGGCCCCCACAATAATATTTTGCTTTATGCTTTAGATATTCTTATGGATATGGCCTATTAATATTTTTAATTTATGTTTTTGGGAAACAGAATTTTCATAAAAAAAAAAAAATAAAATAAAACTTTTTATATAGATAAAAATTTGAAAATAAATAAATAAATAAAATAAATAAATATGCATTTAAAATGCTATGAACAGCTTGTTAACAGATTTTTAATATTTTATTATAAAATGTTTTATTTATAATTAGTTAATTTTATTAATTTTAGTTTTGTTTAAATTTCTTTTTTTGTTTTTGGCTAGAAAAACTATATTTTTACATCGTTGGTGGTATAGATTTAAGTTTTGTAATCCTTTCCTATATATAATATTTAAAGTGGGATTTAGTTATACTAAATTTTAGTTGTGAATTATTAATTTAATTTTGAATAATTTTTTTTTTGTATATAAGTAAGAGGTATTTTATAGATCAGGTGAAAAATGTTCCAAAAAATATTATGGGATTAATTAAAAAGAAGAAAAAAATATGGGTCAAATGGAGCTTAAGTTCTTTCGAGTAGTAAAATTTTGTTCAGTTAATTCGGCTACGTAATTCGAGTAGTAAAATATATTTAAAAATATATTTATTAATATGATAATATTAACATATAATTTATAGCTGGTCAACTATGCAATTTTTTTTTGTTAATTAATATTTATCAAAATACGAAAAAGTAAATATTTAAATTTAATTTCTTAAAGTTTCTTATTTCTTTCTTGTTCTAAAAACTAAATAAGAAATTCTTGATTATTTTGTTCTTTATTATCAATACTTTCTGCACGTATTCGACCTTCAATTATCTACATTCCACCCTTAGGGAATTGTCCACTCTCTTTTTTTTATTCAATCAACTTATTCAATTAAGTTCCCAAGTGCTCTTTATATTGTCACAAACAGGAGGAACTTAGGTAATTATAGTTTAAGGAAGGTGTTAGGTATTTGAACTAAAAGAAGAAAATACAGACAGACTTTTTTTGCTCCATTAATTTATTAATTTAAATGGTTCTTTATATTTTAACAAAGTTAGAGGTAATTTAATTTAAAGCTAATATATTTTATTATTAGAATTTAATTTTTAAAATATATGTTTCGGTTTTAAATTTATGATTTATGTTAAATTCTTGTCTTGACATAAAAAATTTTATTATTATTTATTATAAAAATATAAATATAGAAATTATATTTGCCAAGTTTAAAAAAAACTATTATATAAGAAATATCTAAAAATGTATTATTCTTTGATAAATTTTACCTTTGTAAGATAAAACTTTTTATTCAGCCATCAATTTTTTTTATTAAAATTGGCATATTTTTTATTAGGGTCAGAATATTATGTCCCTTATATAAAAGTGATAAAAAACAAGATAAATTTATTGCCGAAATTTGATTAATTTTTCAGTTTTGATATAAGTACACATTATCTAATATCTTTTCAGGGTTTTTCATTTTAATTTATAACCTGGACAAAATTTGAGGAAGATTAGCATAAAGGGAATTTAATGATTTATAAAAGAAATTAAATTTATGTTGAACAATTTTTTTTAACATCAAGATACAATATAGATTTGAAATGTAATGCAATTTTGCTTGCAATATATAGTCAATAAATAATCATATTTCTGTATGAACAAAATATGTATTACATTTTGCCGAATGCTAAAATTATATTATCCTGTTTCAGACACGCGATACTTTATAAAATTTTATATGTTCCAACATTATGTGTTCCAAAATAAATATCATTGCTGAGACATTATAATAATATCTGTAATTTACTATAGTAAAATTCACCTGTTGTTTCAAAGTCTCACATTTCAACAATGAAATTTATTTTGAAATCGTGATATATTTTTTGTTGAGCTAGTTTTTTTTTCATCAACAAATTAAAATTTCATTGAAATTATTGCCGGTTTTCTGACTGACGTACAAACTTGTGTCTCACTTAGAAAGAATTACAGAATTGAAGTGTGGGTAGATTTTGAATAAGTGAAATTTAATTCTTCCAGTTACAAATTTGAAAAGTTTTAAATTACCTTTAACTTTGGTATATATAAAAAATAATATATAAATTATACCTGGAAATTAAATTTTGCTTTTGCTTTGGTATGATTCTTTTGAAATTTGTGGCTCCAGTTAGTTTCAAAATTGAAATTTGAAAAAATGCTACATAAACAAAATATGGACAGTGAAATAAAAGCGAATTCATATTGACGACAACGTCACGTTAATAAATCGATTAAGCGTTTTATCCAAATACTTTTTTTTTTTGGAAACGATAAATTTGAGTTTAATTTGTGACTTTTGTTCCTGGTGTAATATAATGCAGAATTTTTTACAAGTATTTTTATCTTTTCGCATAAATAAGCCGTTCATTTAAACTTTTAAACAAATTTAGAAAAACAAAAATAAATTAAAACTAAAAATTTGTTCAACAAATTCAGTTTTTTTTTTCCATTTTTTTTATAATAAAAACACAAAACGTAAATTTTGGAAATAAATTTTACAAAAAAATTCAGTCTAAAAGGACGAATTTTTGTTAAACTAGGTTTTTATAATAAAAGGATTTATGCTTTGCATAAAATGTTTTTGTTTTTATTTATTTTGTTTTGTTGCATAAAATAGAAATAATTTTTGTTTTAGATAAATGATGAGGACAATAATACATACGAAATATTTATTTAAACAATTTTTATGTCCATATTATTTTTAAAGTGAAGATAGAGAGTGACATTTTTTTCTCTTTAAAAAAAATGATATAAAAATCAAAAGATGTGTAATAGCATTTTATTATTTTATTTGTTTTTCAATAAAATTGTAAATTTTTTTAATTATATTTTTTTATAAAATTGATTCATTTATATGTATACATAAATATATATATAATTTTACTTATATATGTCACAAAAATGAATATTTTCTTTAATTTATCTGTATACAAAATTATATTTTTTTACAAATTGAGCTTTTTATAAAATTTAATGATATTTAACATACTTTAATTAGGTTAAATTTATTAATCACATTCTAACAAATTATCTCTATGACGAAAGATAACATTGAAAAGCTTATTATGGGGTTTAGGGGGTAATAATGTCACGTCGAGTTGTTTCTATTTGGTTATCACTAAAACAATTTTTAAATTATTTAAATTTACCCAAAATTATAGAATTCTTGCAGTCACAATTTAATTCTTCAACAGAAAAGTTTAAAATAAAATTAAAATTTAACGATAATTATCAATATGTCGCTTTTCTTATCACTTTTATTATTAATTCTTTCAATACCCATAGCAACTTATTTATATTTAACTTGGAATTTTGGATATTGGAGAAAACGTGATGTGAAAGAAGTAAAATCAAAAGTTTTGGTTGGTTCATACCCAAACTACATTAATCAAAAGAAGAATATAATATATGATATGGAAGAGATATACAAGTAAATTTGATTAATTAAAAATATTTTACCAAATGTAATACTAAAATTATTTTTAATTATCTGTGTGTAACATAAAATTTATTTATTTAAAAAAATATATACCAAATTTAAGGACAGTATAAATTCTAATATTTTAGAAAATATAAAAATGATGAAAATTTTGTTGGTGTTTTTATGGTAAGAGAACCACAATTATTGATTTTAGAACCTAAATTAGTACATGAAATTTTTGTAACAAAATTCGACTATTTTCGTGAGAACGGACCTGCATTGTGGGTAGGAAAAGTATTATAAATGAATTATTATCCGAATTTATTTTATTTTATTTTTTCGAGAAGATTGAAAAAGATGTAGAAGACATTTTAGGTAAAAATCCGTTCTTTTTAACGGGTGACGAATGGAAGGAAAAACGTTCTGAAATGACAGCAGCACTTACATCTGCTAGAGTAATATAATAATCTATAAATATTTTTCAAATTTTCATAATTTGTTTTAATTATTTTTAGATAAAGGTTTATTATACAGTTATGCAGCAAACCAGTGAAAAAATGAGTAATTACATTAAGAAACTATTGGTAACATCACCAAAAGAATGTAATATTGATGGGAAAAATGTAATTATATATAATAGAATGAAATTATACATAATAAATTAGCCTATAACTTATTATATTATTATGTACTTATCAATTATTAGTTGGCAAACCGTTTTACATGTCAAGTTATATGTGATTGTGTTTATGGAATTGATGCTCGTTGTTTTACAGAAGAGAATACCCAAATCCACATTGAAATTAGAAAACTGATTGATGGTTTTATAAATAATTTTATGTTAAAACTAGTTTCAAGTATTATACCATTTGTCCGTTTTATTATGAAACCAAGATTTATATCTGAGTCTACTGAAAAATATTTCATACAATTTTTACAAAATGCTATAGAAGTTCGCCAAAATAAAAAATCTGATCGTATTGATGTCCTCAATTATTTATTGCATTTAAAAAATAAAAAAAACTTAACAAAAAGAGATTTGGTAGCTCATACTATTACATTTATGGCAGATGGTTATGAAACATCAGCTTCAACTATATCGCATTGCCTTTTATGTCTAGCTAGAAATAAATCAGCACAGGAGCGATTAAGAGAAGAAATCCTACATAATTTAGATGATAATGGTACAATAAATTTTGAAAACTTAAGCAAAATGGAATATTTAGATCAATGCATCCAAGGTATATAATATAGTTAAACGTTAAATTGTAAAAATGTATTCATTTAAATATTTCTGTAGAGACTTTAAGAATATTTATACCTGTTGCACTTTTGTCAAAAGTTTGTACAAAACCAGTTGAACTAGAAAATACGCGAGGAAGAAGTTTAAAGCTCAAAGTTGGTGAAGTGGCTGTAATACCATTACATTTATACCAACATGATGAAAAATATTTCCCAAATCCAGAAGAATATATTCCGGAAAGGTTTAATGAGGAAAACGGCGGAGTTAGAATATATAGAGAAGAAGGAAAATTCTTACCATTTGGAGATGGTCCACGAATGTGTTTAGGTATATTTGATATAAAGAAAATATTTCAATTAACTCTCAATTTTATAATTTAAGGATACAAATTTGGTTTAACACAAACAAAAGCAGCTGTTTGTGAAATAATTAAAAATTTTGAAATTACTCCAAATGTAAGAACTCGAAAAGATAATTACATAAATGCACAAAATCTAGTTACTATACTTGAAGGTGGTATTTGGTTAAATTTTAAAGAAATTAAAAATTAATAATTCATATAAAATTTAATTTAACATTAAATGACTAATGAAAGACTTTCAAATTTATAATTTTTTCTTTCATTTACATAAGTTTAATTATTAACATAACAATAAAATTCTATAATTATTAATTTGGTAAATATTATAATGTTGTGTGGGGTTTTAAAAATTTCTTACCATTTTCTTATCTCTATTAATATATTTAGTATATATTTTTTGTGAAATTGATAACTAAAATCTATATAACTAAGAAAATTCTATCTATGTACCCTAATTTTATCTTGCCAATTTTATCTTGGCCAGCAAGATTGTGGCAACAATATGTTTTTTTTTTTTGCAACATTGATTTCTTTCTTACCGTTTTCCATTCTTAATACATATAAATGATATGCGGTGGTCATAATTCAAAATATTTATATTATGTATAACATATAAATACATATATGAAAATCGATATTATTTATTATACCTTATAAAAAAAAGGTGACCAAAAGTTTATATATAATTTTACATAAAAATTTTTAATACATAAATATATTTTTTTTATATGCTATAAAAAAATTGCATATAAAAAAAGATTTTGTGTAGCACTTAGAAAAAAGAATTTATGTAATATTTTTGATTCTAGTTGAATAAACATACTGGACTGAACAATATTGAATATGACCGCAATAAAAAAGAAGACAAAATTGCAAAAAAAATAAAAATATTATTGAAAAAACGTATACAGAGTGTGCCAAAGGTATATAAACAAGATTTTATTCTATTGTACATATAGGTACATATATAAGCATATAGTATATAAAATGCTTTTTTAAGAGTATAATAAAAAGAAGAAAAAAAAAATGGTTCAAGTGAAAATGACCGTAGTAAAAGGATATTGGTAAAATAGAAGCAAAACAATTTTTTAAGGACTCTCTGCAATGTTATAAAAATGAAACTTTTATTCAACATAAAAATTATGAAAAATATATTAAAAATATAATATATGTATAAAATATATAATAAATATTATGCTAAATGATAAATGTCATATTAAGATATTAATTAGATATTTCATACTATTTCAAGGAAAATATTCGGTCGATTAAGGTAATTTATTTAGTAAAAAGCTAATGTAAGATATCTCAAGATGGCAATTTGGCTTTGCATATAATTTTTTCAACTCATTTTTGTACTTGATTGATTTTTCTACATAATATATAAACTATAAACATGGACTGACCACTAATGCATCCACACAAAATATAAAATATTTAGAATTTAAACACCCTCCTCAATGAAAAAAGTTTAATTTAATTTTGTATTTTTTTTTTTTCATAAATTAAAATAAATCACATTTAATTAGTATATAAGATCACAGAGGGGTCTACATTTTAATGGCGACATAAGTCTAAGTATGTCAACGATTTATTGCATTTTCAAATATATTTACCTAAAAAATTTTATATATTATTTTTTTGGCATCCTTTTAACCATCAGGAATGTTGAAAATTTTCAAATTACTTGAAAATAGCATAGATTATACACCTTTTTTTGCAGGTGACAATGATAAGATGTCAATACTATGAATATACTGAATACTTGAAAAATATAATCAATGATTGATTGATAAAATCTTCTACAATTTAAACTATTTCCTCACAAAATGTGCTTCAATATTTATTTTTCGATTAACACAGTTTAGTAAATAATAAATAAAAAAAAACAAATCAAGACAATTTTATTTTTCTATCTACCTGAATTTAATTTTATAATTTATTTTTAGAGGAAATTCTCTTGAAATAATTATTTAATGTGATAGATAAAGGCTAATTAAAAATTAACATAGTATTTTAAGTATATTATAATTTATTTAAAAGAATTTTAATGCGCTGAACAACATTTATGCCATTATTTAACAATTGGCGCCATATAGTATACTGATTTTTTCAATAATAAAAATTGATAACGAATTCTTTATGTTTTTATTTAGTTTTTAATTTTAAAATACAAATTAATTTCAAGGAAATCTTTAATTGACAAAATTAAAGAACTTTTAAAACAGTATTAATATGATTTAAAAAACGACTAATTATGTGTGTATTGTAAATTCTTTGGAAATTTGTAATAAATTATTAATGCATTTAAATAATTTATTTAATTTTTTTGGATGCTAAAACTTATTTTTATCAATTCTTCATATTTTCAAAATGAAAAAAAAATATATATATTAGCTCTTTTAACTACAATATAAATTCTCAACAACAATATATAAATTTCTAAATTTAAATTATATAATTATATGTTATTATTTCAATATGGCCACATCATCCTATATAATTAATAAATTGATAAGATAATAATTGCACCATTATCTATGTATACCAATATAATTACATTATGATTTAAAATGTCCTTATATCATGTAGTTTTATTATATAAATATAGAATAGAAACAGGTGTTGATTATATATTGCCTGAATATTGGCTGATTAGTTTATTAATAGGCTAAATTGTGGTAAAACTTCAAATAGTATATATTATTTGTTAGTCTGTTATATATTATATTAAAATACCTCAATGTAATATATAACCACGTAACGACAATGAACTTTACATCATTACTTAAAATGTACTATAAAATATTAAAGTCAAATTTATCATACATAAATATAATAATTAATTTAAAGTGGTATATTACAAAGTTACTTTGAGGAATGATATTAAAAGAATATAAGGTATATGCAGAAAAAGTGACACAAAGATTTTGATAACAGTTTCAAGTTAATAAATATCCAACTTTTTTTTGTTGAAAAATCCTTGACAAATTATATCCCACAATATTTTAAGCATTTCACGTCAGATTTCATACTACTATCTCCAATTTTGTGTATTGTTATATACAATTACCTTAAAAGCATTTCCGTTCATTCATCTTAAAGGATTTTAAATTCGTTTATCTATTTCACTTTTAAGTTACGGATTTGTTTCTTTTTTACTATATGAAATCTATTTGAAAGTATAGTATAAATAGTAAATCTTATAATTAATAATTCGAAAGAAATACATCAGTCTGAATATTTTATAAATAAGTTTACTAAATTTATTTATTTTTGTAAAATAATGAAAGGTCCAAATATTTACTTAAAAATGTTATATATACTATATAAAAAATGAAATATAATTATAAATAATGAAAATATTTGCAACAAAAATGAGAAATTACTTTTTTAGTTGTTTGGTGTTTTAGTTAAAAACCAGAAAAATTGTCTATTTAATTTCAATTTTTTAACCACAGAGCGAAAAATAAAATAATATCATTAAATGCTGTCATCGTTTAACTAAATATAAATAATTATATTTAATTTCAAATAAAAAGCGGTCCTTACACGATTAGTAATTCTGTCATTATTTTATATATATTGAGATCAAATATTTATGGACTTTAACATATAAGTTGACATTGTACACTGACATAATTTATAATTTAATGACCAGCATTTTAATCAATTATCTTGTAATAATTTAGATTCAATCATTTAAAAAAAAAAACATATTTTGAAATGGTTTTGCTTTTTTTGCAAGAAAATTTTTGGGATCTTGATGTTCACTCATCGATCGTGTATGGGCTAGTATACAATTAATAATAATATATTTACATCTTTAATGTAGATTTTGATCAAACAGCAGATCACACCTAAAACTAGAAAAAACCTTCATGTAATTACCTAACTTGCAATCATTATATTCTATAAAAAAATATAAAATAAACACTTTTAATTTTACACATTTGATAATATTTTGCTAATTATTTTAATTTACACCAAGGGAAAACCAGGGGAACACATTAGAAAATTATAATAAATAAAAATTCTTCCCTTTTCTATAAGAAAACTATGTATACCAACTATGTATAGAAACTAAATTTTCAAATTATATGTCGACATTGCTAATGATACTAAATTAGAAAATAGAATATTTTAATATACATGTATTATGTTTAATCGTCTTTGGTTAGTCTGGAGGTATTTTTACGTATAATGTTTCTATACTTAATTAAATGATGATGTGCAGACAATTAAATATATGCTTTAATTGTTTGCCAAATATTTGTTTTAGTAAATGAAATTCCAAAAATAAAAAAGAAACAAAAATTTCCAACATAATATAAATTGATAATAATATAAATGTACCTTGTGGAAATTTAAAATTATTTTATTGTTTTAAATTACATTAATGACTAAATTTAATGTACTAGAACTTTAGTGATACATTGCATCAAAGCCGTATATACTATAATTTCTATAATATATATGGCTTTGATTGTATGTTTTCTTTTCATAGATTTATGCAAGGAAAAACGCCCATAGAATAGTATACATAATAAAATAAAATCATTCAATATGAAATAATTTTTTTAACTACAAATTTCCCCAAATACATTTATTCATTTATCCATATATAAGTTTCTGAAATTTTATTATAGTTACTGAATGGGAAACTTTCTACAAAAAGGATAACTAAATTAAACACCTAATAATTAAACCCAAAAACTTTTAGGATCAAAATCTATATATATACTAAAAATAATGTTGAATCTATAATTATAGTTTTGATCTTTAAATCAATTTACATTTACTTTTAAAAAAACAACTGAAATAAGGTGTGAAATGGAAAAGTTCTCTCGCTGTAGTCAATAAGAATAATTGAGTTGTTAAAAAAGTTTTTATTATGTAGACCTTAATTTGTTATCCATTATCTAGAAAAAATTATGTGAGAGATTAGATGTTTTAAAAAGGTATACATTTTGTGGCAGTTGAAGTGCTTTGAAAGTTTATAAGATTAGATTTTTAATATTTAACCAAAATTTTGGGGAAATATGTATATTTATTAACAAAAATTTAATTATTTATTTCGCAAAACTGTTAAAGTTCTCTATAATTAATAACAATAAGCTCAGAAACATTGTTATAACATCTTTATAAAGCTGCAGTTTATTATATTAATTTCATAAATTTTTCCCAATAATAAAATAAATATTTTGAGTTTGGAATGTAGCAAATTGCATTTTTTCCATTTTATTCTAGATTTTCTTTTTCGTTAATCTATTGTAAGATTTAATTCAAACGTACACATATACCTAAGTAGATAAAAGATTGTCCTTTCAGTAAATATAAAATAACAAAGATTTTTTTTATATATAAAATAACTAACACAAATCCCAATGCAATTTAATGAAAATGTTGACTGAGTTTTCTTGGGAATTCAGGTTAAATATTTCTTACTTTATACTTAACTATATGAAAATAAATAATTTGTAGATAGCAAAATGTTGGTTCTATTATATAAATCTCGTTACGTATGAAAGCTTAAAGAATTTCATGAAATATTATTATAAAAAGAAGAAAATTATTATTATATAAATTTTGAGTTTTTCATTTTGTGGCTGAGTGCCACTTTATATTTTAGATTGAAATTTTAGTAAAAATTTAATATTATATAGTAAAAAATATATAAAGGTAGAGAGTTGCCTTTTGGGAAATATGACTTCGTTTTATACATAAAAATTTATATATTTTATATACGTATTTATCAAAAAAAAATATGGAAAATTTTTGGTTTTGTCGACAATGTAAAATTGGTATTATAGGCGAAGTGACTTGTATACATTTTAGTTAAGAATAAATACTGCTACATAATATTTTAAGTTACTTTACTTTATAAAGAAAGTAACCTTAAAAAAAATCCACTTAAACACTAATAAATCATTTCTAAATAAACTTCTTCCATAATCATTTAATAAAAATTATGTCAAGTCATTATCTTCAAAATTAAAAAAGAAATATATTTATATTTTATATACCCACCACAAAATAGTACCTTAAAAAATACCTTTTTATCCGTTTTTAACTGCGGCACAGTCTCTATGTGTACACAATCATATTGAATACAGAACAGTGAACAATTTTGTTTCAGATCATAAAGCAACAAAGTTCATCGATTTATACTATAAATTTCTTCGGTCATCACACCAAACAAAAGAAAATATATTATTCCTTTTATTGTTTAGTTTCTTAACTATATAAAAAAATCTTACCTCTATTGTTGTAAAATATCCTTACAAATATCATTATTGGCAAAAGAAAAATTAAGGGTGGACAATATAAAGAATAAAATAATAATCTTCGAAAAAGCTTAACGATCCAAGAAATATTATTATTATACAGAAAAAATTTTCATTCTTGTTTATATTACACTGTTAAATTTAGCATACCTTATTTTTATTATATCCTCTATATTTCTCTATCATTAATATCCTTTAAATTTTATTATAAATTTTTAGTTGTCTATACATTAACCAGAAGTACCAATATAAATCTTCTACTCGAAATCGATCCAAATTAATTTCGATTATAGAATTTTCATTTTTTTAAAAGAAAATTCTTATATCCTATTGTTAAATTTTCTGTTAATTCATCATCTATTTTTTGTGTCCTTTTTTTTATAACCTGAAAAGGTGTCTTTTGTCATTTCTTGTATGCTCAATAAAATCTATAACGTTTATAATTCAATATAAACTTTTGATCGATTAAAGAAATTTCATTTTTTTTTGTAGGTGTCAGCATAAAAATTTATAATACTAAAATTGCATCAATTTTTCCCTTAACTTTATTAATATAGAAATTTCTGCCTATTTAAGGATTTTCTAAACACAAAAAAAAAAAGCCACTTTAAATGTTTCTGTATAAAAGATGAAATTACCTTATACACAAAAGGATATAATCAATATAAGTAATATAAGGAAATCTAATAAAACCGTAAAATGCCTATTATAGTGTGATCCATTTTAAATCTAAGGTGGGTATCCCATAGCTAGATGATATATGTATATACACTTGCCAATATTGGTAGGTATATATTTGTTATTATCGAAAAAAGACGTATATTAGGGTGAATATTGGATAAATTATACAATATAATATAGAACAATATTAGTTTATTCATACGTTTATGGCATTTATTATGTATTCAGTGTAACAATAAGAATTATAAATGAATAAAAGGAATGAGAATTGATTTGCGCTCTAGGTATTCCATTATTTTAGTCATTGCCTCCTGATGAGTATATAAAAAATGATTAGGCATTTTATAGTAGGTAAATGCATTAAGTGTATGGATAATATAATAAATGGGGACAAATATATTTATAGAATTAGGTTTTATATAAGATGTTAGTTAGCATACTGAATTTTAACGATAATTTTTATTATGAAAGAGGAGAGTATTAAATTTGAAATTGAGAAATAAACAATTGTGTAACATTACTCAATTATTATTTTTAAAAAATTATGACCTAAAAATTAACTGAAAAGTACATTGACAGAATTTCTCTTGAGTATTTTCAATATTAAGTTAATCTGACAAAAATCATGTTAAACTTTCATATATATTTGTAATCACAGTTTCTAACAATTTACATAAAAAATTTATTGTAACAAATTTACACTAATTTCTATATATTTTCAACTAGTTTAGATTTTCAATTTTTTTTTTTGTTTTTATTCCAATCAAAATTCATATGATGAAAACTCATAAATCATAGAAAAATTATCCTTCAAGGATAAAAAAATATAAAAAAAATAAAATATGAAACATTGAAAAAGAAATATCAAAAAAAGTTTTTTTTTGTGATTTATGTGCATATTCATCATAAGAATATTTTTATTCAGCTTTTGTTCGCGGATTTTCAAAGAGGATTTACAGGATTTTTTGTACAAAAAGAGAATAAAAAGGTCCTGTTTTAAGTATGAAAATTTACCTCGTAGAAAATATTATATAGTCTATAATATGGATGGGATAACACAGGACAGAGTATAAATTTTATTTTATATTTACAACTTTTTAAAGTAGATTATTTTAAGTTTTAAATCCAATTTGTTTATATAAATTTATTTATAGCCTTTTCATGATATTTCAATAAAACAACAAAATATGGCAAAAAAAGAGGACATATAAATTATAACAAAATAAAAAAAATATAAAGTAAGTATTTTATGGTTATTATCAAAGTAAGCCATGACTACCAACTAAATAGTATAATGTATTTCTTGTACAAAGAAATACTAATTTTTGGCGACCAAATGAAGTTAAATTGCTTTAACAGAAATGACAAAAAAAAAGAAGAACCAATTTTTATGAAATACTTTCACAATTTTTCTTTGTAGAAATTGGAAATATTGAAATTTAATTAGAACCAACATAGCTTCCTATATATGATATTATATTCTCAAAGTTTTCGTTTGAAATTATCTATTGTATATTTGGCATAAATATTAATACAAATTTAAAGTCACTTAATTAATATTCCAAAAATCAATCCAATTTATTAAAATATCCAATAAACTCTTTCTTTATCTTAGAAAGAGAATAGAAATTACAAGATTATGACTTCTGCCAATAATTACTTAAAATCTTTTCTATCTCAACAGACTTGTCAATTAACAATAATCGCCCTTTAAAAACCTATTATCATGGATTATTATAAGGACCACTTAATATTCTTTTTCCACTTTCATTCCATCATGAGAATTGCTTAGTATGCTTTCACCTTTACATATCTTAAACATATTTTTTTTTACATTTTTATTTCTTTTTTAAACAGTTTCAATATTCTCTATAGAATATAACGATAATCTGGATTCAATGCACGTTTCAGGACTATGTCTGCAGGGATACCAATGGCGCATTGAAAAAAATAAAAAATAATTTTTTGAATTTACTTTTCTCTAACAAATATTTTCTTTTAACGTTAATTTTTTTTTTTCAGTATATTTTTTAGAAAATACATTTTTCCTGACAGTTTTCCTTGTAGCGTGTAAAAAGGTGAACGTGCAGTTGAGGGTTAATTTCTATTTTATATAAATATGTGTGTTGCCAGGAGGTAAATGAAAAAGCAATAAGGACTAAGGTATAGAAGTATTTTGGAGAAATTATGTGCTCTCATCTGGTAGATTGGATATGTTTTCGAATGTCTGTATCTATTTAAGATTTTTCACACCAAAGGCAATAAAAAAAAAATTAAGCTATAATAATATAAAATGTCGAAGAGCGGTACGCCGTACAGGGGTGGGAACACAAGAATCCCTTGATAAAACTTTCATAGAAAATGTATTATATTAATGTTCGTCGACACGAACTCGAATTGGCTATCAAAATAAAAAATATATAAATAAATAAAGAACCAACAAAAACGAAAAAAAGGTGTTCTAGCTTCTTGTGTTTAGTTCCAAACTATGTATACATATATACAACAACATAGCAAATTAGACCAATTTATTTATTTTAAAAGTATCGATGAAATTTTATCGAAAAACAACATTTAATTGAATTGCCCTTGAGAATTCGTAAGTTTATTGGAGTTGATAATTTGTGTATAGAGAGTATTATAATAAAATTTAAACTTATATTGGTATTTAAAGACTTTTAGAAATAAGGATAATACATTTTTTTTGTAGTATTAGCAGCATAAAAGTTTATATAGAGTTGGGTGGGTAGAACAATATGAGAATTTTAATAAGAGATTGTGTTCTATAAAATAATTTTATATACGATATTAAATTTATAAACTACAAATTTATATTGTTACTTGTAACTAAAGAAATATGGATTATTTATTGAAGATATTCATTTAACAATTATATAGAAAATTATCTTTGTTATCACACTAATTTGATTAATTTTTGTTGTAAACAATTTAATTAATATTAATATTTCAGGGCAACATAAAGAGATTTAGAGTTATTTGCGACTGCGATTATAATTATTTTAGAATTTTGTATCTTTTGTCTTTGGAATTGCATTATAGATCTCTATGAGTTTTATAAAGTTACATATAGCGAGCAGTTTTCGATATATGAGACGTTTCAATGTATCAATCTTCAAAAAAATTATTAATAAAGAAATACTAGAAAACGAAATGATTAAATTATCAAATTTAATTTTTTTGAAAAGAACATTCGTCTGAACTTCTTTCCCACATTTATATTTTCATTTAACTGCTGCGTAACAAATTGCTCAATTTTATTAATAATTTTGTCGCATTTTTACCTTTTTGAAAAAAAAATAAAACACTTTATTTTAAATATCTTCTCATTTTAATTCTATTTACCAAAGTATCTTATCATGATCATCTTTTCTAGATTTTCATCTAATTTATCTTTTTCGTAATACCACACCGCAGACACGTTGCTTATTCCTTCTTTTATTTTTTTGTATTTGAATACAAATTTTTTTTCCACCAGTTTTTCTACGTTTTAATTTTTTTTTTTCGTGTTTGTATAACAACATAAGGACAAGGAATAAATTAATATGCGGATCTGTGGCGGCGTCGACTACGACATTCGGTGGTGATGAAGAAAAAAAAAAAGAAAACGAATTGTGTTTGGTGAATGAAAAAAAAAACCACGGTAAGTGAAATGTTTACGACAGCGTAAATAAAAACTCATCCCCATTCCCATCCCATTTTAGCTTAAATTTTCTTAACTTATATAATAGCAACAAAGGGAATTTGTATACGTTTACATTTCATATTTCCTCTGCCTTCAGAACCCAAAAAAAAAAAATTGTTATGCACTCGAAGTACTATACAGCACAAACTACTACACCTCATTTACGGTAAACATTCTTAAAGACTCTTTTTTTTGCGGAGCAATATGATAAACGAAAAAAAAATGATGAAGAAACTTATATCAACTCCTGCAAGGGACATAAAAATTAAGGCGAATAAAGAGGATTCAGAGTAAAATTCATTTAATTTTTTTTTAATTTTTTTATATACGTTTTGTTGGTGTCCTTTTTTTTGTATAACTTCCTTCCACTGCAGTTTGTTCGTGGTAAATAAAGGACTCTGAGTTATTATATAGTTGTTTACAAAAATTGTTATTAATAATTTGCACAAAGTGATTTATTGTAATCGGTTCGGATGAACGACAAAAAAAAACTCATAACAAGCTTAGAGACAAGTCAAAAGAATTTTATTGTGTACAGAAGATTTACTACTATTTTTCATAAGCATTAATTTTTAGCAGCTTTTAAGTGATTTTTTTTATAAAGATTATTCAAATTCATTTTTATAACATTTAAATCTTAAAAACATTAAAATAAAAATGGGGAAAACAAGATTAGAAAATTATGATAAGCTGATTTTTTCAATTTTTTTGTTTCTGTATAAACATTGAAGAATTTATTAATGGATTTTCTTATCAAATTTTTGGAAAAGATACGATAATCTGCAGTGACTCTACAACCACCGAAAATTTATAGCTAATATAAAATTAAAACATTTCTAAATTAAGGACAGAACAGAATAATATAAATTAAAAAGATATTAAATAAACCAAATTACAATTTCATTTGCTATACGCTTTTTTTAATTAAGCTTTCAGCTTCCCAATTTTTCATAGATTATATTTTATTTTCAAGAAATATTTTCGCATTAAAATTATAATATTAAAAACAATCAATTAACTTTTATCTAACTCGGTTAGATAAAGAAAATCTATATTTAAATCCTATTCATTTATATTGACATCAATTCCAATCAGGTGTGTAAATAAAATAAATAAATTTATTTAACCAAAAATAGATTAACCATTCACAAAATTTTTTAATCGAGAAAAAGGATATAGTCCATACAATCTTTGATTAAATCTATATAATAAATCTAAATAAGGTGCGACCTATAGGTATAAAAGATTTAACGAAGTGTGCAAATCCAGTTTTCTTTTTAATTTATATATATAAAAAAGAAATGATAAAAATGTTTGGTATACTTTTAAATTACTTATGATAGAAAAAAAAATACAACAATAATAAAATATAAATATTCTTTTCATATATTATGATTATCCTTTCGTATAAAATGAAAAAAAAAATCAACCCTTTTATTGTTCAGTCAACTGTGCTGCCATTTTTATACCATCATCTCCGGTAACATTTTTACTCTATGAAAAAATTTTTTTAAAAGAAATTTTTTGAAGAAAAGTTTCAATTTTTTTTTTTTTTGCTGTACAAAGGTATTAAAATGATAGAGTTTTTTGTTGTTGTTGTTGAACAAAATACATAAGAGATTTAACCATAAACGTTATCCTTTTTTTTGGCATATATACACACTGTAGACACAATAAACTTAACTTTCATAAAATACTGTATGAATGGGACTGGATAAATTTATGAGATTTTTATTCAATAAGATAATAAATAATATTGCGAAAGGATATTATTTAAAGGTATACCAAAAAAAAAATGAATACTATATCATCTATGTATAGAGGAACTATATTATAAAATAAAAATTTTAAATGGAAGAAAAAATATATATATATATATTGAATATTATAACAGACAATGACATTAAATTGGAAATTTGTTTAGAAAGAAAATAACAGAACAGGTGATTTATGTTTTATTGAATACAATTTTTATATTATAATAAAATATAAATAACAATTTTGTCTGGATTAAATTGTGCTTTAAATATATTTGATGATTTATTAGAAAATTTGTGGATTTTAATATTTCCCCTATTCAAAACATAAATATGAGATAGAATTAAAAAAGACAGCTTTTCATCAAGATAATGTTAGGAAATACGACAAGGAACTGTAAAATTATCTCGAATTTTTCTTGTGCTACCATCACTTAGGTCAATTTATAATACTTAATAAATGAAATTACCGAATCTGGTTGAGATCTCCAAGGTACATTCAAAAAGAGAAAATTGTCTTTGTTATCTTCCGTCCCTCAATCTAATTAAATCATTTTTTTAACCATATACACATTGTCAATTTTATAATATTACTTTTAATATTCCAAATAAATATCCAATTTAATCTAATTTAATATATAATTAAAGTAATACACGATCATCCATCATCAAAATTTTGTTGCTCTTTTAATGTTTTCACAATGTGTAGTAAAAAAAAACGAAATTCCAATTTCCCATAGTAATAAAAAAAAAAATTGAAAGTAAACATTAATGTTCAATCTTACTGTTTGTTTACAGATTTGATTTGGCAGCACTCCCTATTTTTTGAGTCAACATTCTTTTAAATATTATTATTTTTGTCATAATTTAAAAAAAATATCCTTTGCAATGCACTAAAATAACATTTCTCTGTTTGTCCAAAAAAATATTAAAAAATATAAGAAACCCTCAACCTTTTTTTTACCCAATATCGTTGTCCTTGTCATTTTTCTTGCCTTTTTTTTTAATTTTTTCGACAGCCTTTTTTTTTTTTTGTTCATATATACGCTTTTTAAGTACTTTACATCCTGGGGGTGACTTTGTGGGTGGACATCATCAAATAAATGTTTTTGAGTAATCGTTTTGACATATCGTTAAACGGTATAACGATAAAAGTTGACATGTTTGTTTATTGAAAAAAAAAGTGTACAAAAATGTCTGAAAAAAAAATTGATTGATTTTCCATAGGATAAGAAAAATTGATTATTTTTGTTTTTCCTTTTTTTTTTTGTACCCGGAGAAAAACAAAAACAAACCTTTTAAAATTATCTTGCTTTTTCGATTATAAAGGTAAACATTAGAATATAAAAATTGAATTTTATTATGATTTTATAATTAAAGCAAAAAATCATAATATTTTGTAAGGATACATATTTAAAAAAACATTACAATTCTTTTATATCAAAATTTCAAATTTATATACAAATACTACATCAAATTCTACAATCATTTTTTGCTTGTCCTCTCTTGGGACTTGGGACTAATAAATTATTAATAAGATTTCCAAACAGATCTTGACCGAAACTATCTGAATTCTTTTTGAATGTTTTCTATATTTCTAAAAGTTGGCATTAGATTGAATAAAATTTCCAATTCATTTTAATGTTTATTCGAACCAAAATTTTTGTTATTCAGATTGGGTGCCATATTAAAGGTACATATCAATCTTTATCAAATATTCACTAACAACAAAAATACGTGTATGATTCCGAATATAAGGTGAAGGAATTCAAGGATTTATTTATGGCATATTTAAACGAAAAAATCCTGATTTTTTTTATGATTTTATTTTTTAAGTATATAAAAACGTGGAACAATTTTATATATAAAGAAAAAAAAATCGTAAATTTCTTTATGATGGACTTTTGAGAAACTTGAATAGAAATCATTATTATATAGTTTTGATTTATTTATTAGTGAGGTGATAAGACTGAAATTTAGTTTAACGCTTATCTATAAAAGTGAATTGTAAATGCGCTTATAAAAAAAGTACAATTTTAAATGTTTTACAATAAGAAAATTTTGTTTTTTTATTATTTGAAAATTCATGTATATTTTGGGGTCCTTAAAAATTTGCTTCATTAGAAATAAAAAAAAAATTCGCTACATTTATTAAAATATAAGAAGAATTTTTCGAATCCTTTGTACAATTTAACAATGTTTAAATATTAGTTAAATAAACTTTTCTTAGAAGTTAAAAAGTCAAACACAATTTTACATTGTTAAATTTAAACTTTTTTAAATCAAAAACCATTTTTGTTTTTTGAAATTATTATTTTCTTTTTAAAAAAAGACAGTTTTGAATATTTATTCATCATTTCCTTTTGTCAAACATCAAAGGATAATAAGAAAAATGATGGAAGGGTGTACAAATATGTTTAATAAAATAAAACTTTGAAATAAACATGCACGCATTAAAATAATATATGTAAATAATATGAAAAAATATTGTACAAAAAAAAGTTACTCTTTATTTTTAGTATATAGTTTGAACATTATAATTATGCTATTTAATCAGAAAAGTTTTTTTAAAAATTTTTATTTGTAAATGAAGATTCAAATTATTTTTAGTGTAATTTTTCAAGTTTCTTTCTAGATCTGAAACTAAAAGTCTCTATAAGACTTAATTTTGAGTAAAATCTTCAAGGTTTCAGAACGAAGAAAGTCAAATTGTACAGTAGGTAGGATAAAAAAGGAAATTACGATGTGATGACTCGAAAAATAGAGGAAATGGAAATATAAAATATATTGGAACCAGAATATTTTACACAATATTTATTATTATAAATATTTAAATTATTCGCACATAACAAATTCAAATATGAGTATTAAATTTTAAAAGATTAAATCTTAAGATATGGTATATTATATATAAATACCTTTAAGGATATATCGATATTTGTTAAGGTAATAAAAACGTGATCCCAAATCCATTTACTGAATCAAATAAAGTATAAAATTGACCTTTTTTTTTTAATTTCATCTATAAACAAAAATCGATTTTATAATATTTTGATATATTCCTAAAAAAATTTATTATTTTTCCATATGTATATGTACATTAAAAAGGACACCAAAAATCGTTTATCCTTTTCATGTAAATCTTCGAATAAAAATTCACGAACACGTTTTCTATTACACATTTTAATAACGTATATGTAAGTATATGATGTTTTTTCACGAGGACATTATTTTTGGACACTTTTTTACGATTGGTTTTTTTTTATGATTTTCATTTTAAAGATTGTTTGTATAGATATAATATTAAAGATTTAAGAATATTTAATAATAATTTTAATTCCAAAATTATTTTTACACGATTTTCTTGCAGTCATTGCTAATAATAAATATTTAATTAAATCATATTTTTTTTATCATGAAATTCAGCCTTGAAGAATTCAAATTCACCTTATACATGACACAAAATTAAAAATACTAAAAGCTTCAATTAAAAAAAGGGATAATTTACAAATTGTCCGTAGGGAAAAATTTTCTTAATTTAACCATTATATAATTTTTTAAAGCGATTTTTATTGAAATCTTTTTGTGCTACCACACTTTATCCATTAATAATAAATTCTTATTAATTTCCCTTATTTACAAGAGAAATTTACAAAAAAAAAAAAATCTTTAATGTAAACATTAAAACCTTTTAATTGGATAAAATTAAGACGAAAAAAAAAAATCCTTTTAACAACTTATTTCGAATCTTTTTTTTCACTTAACTTTCTACAGGTGGATTTAATATTAACACACAAAAAGAAAAATACAATATTTTCATTAAAATAAACTTTTTCGTAAGACTTTTTTATCATGATTATAAATTTCTTTAAATTAATGCGAAGAAATTATAAAACTTTCTTTATCCTTTAAACTGATTTTTGTGTGATGGGGGGACTTAAAACGTAGATATACATACAGACTTAAATCTACATGAATTAAAAATTCTTTGGAGATTTATAAACAGATAAAAAAAAATATATATATCTAGAAATAATTTTATACCCCCGGTAAAAAAAGTAAACATAAAACATATACCAAAGATTCAATTAACCTTTTTTTTTATTTGGTATATTTAAGTATATTTCCATTCTAAATTTATTCACTTATTTACAGAAAAAAACTCCTGAAAAACAAAAAAAAAATACTTATATAATTTCAGTTGTGTATATTATATAGAGAAATATACTTTTTAATAATATAAATTGAATTCCGTATGCGTCCTCAAATGAGCAAGTTTTTAATTGAGTTATTAGTTGAGCAAAAAACCAACAAACCATTTCCACTTCCTCAATAGATAAATTATTATTTTTTTTAGGTATTTATAGATATATATAGGATGCTTCTTTAATACTGTTCAGAAACTTTTCTGATGTTTGATTCAGCACAGTGTAGATACATATAGAAAGACCATTAAAGAAACCATATTTATTCCTCTTGAATCCTTTCGACAAAAAATATATACAAAATATATATAATCATAGATAATCTACAAGAGAGACGGTATTTGCTTTCACCTGCTTAAAATTCATAAAAAAAAAATTGAAAATATTTCTGGTATACTCTTATATTTATAAGGATATACAAGATGAAAAGGATGAGATTAAATTCTTTCTATTTTTGTGTTGGTATTTCATTATGGCAACATTAATGCGGAGAAAAACAACATGATTTCCTAATGCAATCTTTTTTTCTGTTTATAGAATATTTAATTTAATTAAGAAGTTTCTGTTAAATGTGAATTATATTTGTAGAGTAATTAAAATATGAAAATTTATATAATTTATGTTTAAATATTAATTGTTAGAATTTCCGAGATAAAATACAAATTTATTTGAAGGATTTATATAAAACATTATTTCTCACCTTGTGAAAAAAAAAAACAAAAAATTAATAATATCAAATTAATTTTCCACAAAGAACTATATACAAGAAAAAGTCACAAAAAATACTTCAAGTTAAAGTAAAGGAAATCTACTATAAAAATGGTTTTCTTGAAATATAATTATGTATATGAAATCTCTTTCATTTTCAAAGATATTTCACGTTAGAAAGTAAGTCTTTTTAATTAAGCTCCATCAATTATTATAGTCCTTCGAGAAATTATTAGATATAGTTTTTTTTTTCTCTTATTTTGTTTTCTTTTTCTATACCATATCATACATTTAATACGACCATAATTGTCTTTCATTTTCCTATTTTGGTATTTTTCTTATAAAATATTCCCTGCTGTTCTGTACAAGACACATCCTTAAGGTAGTTGGGTAAAGAAAAAAAATAAACTCACTTAATTTCTTTTTGTGTTATCATCATAATAGAAGAAAAAATAACAAGGCGAAAGGTTCTTAAATTAAGTTTACTCCAGTATAATAAAATTTATTTCTATATATTATTTTCGATGCTGTAAAAAATATCATTAAGATACTACAGAGAGGGAAAAAAAATAAGATAAAGTAAAAAATAATTCGTTTAATTAGTATAACATTGATTATATTATTTACCTCTACAAATCAAATTATAATTGAGAACATAAGAATTTAAACCAAATGAAAATAATTTATGAATTTTCTATGCTTTAATAGAAAATTGAGATAAAATAAAATTTAAGTTATATTAAAATTTAAGTGATTTATATAATGTATAAAATAAAATAAGATTGCCATAATTTCAACTAATTCGTTAAATTTACCATTTTTATTGGTATATACACAAATTACAATCCATTGAAATAAGGATATACCTTAATCAAAGGAAATATATAAAGTATAATCATTATCATCATCCCTTCAGTTATCAAAGGCAATCATTACCATAATTGGATACTTTTCTTCTTATTTTTTGTATACTATATAATTTTATTTATATCAAAAATTGATTCAGGTATTATTCGTAAAATAAGAAATTGTCCCGCATAATGAAGAAGATACTGATTTATCTTTTTAGATTTATTTTATCCTTATTGTAAATTACTTAACAATTTACAAAAATTAAATATACATTTATAAAGGAGATAGATTTTTGTCAATTTATTTATGTACTTAAAACGATATAATTTGGATTAATAAAAGAATTTAATTGAAATAAGTAGAAGTGATTGTAACCATTTGTATTTCCAAAAAAAAAAAAGAAATTTACGAAGATAAGAATTTCTGTTTATTAACTACTAGTATGAAATTATACTTTAAAGATTGTAGAAACCAAAAACGTAGGAAATTTTTTTTCGTGGCATTACATTTTCCTCTTTAAAAAGATTTTATTTACATTTTTCAAATTGGAGATTTTGGTAGGAAGATCTTTCTCATTAGCAAAAATATACACATTATAAAATATACACAATGAATGGATAATCTTTTTAATATTCTTTTGATTGTATTACATTTTTCCCTATATAACATTTACCTTAGTAGGAGTTATGGAAAATTGTAGTTTTCTTTCTTTGTACAATATTTCAGAAAATATAAAAATTAAATATTACAATTCCAAAATATTAAAATTACTTTTGGTATATCGCAAAAATCTATAATCTATTTTTTTTCGGATTATTTCAGTCCCCAAAATCAATGCTGACAATTATGCAATTTTTATACAGTATTATGAGTTTTTCAATCGTGTTTCCGCAGATCAATGAAATATAATTGTAAACCACTGACCACCATTACCTCAGGATACTCAAGTTCTGTTCTGGATAGCAAAAATATAAATAAATATTGAATGGAATTAAAGTGTAAATGGATGAATGAATTTTCAAAAAATATATTCATTTCGCTTTTGTCGAATCTAAAAAGGATAAATTATTGATAGTATTTTTTTTCTCGTGAGCTCTACATTTTCTTTTTCGAAAATTTTATGTAATAAAATGATGAAAATATTATTTTATCCAGTTGATATGATTTCAAAATGGTAGAGGATAATAACAGATTTTAAAAACCGACATAATGATTAGTTATTTGTTTATTGTATGTGTACTATATTATCAAATTGGGTAACCTGTGGACAATGCATAAATATTTGAAATATAATGTGCACAGATTTTGGATATTTAGGTAAATAATTAATTTACAATTTCAAAATTTAAATAAAAAACATGAAAATTGCAATAATTTTAATACTTTTGTATTAGAAATTTTATGTTGATTTATGAAATTTTCAAAATATTTTAAATTATTTTATTTTAATTTGACAGATTTTCAATGAAATGTTAAAGTAAAATAAAAATATTTGAAATTTGTATTAATAATAATGTAAATCGTGTCATTTTTAAAGAGTATATTAATATATTAATTATATTCTTTTAAATTGTCTACAATAAGATTAATAATATATTATATAATATATAAGATATATACATTTCTTTCAAATTATATTGTCAATTTTAAAAGAAATACATTTCAAATGTACACTGAATCTTTTATATCCTAATATAAAACTACAAACTAACATGAATTATTAAAGAAAGTTATAAATTTTTCTTTTATCTGACGTCGCCAAAAATTGTGCAAATATTGTAAAATATTGGACCGCAATGTATTTAATTTTGCCAAAAAATATATAAAAATCATAAAAAATAAAAAATCTTCTTCACTTTAAATTACCTTAGCAGGCAAAAAAAAGTTATAGAAAAAAAAATCTTTACAGTATAATTTAATTCATATGTTGCGAATACAATTTAGTTTTTTTTCCCAACGTTACTAAGGAAAATGTATAGAAGGATATTTTTAAAAAGAATTTATTGTGAAATTTCAAATTTATTTCGTTTAGCGCGTAATAATTTAGAAATGTTCTAATAAATTTTGATTTTGTCAAAATTTCGTTTTAGTAATGCAAGAATATATGAAATATGGGATAGAAATAGTCAGAAATTATTTGTCAATCTTAATTAATTAACATTAAAAAGATATTGTTTAATATGCCACGAAAAATATAATCAATAATTTTGCAGTTTTAAAAAAAATGTGCAATTTTTAATTACCACAATTATTTTAAAAAAAATATACATAGAAAACTTAATTAAATTTTGGATTTTATGTAAAGTACATAGTAAATTAAACAAACTCCAATATTTCTATTTTATTTAAGTTTCTTTTTTTTTAACAATTTTGATTTTTATGATACTCTATGAAGCGAAAAATTTTTTATATGCACATTAATTTTAAAATATACATATAATTTCTTTTTTCAATATTTTGGTAGTTAGGTTTTCATTTTTCAACTTTTATTTCCATTTTTTCTACGGTCAAATAAACTTAAAATTTTTTTTAGTATCTTAAAATTTATTATATGGCTTACATATAGTGCAATAGATTTTTATGTATCAATTTTAAATTTATATATTAAATAAAGAAAATCTGTGAAAATAAGTAACTTTCTTCCAATACAATAAACTATATATGCAATATCAAACATTACTACATAAATATATACAATGAAAATAATTAAATTAAATGTAAATTTTAATATTTTCGTAAGCTTGAGTTAAAATATTTACAAAAAAAAAAATCATTAGAATATTTAACACAAACTACGAAAAAAATAAATTAATAATATTTCAGACATTTTAGAAATATTTCATAAATTTTCAATTTGATGCCAAACTGATTATGGAAACTATATAAAATTTGATTTAGATTTGCATTACAAAAAGAAAAAACCAATTTATATTATTTTAGCGAAGGCGTTTTGGTTGCAATAAATTGATTGATAGATTTGACATTTTAGAAAAACAATTTCCCGGTCTCTAATGATGTTCAAACTGTCATAATTGATTGATTTGAATAGCGTATACAGGCAATTATTTTCTCAGTTAACTAAAAAAAGAAAAATTATTAAATAAAATGGAATATTTAAATAAAACTAGCACAAACATTTACAGTACAAATAATGTTACCTCTGAAATTGTTTTTAGCAATAAAATAAATAAATAAACATAAAATAATTATATAATAAAAAAATTATCGACGAGATATTTAGAATGCAAAAATATAGTTCATTTTCTCGTTATTTATTTTACTATATAGTGAAAATAATTTCCGGTAGTGAAAAAAACATCTAGAAAAGTTTAAATATGATAAAATAAATAATAAATAATAAATAATCTTACGATTGGCTATTCAAAATATATATTAAAATATACATATAATCCAAATTTGGCAGGTTAAATCATTTATTTTGTGAACCATTGGCATAGCATATATTCGCGAATAATTAAATAGAAAGAATCTCTATAATTTTTCCTAATTTCTTCCTTTCTATTTTAGTGGATTTTAAAAACATCAACCATTTTTGGGACTTCCTAAATCATATTTCTACATTAGGATACTAATTTAATCATGAAAAAAACTTACTTTTTAATTAACACATTCCAAATTTTCAAAACATCATTTGAAAAAAAACCAAACCAAACTAATTTTGAAGTGATTATTATTTTTAAATACTTTATATAAAATCTCTAATTTGAGATCATAATCACAGATTTTAATTTTATATGCTAAATTAGATATAAAATTTTCATCGTGTGAACAAATATATGTATATGTTAAACAGTTAAACTGAAATTATTGAAACAAGAAAAATTTACATAATCTTTTCTACTGAGGTAAAAGACCCCTTCTCATTAGGATTTATTACAAAAATTTGTAATCCGAGGATGACAAATTTAAATAAGGTAAAAGCTTTTTTTAATAACCGCACACAGGAGACAATTTAAACAAGATTTTTTAAACGTATGCTCTTCCATTTAGCATTTATCATTTAAGTACTGAAATTTGTTTAAATAGGGTGCGAAAGTATATATGATAGAAAATAGATATAATATTAAATATTTTAAGCTCATAAAAGTAGGGTTAATGTGCCAAATTATGAATATGAACTGAAAAGGAAGAGATTTTTGTTTTAGCATTGATGGGAAAATATTTCTGAAAATTATTTAAGCATCAATAATAAAAATAATATGAGGAAACTTATACTTGGATAATTAGTTCCTTGATATATTATTATAGTTATGGCTATAGTTAATTGAGTTGTTAAGCAATTTAAATGTAAAAATATGAAAGGAAATTTTTTAAAACTATAAAATCCTACAATGGTATTTAATATACCATAAAGATTTTTTCATATTTCTATTATTATTTAAATTTCCAGTAGAAATATCACAAAGAGAAATATTATTTTTAATCCATCACAAGGAGAAAAATAAACATTGAACTATAAATGTGTGTACCTTAGCATTAAAAAAATATGAAAAATTCTTTAATATATTTTTTTTTTTTACTTTAATACTCATTTTCGTTATGAAAATAAAAAGCTTTTATTGTATCAAATATGAGATGACCACTTAATACATAACTACAAATATTAATATCCTTCTATGTCCTTGTCTTAACAGAAAAATATATCAATAATTTCAAAAAACAACAAAAAAAAATGGTAGAAAAGAAAGTCTAACAAAGAGTTTGAATTTTCAAAGTACCATTGACCTTCTAAATCCTAATTTTTTTTTTCTGTATCTAGATTTAAAAGGAAATTTATGTTTGAGTTAAAGATTAACTTTTTTATTATATAGAAAATTTCATCTCTTGTCCTTAATGAAGAAAAATTAAAATATTTTTATTAATGTAAAGGTTGATAAAAAAATCTTGTTGATTTTAAGTATATTTCAGAATTGTAAGTCCATTTTAAAGAAAATGTAAGAAATATAATAATAAATTAATTAAAATGATATTTTATCACAGAAATTAATTCAATATAAATCGAATTAAGATAAAAAAAAATATAGACTTTAATGTTGTCTCATAAAATTATTATTTATTAATATTGTAGCTATATTAATAAATCATAAATACCAAATTTAATATTCACAATAATGTTAATGCGACGGAAAATTTATAAAAATTAGGAATCTGTTTGAAAGAAAAGCGACGGATTTAATATAAATGGATCTAAAAATAATTTCAATAAAATAAAGAATCTGATTTAATATTATATATTTAATGTACGTATATATCAATTTTAGTCAACATTCAAAAAAAACTTACATAATTATAGTTCGAATTAAATTATTTTCTTAAATTTTAAATAATATTCGCTATTATATACTTTCATTATTTTAAAAAAATCAAATTTTCTTTTACAATTATATTTTAAATGTTGTACCCCCGAAAAATCAAATTACATTAAAAAAAAAGAAATACCAAACAAAACATTTTGCAGTTCAAGGCTTTTATTTAAAACCAAAAAAACAAAAAAATCTTTTCCTTTTTCTCTTATTAAAATCAATAACTTTGTCCTTTAAAGCCTTTTTTTCGCACAGTTCATTCCCCATATATGCACAAGACAGAAAATTTCTTTTATTATATTTTAATATACTTTATATGTATAGTATAGTTTCTTAACTTTAATATATTAAATAAATTTCTAGGTCATATTGTTATCTAAAATCGATTTATCTTAGGAACAACGAAAATGTGTTCTTTCATTTATTTATATTTTTTTTTTGTACAACAACACCATCATAATTTCGATATACATACTTTATGTATTATATCTCCCTAAAGCTTTAAGGACGACGTCCTTTTATTAAATAAGAACTCATCTTACAAAGCAACATAATCATAATTTTTTATTTACTTTTTTTTTTGTTCAATAATTTCTCACGCTTGTATATACAAAATAAAAAAAAAATTCTTTACATACACTACGTCACAACCGGAACAAGAAAAGAAAAAAAAACTTAATTTTATATACTAAAAATTTAAGTAAATAGAACGCATACAATCGCAACATTAAATATTATAAACAACAACAAAAAAAAAAAAGTATAAAGCTTTCTATCACGAAAAAAAAACAACTGACGAACATAAAAATATAATCATCATTATATACATAATACTCAAAAACGTATAGAAAATAAAAATATATTAAAAAAAAAAAGCTTCAATAAATTTTCTTCTTTTCGTTTTTTTCACGTTTTTTTTTCGACTCTAAAATGATAAAATGTCACACCTTTTGGAAAAATTGCTCAACGATTGGCTGAAATAAATCACGAAATTTTTAGATATATATAACTACACCTGAATGGGTGGAGCACCACCTTTACCTATCAAATCTAAGGTGCGCAGCGTATACGTCAGCAGAAAATTTTCTCAGGGAAAACAAAAAATTCAAAGTTTTATTTTTTTTTTCTTGCTTATTCATTTTTCTTAAACTTTGGTGTTGTTGTTTTTTTTTATTTTTTTTATAGAAAATGTGAGATGAAATTGACAGTGTATGTGTGTTTATTCTAGGATACCTAGTAAATATACCTAGGCAAGGATGATAGAGCATTACCTATACACGTGTTTTAGTTTTACGTATATTCGTATATTTTTCGTATTTATATGTGCGATATATATACAGTAAAAAGCTCTTTATTCTTCGGAATATATAAAACTCAGTTATTTATGTAATTTCTTAAGCAGGTAGATTGGCTGAAGGATTTTTTTTTTCTTGTCGTTTTTTTTTTCAGAAAAGTATTTGTGTTTTTGTATATAAATTTGAAAATATATAGAATGATTTTTGAATGTATATGTTTTGAAAATTGTATAAGGTACCTACATCATGCGCGAAACCTTTACCTAAGGAAAAAATATAAAAGAAGTTTCTTAAGTTAAGGTATGTATATAGAAATTGACGGATAAGGATAAAATAGGTGGTAACATTTAAAATATATATTTACATAATCTTCATTTGTGTAAAAATTTAATGAAATTATATAATTAATTTGAAATTATATATATAAGACTTATTTAATTATATAATTTACAATTTTCTTTTTATGTTGTTAGGATACCTTTTGTTTTATTCATTGAGAAAATCGATTATTTAGTAAGACTCCCTCAATTAAATTAAATTTTTTCAGTTTAATATAATGTGAAATAGAGTGACACAATAGTGTATGTATATATAGAAATCAAATGTAAAAAATTTAAAAACCTACAAGTGGCTAAAATTTAAATTATATAAAATTTGAAATTTATTTTTATGTAATTTCCATAATTATTTATATCTTTATTTATAATTTAAATAAATCCTTTATATTCTCAAGTATATAATATACTAAAACTAATATTTATATACAACATTTTACCAACTGTAAATATATTTTCTATTTTCTATTTAAACCAACACAGTTTTATGTAGAGGAAAATTACAAACATTTTCCTTACATCAAATTCACCACAAAAATATGAATTCTCTATTTTTTACTAATATATTCAAACAAAATCTATTAGAGATGCATACAAACAAAATATAATTTTCCTCAGTAGGGAAATTCTATTCCTTATTTACCCCATGATTTAAAATATTCAACACCGTACATTATTTTCATATTGTACAACATTTTCATTAGTTTATATAGTAGAAATTTATTTTGTATGTATTGAGAAAATTTCCCAAATGATTTTTCTTTTTCTAAATAAATATGATAATTTTTTATGAAAATCATTTGTAAAATATATTTAATGGTGAATATCATTTTCATTTGAATTTTCTAGAGTTAAGTTAGTGTTAAGATTATATAGAAGAAAATTTTGTGCAATAATAATAAATAAATTTAAATAATAATTTAATAATTTTATTAAAGAAAAATTCAGATGACATCTGGTTGTCAGTAGATTAATTATGTGTTTTTATTTTCAACTGACCTAGGTTAATAAAAATTTAATTAGATTAATAGTTGTTTTGTGTAATAAAATTGAAAAATATTTGTTATTTTCGGTGATATTTAAATTGATTTAATAAGAAAATTTAAATTTCACAAATTGATAAAATAATATTATCAATAATTTGAAATTTAATTAAAATATAAAATATATTTGAAAAGATAGTTTAGATTTTGAAGATATGTTTTATTTTTAGTACATTGATAAATATTAAATTTTAATTAATAATTTTCTGAAAGTTGTTTGTATTAGTACACCAAAACTTAGGCCTATTTATATTATAGTTTCTCACAGAATTTGTATAATCGGTTAACCAAATAGTTAATTGCAATTTAGTATTAAATAAAATATTAAATTAAATAAAAATTCATCTATGTATTTGGTGTCTGATTGTGACTCGACCTAAATAGCAAAAAATATATACTCTATATTTTATTACCTCTCAGGTATAATTTTGTAACAATAATATATTAAATTATTTGGCAACCAAATAAAATTTAACAGAATGTATAAAAATTTCCCTTTTAGCAATAAAGCAAAAGACTGAAATGTAATAAAAATTGTTGGCATAGTTAGACTTCTGTCGCGATTTATGTAGATAGAATGAAAAATTCACACCTATGAATTAATTTGTTAACATTTTCATAGATTGCACAACAAAAATAATATAGGAAATTTATTTTGGCCAAATAATTATATTACTCATATTAATTTTGCCTTTATTGTTTGGAAATTTCAATTATAGAGATTATTTCTGAATTGTCCTGTAAATATATATTATTCCACAACACTTCCTATGTAACGTAAAATTTACAATCAATATTACAGGACTAATAGTATTCAAGAACATATAAAAATCAATATTATATCAACCAATTGAATATCAATCAATATATCAACCAATTGAATCAACAATGTATGACAATGTATTTTAACATTAAATTTAAAATATAAAAAAACTCAATTTTGTATTAAAAGCAAATTCAATGATCCTTTTAAATTTTCTGTACTATTTAAATAAACATTTTACTTTACAGATTTATGCGAGAAAAATAATGTAATTTATTTTTCTTGAATTTAATTGATGGCTGAATTTTAATGCCTCTTTAAATTTCTATTATCAACGTCACCCAAAAACTAATAAAATAAGACAATTAAAAATATATATGTATAATTAATTTTAAAATTGTTTTAATTAATTGTCTTATGTTTATGTTTCAAATGATGCCAATTTTATGACATAAATAAATTTAATTTAAAGGTTGAATTTAACTAAATATTTTATTAAAACAAAAAAGTAGATTTATAGTTTAAAGACATATTTATAGTATATAAATACATATTATTATTTCATTTCAATAAATTTCATATCTTTTATCCTTTAAAAATCAATAATTTTATGCGCAATTTATTCAAATTCAATAAAAATAAAATAATTCATTAATCATTTTTCGATTTTAAAAGTTGACAACCACCCAAAAAAAAAAAACAGTCATAGAAGAATATTTGAAAGAAAAACCAATTATTTCTATTTAATTTTATCACTTTTATTTTTTTTTAAATAAAAATTTTGATCCTGTTTTACGTAATGATTGAATTTCCATTTGACATTATTTAATAAACCTTCAAGTTTAATGATCCTTTTTTTTACACTCATCAAAAAACAATTTTTTTTCTGTAATTTTTTTTTTTTGAATCCCTTTTAGTAAAATATAAGATTACTTATATTTTATCTGTATACAAGAAAAGGTGAATTTATCAAAATAAAGAAATCCACTTAATCAAATAAGGATAAAATTTATAACCAATTTTCACAGTGCCGCGACATTTATTGAATTCGTTTTTTTTTATTTGCAAATATTGTTGACAGGCGACACCTTTTCTTTTTCTATATATATGTATAAAGAAGAAGATAAACTACCCCAAAGAAGAATTTAAATAATATCTATTGTTTTTTATTTATTTAGAAAGATTTCCAGAGATTCGACAGGAGGTTAAAAATAAAAGTAACAAATAATATGCCATGGGTAAAAGAAGTTTCTGACAGAATTGAAAATCGATTGTTTTACGGCGTTAAATTGTAATCCATTGGTGTGAAACAAGGCCATCTGTATAAAATGGTATATAAACGTTAAGGTTTTATAGTACATACTCATATATTTCTGCTGAGAGAATGCAAAAAAAAAAACCTATTTTTTAAGAATTGAATAATGAAAAATAACCTTCAGTATAATTTTAAATGACAGGATAATTTGAATATTAGATTTGAAAAGAGTATTAATATAAAAATTCTTTAATTTATTTTGAAAATTGACAAAGTTGTGAATAACGGAAAATTGATATAGTAAAGTAATTAGGAAATTATTTTTATATTTTAGTTTTCTGTAATATATTTATTAGTTTTCATAGTATAAGTATATTTGGAGGATAACTTACTTAAACGCAATTAGGGAAAAATAATTATATTTAATAAAAAATTGACAGAAAATAATAAGTTGAGTTATTAAAAAATGATAAGCTAAAACTATACTTGACATGTAGCAGAAAATCAATAATTGCTATAATAGTCATGATCGGACGCATACCTAAATCCTCATTAGTAAAGTCCCATGACCACTTAACTTAATCATTTGAACAAAATTTAAATTTAATTTATTTCATAAGAATTTAATTACTTAATACCTCATTAAAGGAAAAAACTGGCCGAAAATTGTAAATAAAATATTTAATCAACTAATTAACTTTTATTACACCTTTCCGAAAATCAACTGTATATGATTATACCCTCTTCTAACGATACCATTATCACTTACCCAAAACAAAAAAAAAAGCAATGGAAAAAAAGCTTAATTAAAAAAAATTAGACTAATGATAAAAAAAATGTAAAGGTTAAAAAAAACACAAAAATTGTTTCTCTTAATCGGATTAAAATAATTGTTTATTGTGTTTTAAAAAAAATATATTCTTCCATTTACTCATCCTTGTCCTTTTTCTGTGATATTTGAACTTTCACAATCCTGTTGCTCAAATATTCTCTGCACAGTCTACAATATATACCGACTGGATCTGTAGTTACAGTATAAACGCTTAAACACCTTTAGCTAACTTTATGGAAAATTTATATCACCATTCAAATAAAAATAAAAAAAAACAATTTTAATTTTTTGCTTAAGTACTTTTTTTCTCGCCAGTTCTTTCTCGAAACAAAGATCCTTTACGCTTTCGTAAGAGACTAATTAGGTAAAGTGATTCACAATACCCCAACTCTAAAATAAACTTTTCTACATTACCCTTATAAAAAAAATGTCCTGGAAAAAAAATCTTTCCTTATAAAAAATCAAAAAAAAAAAAAAACAACAAAAATATTCAAGGGGATATTTAGTTACGCTGTCGGGGTACATTATCCCTGTCCTTGTTGAATAAGAATAGAAAAGGTAAGATGGTAACAATGTCATCAGTTTCATTTTTTTTGTATTTGGCACTAAATAAATTGGAGTAATTTCAAAATATTATAAAAATTAATGTTTAGGATATACGAAACCGGAGGGATATAATAAAAAAAATAGGCTATGTACATAAAAAACAATTCGTGAATCTAAAAAAATATCATAAAAAAATTTAATTCTTTCCAGATTTTTTTTAAAATTAAATATAATTTGAATAAGATAATTTTAGATTAGCACTGGAATAGTTAAGTGGATTAATGAAAATATTGATTACTTGACACAAAAAATTGCTCAGAAACCGAAAAACTTTAATTTGTTATTAATTTTTTGTTCCTAAATTCATTCAGACACAATTAATTTTGCAACAAGCCCCTTTATTCCTTAAAATTCGTTCTAATTTCAGGAAAAAAATATTTCGACCTTTAAAAAATTATACAATGTTAGTTATGTCTAATAAAACACTATAACAAAATGAATATAAAAAATTGTAAAAAAAAAGAACATAGCAATGGTCACTGATAAATATCTCGAAAAATGTCACAGACACTTGGCACCAGATGCTGTGGTCTTCTCACCTCACAAATTTTCAATTCACGTATTTTTGCATTTAAAAAAAAAAATATAAAATATAAAAATGTTTGTAAATATATTTGTGTTAATAAAAGGGAAAAATTAGGTGTTGTATTTTGGAAATGTTTCACAACCTGAAATTTAGTTTTTAACCAAAAAAAAAATCCAATAAATTCATTGATAACAAAACGCGTGATAGCTTGTTTTTTTTTTCTTGCTCTGCCGTAAAATTGTCACATAAATAGAGATAACATATTTTTTCAGGTCTTTTTAGTTAGAAAATCATAAATTTAGACAAAAAACAAGCACAGAAAAATAAAATTAAGTTTTTTCGTTACACTGGGAACTGGGACTGGGATAGAAAAACATTTCCTAGCGTTAATTTAACATTTCCTATCGTTAGTGATTCTATGTATTGCTCTTTTATTTTAAATCATTTTTAAATTTTTTAAATTATTTTTCAATTAGTAATATGTAATTTCAATTCAATCAAAGCAATTGGTCAAAGTAAAACTAATCAATAAATGGGGTTCTTCAGGTATAAAAAATCTGCCCAATATATAGTTAGTTGTAGTCTTATGTTTTGTGTTGGATTACTAATTAGATCAATTATACAATGTCTACATAAATATACCAATTTCTACATAATTTCTTCCATCTCTGTAAATTTATTTAAAATTATCAATAATAACATTTATAAGCAAAACATAATATCTTTAAAAAAATGATATAATTAACTATATCCATCTAATTATAAATTATCAAACTTTGTAACAAATTCACTCATAATTTTCAATTGAAAAAACTCTAAAAACTTTCAAATAATAATGTAGACCGTCAAAACTTTCAATAATCAAGCAACTGAAATTTGTATATATCCAATTGGGAAAATTTAACATAACAAAAATAAAATCATTTTTCTTTTGCTCGTAACACTCCTTAAGGACATACACATAACAATAATTTGAATGAATCTTATTCATTCTCTACTTTTTTTTTCTGGGCCAGACAAAATAGAAAATTTAAATTCATTTTCATATTACTTTTATTTTAATCTGAAAACCAAACTTCTTATTATTATTATACATTTTCTTTAACAACAGTAAAAAAAAAAAACAAATACAGAAAAACCAAAATTTTCATCGTCCGGAAAAAAGTACTTTGAATTGTCTGATTGTTTCCCATACCAATAATAATCAAAGAAGTATATATTTTTTTTGCTCTCTCTTTTTGTATAACTTTGTACTTAAATTCTTTAAATATAAATTCACCTTCTACAGAAGAACTGAACAACACACAACAACAAAAAACACTGATCCTCAACATCAGAATGACAAAAAAAAAGACAAGCTTTTATATACTTAATAATTTTCTTCGAAATGGAAGAAATACCTCCAAGGCGAGTTCACCTTTTTACTTAGAAATTTTTTTTATTGCTCTTTGAATTAAGAATATATAAAGAAGCAACCTAATAATTTACATAATTTAAACATCTTAGATAGAAGATTTTTTTTTCTTTTATACTTTTACTTTTCTTGCCAGAGTAAACAATCATTTTATTTGCTCCTTTGAATCCTTTTTTTTTTTTTTGAAATTTTCAAACAGAATTTTTTTTTTTTACGAATTTTTAATGTTTCACAAGAGTTGAATTTGTTGGTTTTTCTACCATCACCCAACATAAAATATTTGAATACCCAGGAAAAAAAAACTATGTTTTTGTCGTGTTTACATTTTTATTTTGGATTTTGTTTTTTTTTTTTTTGTGACGAGGGAGCCATATATAGCGAAAGGAGTAGAGAAGAGTCCTTATTGTGGAAAATGATGATTTTCTTAAGACTATAAATATACATGTGTTTTGATTTCGTTTGTTATTATAAAATTTGCATTTTAATTATGTCGCCAAGTAAATATCTTACAAATATTTTATCTACTTTTACCAATTTTTACCATTTTTCCAAAAAGTAAAAAAAAAAACAGAGATTTAAATAATTTTCTTTGTTATATAGAAAGAAGGTAGAAAATTAATGATGATAAACTGAATTTAAAAATAAATTTCTTACTAGATTCTTTTAAATTTATATAGGAACTTGTTTTTCTTTTCGTTGTGGTTTTTAAAAATTAAAAGTCGTTTTAATCAAATACAAAAAAAAAAATTAAATATTTATAAAGTTAAATAAATTTTTTTTCTTTTTTTAATTTTACTTTTGTGAAAAGTTTGTCGTTTCGATAATTTAAGAGAATTTTTCTGCTAGAAATTAACTTATGCCCAAATATATTAAATCGTGAATAAAATCTCGTAGTAAATCTGTCTAGACTTTATTATTAAATATATATTTCATTATAATTCATATTTTTGTGTAAAAGATTTCTTTTAAATATATGTTGTTGTTTTTTTTCAAATTTAAAGATGAAATTTATTCGCATTTACCTTAATAGTGGGAAATTTATGATTTCTACACTGTTCAACAAATATAGAACAATTCTGTATTTTATAAAAACTTTAGGTTGCATTTAAAAATTTATAATTAAAAAAAAGACAGGAACACAGACTGAGAATATTGTAAATATTTACTGGAGTTGCTAAAAGTAACTTAACACTCAATCAATTTCTCAAAAACAATTAATTACTTACTTGTAATCAAAACCAATATTTGATTAAATTGAAAAAAGAAATATCAAAGCTTTAAAACTTAACAAATTTAAGAAAATTTTAACTATTATACTTTACGAATTTTTCTAACTGTGTACAAATTTCACTTAATTCACATCTTATTATACCACAAAATATTATACCAATTTTTAAACATAATAAAAAGAAATACACAAAGAAATTTCATTCTTTTAACCCAGTTTTATGTTTTTCCACTATCACAGAGGGGTTAATAAAAAAATGAAAATATATATAAAAATATTTTTTCAGTTTATCATGAAAGTTAAAATGTTGACTGTCCTGGCCAATATCTTAATATAATACTTTTTACAGATGAAAGGATTTTTTCCATTCGTTTAAGTAAAAAAAAAATATATATAGTCACTTATCCTAGTTTCCTTAAAAGTTATCTTCATGAAAAATAACACAATAAATGTTCAAATTTTACCTCTGATTTTTCTTATATATTTTTTTGTTGTGGAAGCTTTTACGTACATGTATAGCGACGTCAATATTATACGTTATTGTCTTAAGTTAAAATTAGTGTTGTGTCCTGTAATTTCTAACCTTTTAACTTTCTACTTTATATCCTTTTACTTTATTGAAGTATTATACGTCATAGGTTAATGGGGGAAGATACTAAATGGTATATACAAAAAGCATACGTACAAAAAATATTTACTTTTTTATGTATAAGCACATATATAAAACGACCATACCTTTAATGGACTTACGTGAAAACTGGTCATAAACTAAATTCAAAGAAGAAGAAAAATACAATGTTTAAAAAAAAATATATTTTTAATGTTCAAAACTTAAAGGAAACAGGAAATTGTTTGGTACAGTGGTAAAACAGGTTAGCTAAGTGCAACTTAAGATGAAAATACCAATTTAGTGTATTTTTTTTTTTTTTCAGTTCATTTATTTTTGTTTATATTATAAAAAAAATAATCTTTAGATAAACTTTTACAAAAATTATGTTAGGTTTATAGTTAAATTTATTGAACGTTTTATGTAATAAAGTTAATTTTTATAATAAAATTTACCGATTATGAAATATTTTTATTTTTGTAACTTTTATCAATATTTATTCGGGAAAGCACTTTAATACGGCATTGAAATAATTAATGTGGTCATGACACAGAGAATTACAGAGTGTACATAAAAAAAAATTGTATTATATATAATAAATTTAAGTATTATCAAAATATCTCATAAATTTAAGAATTATAAAGTATTTTCTATATTTTTTTTCATTCAATTCACCTCGTAAATCCTTGAACCTTTTTTATTTTACCTTTTCCAATGGTATAACTGATTTATTGGCATCTGATACTAAAGTATAAAATGACATGACAAATGATCTTTTATGTTAATACATGTGTAGTAAATTTAGTAAAACATTTTGGTCTGTTACAAACACGTATCGCCCCTGAAATAATAATAAACTTTTTATCTAATATTATGTTTGTTATGTCCATTACACCTATATCGACAGCCAGAAAAACAAGCATCATTTTCATCTCCTTCTTTCTATCTATAATATCAAACGTGCGTATAATTTACGAACAACAGTTGGATGACATATTCTCTACAATAGACAAAAAAAAACTACCTATATGTTCTAATGACTAAAACGGATGATTATTCCATATATATAAATTATATATAACAACTAAACACATCGTATATTATGATAGTACAACAGTTTGAGCTAAAAAAAATATATATTACAAAACTTTTTCCCTTCAAATCATAAAATTACATAAAAAAAAATCTTTACTTTTTATTTATCAATACCCAATATACATGTATCCTTAAAGTACAACAAAAAAAAACGAGGAAGTTTGGAAAATATCCTCTTTGATGGTCAATCGGTTTTGATTTATTACCAATTCATAAAAAAAGAAATAAAGTAACTTTTTTTTTGTCAGGAAAATATAACTTTTTGATAATCGATTATTGATTTTTGCGCAGGTGGATTCACTCTTGTCCAATAGATTTACTTCTTTTTTTGCAAATTTTTACAAATTGACTACGTTAAATGGTCACAGATTGTACAATATGATATTTTTTCTGGTTTGTTGGTAAAAAAAATGGTAAATTGAGGGTTGTAAATTTTTTTTTCTGTTGAAATCTAATTACAATTATTTCACAAGTTCAACTCCGAATACCATATAATAACCTCCAGAAAAAAAAAATTGATATACCGATGGGAGCACTTATCATTTCCAGAGATTGGAAGAATTATTGCCAAATACAGAAATTGTTGGTTTATATTTTTTTTTCGACTTTATGAAATTATATTTTCGGTTTCAGTGATATAGAAATATTTGTATTGGTAAATTTAATAAACCAATACACCTGTTTCATGTCCTTTTGGGACCTTTTTTTTCATATACCTATATCTGCTGAACATCCTTTCTTGTCATAAAATTATTTTCATTATACGATTTTACTATTGTATATATGGGAAAACATATTTTCCGAAACAAAATTTAAAATATCTATACAGATTTATATAAAATGTAAAATGAAAATGATTATGTGAATTTTTTTTTTTTTTGGTTTTCTGTGAAATGACATTGTCAGCATAAAATAGGTGGCAAGTAGCAGGTGCTTTTTAAAAGTGAAATTTTCAACATATTAAATATATTTATTATAGATTGTATATATGGAAAGGTTTTCTGATTTATTATCGTTTTTTTTTTCTCTACTTCATATTTTATTTGAATTGAAAATTTTCTTTTTAAATGATAGAAAAAGTATATTTTTGTGTTAACCCACTGGCTATGAAATAATATTTTAATATTTTATTGTAGAAAAATCATTCATGGTTAGAATAGATAAGATATGGTCAATATTTAAGGTAGAAAATATTTATAAATATAAAAAATATTGAAAATTTAAAGAAAATGTTTTACTTTAAAATTTTGAGGACATGTCATTAAAATTTTACAAAATTTAAAATTTAAATGAAAATACGCCTGTAAAAATTTAAAGAGAAACTGTTGCAGACACAATCTTTCTTAATATATCTTTAAGTTAGTTTTGTGAAAACATTTATTTTCATCTCCATTCATTTGTTATCATCATATCTGATTACAATTATTATTTATTTTCTACTCAGTTTTGAGATGTGAAGAAAATGTAAATGTTTTTCATATTTAAAATTTTTATAGCATTAAATTCTAATGAAATTTTGCATTTCGTACAAAAATCATTTAAAAAGATAATAATTGAAATGCTTAGTAAAAGTTTTAAATCCATTAAAAACTTTTTTTTTATGTCGGATGAATATCACCTACAATAAATATTTTTTTTATATTATAGTTGGATAGAAAAAAAACACGATTTATCCTCGTGGACAAGTATTTGCTATAATAAGCGGTTTTAAAAAAAAAATTATCCCAGATAAAAATCCGTGAGCGTGTATTATATAAAAAGCACTCAAGAAAAATCATAATCTTATTATCCTTCGAGGAATTTTTTTTATCAAAACGAAAATTACAACAACTTCATGTCTGGTTTACCGGATAAAGGTGCTCCTCTAATATTTGTCTACTTTATAAAGAAAGCAAAAAATTGCCAACAATTTTTTTTTGCAAATTTTCCTAAAGTTTTATATGATACTTATACGTAGAAAAAACAGAATCCTTAAATAAATTAAGGGAGTTAAATTTCCGATATAATAATAAAAATTAACAGAAGAAAAAAAAACCGAAAATAAAAAACTTTTAAAAGTTGGACTTGCATTTTTCAATTTTCCTCTAAAAAGTTTTCATTATTTTTTACACTACTTTCAAAAATTTCAAATTTTTTCTCACTTTTACCCCCATAAGTAAAAAAAAACTTCATTTCCCTATGGTCGTTTTAAAGAAAAAAAAATGTTAAGAATTTTTTTTTTCTTCCTAATTTCATTTAACGAAATGGACATGAAAAGTTCAAGGAGTAAAATGTAATTATTTTAAGAAGGGTGAGTCTCTCTGGTATTTATTTATTTTTATTTTATTTGGAAGTAAAAATTACAAAAAATTTTTTGTTAAGTGTTAAGAAATTCAGTATCGCCGCAGATAATTAAAAACAAATAGGATAATTTTTCAACGTTCATCTAATTTAATGGTTAACTAAAAAAACAAGGAAAAAATGGAAAGCAAAAGGTGTGAAAAAAATATTTTCATTTCAGGAAAAAAATAAATAAAGTGAATATTTAGACGGGGAAAATAATAATTTTTTTTTTTTCACTGGAAAAAGTGCCACAAACAGAAAAAGGAAAAACAAGTTATTAGTTAATGAGAAAAATATTACAGACATTTTTTTTTTGTAATATAATTATTAATTATTTTATTAATTTTTTTGTTGTTGTTGAAAGAAGAAAATTGTGGTGGATGGAAAAATTCAATCGATCTTTACTTTTTGTCAGAAATGTTAATTATTATTTTAAGTAAATTTTCATTGTATTCGCGTTTTTCTTATACATAATTACTATTTTTGATTTAAGGATATATCCTTGTGATAAATATTACTTCAAATTAGCAAATGTTCATAAGTAAACCGAGTTATGCGATGTACATAATACGAAAATCAAATCAGTTCCTTTAAATTATTTTACAAATGAGTTTGCAAATCATAAGGACTACAGGAAACTGTTAATCAAAATATATACTCCAGTATCCAAACTTAACTGTAGAATGAATATCCATTACAAAAAAAAAATGATAAACTAAAAATCTTCCTAAAGAAAGATTAACAATTTTGTACGTCGGAAAACTGCATAGAAGGTTTAAACTACAAAATTGTTTAAGATATCATTTACAATTTCTAATGTTGAAGATATTTTTTACATTTTTCATTTATGTGATATAGATAAGAATATGGATGTAATTCAAATTCGTACAATAAGAGCTTATTAAAATATTAATCAATTTTAATTAAACTGAAACAATGTTAAATATAAAATTACAGATCACAATATCATCAAATTATACAAAATATTATTATTACATACCCTTTCCTACATATATTTTTAACAAATAAATAAAACCAATATGTACCTGTAACAATTTGCATTAACATCTTCATTTTTATATTACATATATATTTTTTTACATCAAATTTCTTCAATAAAATCTTTACATAATTCATAAACAAAATATTTATATGTTAATATATTCAAAAAACAGCATAAATTTTTACAAAAAAATAATATTTTTCGAGGTAATACACATTGTTATATTTCGCCCCCCAATCTTGTGAATATAAATTGCTTTATTTTCTTTATTATATCAAAACAAGAAGAAATTTTTTTTTGATAAACGTACTATCACCTTTTGGAACCAAAGAAAAAAAAAACGGAAAAACAAATTTTTTTTTAAGTCCCTTAAATATTATGCGGATTTAAAGTTATTCCCGTTTAACATAAAACATATATATCAATCTCTCATCCTTATTGTTTATTTCCTTTTTGAATTATAATATGTTTAAGAAGCTTGTCATATGGCATTTCATTTTTTTTTTTAAACCTTTGAGAAAACTTTTACCATAACTTTGACGGGGTGGGTTGGGGGAATAAATCTCAAATAATATGAAAATAAATTTGTGCAAGAATTTGATTATTTATACAAGGATTATTTTATGTATATAATACATATATAAGTTTTTATTATGATATTATAATAATCTTGTTGGTTTGTTGCAGGGAAAAAAAATTACTTAATTCAGTTGCAATTTGTGTGGCAATCTGGTTAACATAACCTAAAAAAAAGGTACATTTACATTGTACTTACAAAAAAAAGGTATACACATATCTTATTCCTTATGTTTTCTGAAATTTTCATTTTAGATGGAATTACTTTTTGTTCTGGAAATTCAATTGGTTTTATATACAATTTCATTTACTCTAAGACAACAACACATCCTTGTGTACAAGTTTACACAAAAATTCATGTTATTGTTTTGAATTTTTTATATAATATAGAAATAATTATTTTGTAAGAGAAGACACAATTTACACCTGTGCTCTTCTTATAAGAGATTTTAATTAATTGAGAAATAAGTAAGAAAATTTAAATAGTATAAAGAAATAGTTTTAGAATATTGAAATTTTTGTGGTATAAATAATGATAAAATTGTATGGTATTTAAATATTTAAAGTTTAAATTGTGTTTTCATTAAGTTGAATTGAAATACATTTTATTGCGCATATTTGAAATTTTAATAAATTTTTGATGGAGTATAAAAAATTATATAAATTTAATGCATTTTAAATAAATATTTGCATTATATTTAATAAATCCCAAAGTATATAAATGAAATAATAGTTTTGATGAGTTTTGGGATTAAGGGAGTTTCGAATCATTTAATTTCAATAATATAGATATATAATATTTTATTTCCTTAATAAGCTATGTATACCATAATTTCGTACTATTTACGAGTATACCTCTACAGCAAATAAAATCAAGGAAATTCAATAAAATATTTAATGTTTTCAATTCTTAGTAGTATATAAAAAATGGAAAACTCCACCTGATCCAAATTACCTTAAAAAAGTTTACAATGTCAAATTTTCAAAACATTTTCAACAATTTAAGGATAAAAAAAAAGGAAAATATTTATTTAAATTCAAAATGAAATTTATATAAATAAGAAAATTATATTTTCCTTACCTTCAATCTTATTATACATTCTTATGACACCTTTTTTTTTTACTTCAACATTTATTTCTTCCAGCTGTTGTTGTTTTACTTAAAACAATTTTCCATAAAATGAAAATATTCTAATGACCTTTTCCCATTTTATATTTTTTTATATACTGAAATCTCACAATATAGTCAAAAGTAAAAAAGCACTTAGATTTAATGTAAAAGAAAGGCAATAGAAATAAAAAAAATTATATATAATTCTTGATGGTGACCCCATTGGGAGAGTTTTTGTTTACTATTATTGCCTAGAAATATAGCAAAACAAAAAAAAAATCATTAAAATTGTTTCCATGTTAAAAAAACTTAAGTAAAATATAAAAAAAAAAAATGTTTTGGAAACAAATAAATCCCTTTGAAACCTTAAAGGTTATACGGTGGGGATAATATCCATAATATACTCTAAATATTACCTTTTCAAAATGTCCTATAATTTTTATATGTTTATATAGTAAATCCCTGATTATCCCTAAAAATTGTCGAGACTTTTACTGAATCCTCTGTTCTTTTATATTTATATCCATTATTTTAATATTCTTATGGCAAGTGTGTTTCATTGGTTTTTTGCAGAGAGTTGCTATATTTACATTAACACTAATTCGATACGATTCGTATCTAAATAAATAATATTAAATATTTTCAAGGTTGATTATATATACATTATATTATTTTCACTTGACACCTTTTTCTACATTGAGTTCTTTAGGCAATTTACATTTTAAATGGAATAAAATTATTTGTAATAAATTTAAATGAGTAAAATTTAATGATTTTAGTTTACTTTAGCAAATGTATAAGTAAAAACTAATAATTTCGATACTGTAATTGTTTAAACAGTATAAATTAAGTCTACGACAAGTAACACAGAACAAATTAACTAGAGACAAACACAATTGGCAGAGTCTGGGCCTTAGCAGCAATTAAATTATTAAATTATTAGTGAGTATTCCAACTTATTCATTACTGCTAACATTATATACTGTCAATAATTGTTTAATCAGTCAATTTAAAATATAAATTAATCAAATTTACTATTTAAAGAAAATTTTAAATTAATTTTTAAAATATTTATTTGCTGTGTTGGCATATTATAACAATTTCTACACATACGTCTACCTCAAGGACTTTAGACTATTTTTTCATTTCTCTATATTATTACTTTTATTTATTTTTTATAAAAATATTCTTTATATTTCATTGTCAAAAAACGACGGGAGTACACGTTAAATATCCTTCTTTTTTTTCCCTTGCGAATTTATATAAAAAAAATTTAGTTTTTTTTTTCATATATACGAAATAGAAAAAAACTGATCCTCTTTTTAAAAAACATAATAAAAATTGTAGACTTTATTGTTGGTATTGTTGACATAAGTTATTCTGTCATCATATATGTCAAAAGCATAATATGAAATTAAGTTTTATATTTTTTTAAATAAAGTCTGCGAAGATAATATTTGATCTAAATTTCTATTCTATGTCAACAAGACTTATACATTATATAAAATGGAATTTTATTCCTCCGATATATTTAACATTATTATATAATAAGTTAAATTTAATTAAATGTCATAATGATCAATTCAATAAATTGTTATTTTTTCATTCTTTGAATTAAATTTTTTTCAAAATACTATTTCCAAAAATTAAATTAAATTAAATTACAATCAAATATTTCTCAAAATGATTACATTCAAAATTTCGTATCGATAAATAATTTAACTTCTTTATAAATAATATTATATTCTAAGTCTATGTAAATAGCATACATTATATTATATATTTCCCTATGTTTATTTATTGAGATTATATTTATAACAGTAGAGTAGCATTAACTAGCATAAACCTCCCACCCGAAAAAAACTGCCTTAGGTAATATATACACAGAGTCTATTACAACCCTTATAGTCTTCAGAATTTGGTTTTGATTAATAGATAGCATAAAGATTGATATAATTTTTTTAAAGGTATATTATATATGCCATAAGGGATGCAATTATACTATTTTAGATTATTATAGTATATAGACGTATGACAAAATTTGATATTCAACAGGGAATCCAAGCAGCAGAATATGTCGTATTTGTTTTATTCTTTTTTTAACATTAATGTTAGAAGATTTAAAGAGAAATAAATAACAATTTTTTAATGAAGAATAATGAAAAACAAAAAGAATTTGAACAAATGTTATACCTTTAAATATGATGGGGTTAAATATGTATCGATAGGATTTTCAAATACTTAATGGCAATTTAGCATATTTGTATCCGCCATAATAAAATTTGATATTCATTTTATAAAATCGAAAAAGAGAAAAAATATTAGTGGGTGAACCAATATTTTTAGTAAAAAAAAAACAATTTAATTTAACCAAGAAAATTTACTATTTATGTCATATTTAATTTTAGACTATTTTATATTTCAAGTTATATTTTGGAAAATGGAACATATTTTTTGTATTTTAATTAAACTGGAATTTTATTTGAACGGGAAACATTTTAGCCTGGTGTAGTGTAACACATACCGCCATCACAAAAAGTGCTGCAACACTCGTCAGAATCAGAACAAGAAGAACCACCATCAAGACAAGCTAAAGCTGGCGGTGCCTTCAATAAAAATTGAAAAAATTTATTAATGGAATAAAATAATAATTTGTAATTTTTTTTTTTTACCTGGAACAGGAAGAAAAAGATTAAAGCAAATGCAAAAATAATAATGCGAACCATTTCGAAAATTATTTTGAATTAATTAAAAATATTATAAATAAATTGTTTTTATATGGTATCCACCGTTCCACCATTCTTTTATAAACAAATATAATATCTATTATAGGACATCTGTTTAAATAATATTAAAATATTTATAACTTATTATTAATATTTAATAACTTAAAGTTTTTTATACAAAGTAAATATTTAATCATCAATTGCCGTCTGTTTATTTTATATTTGTTCTTATTTCGAATAAGAATATTTATTTTATATAACATTCGTTTTTTCAAGGTTGAAGCAAAGACCATTATTATGTATATAAATATTATTTAATCTTTGGTTGAAGACTCTCTGTTAACGATTTCATCAACCACAAAAATTAATAATATTATTGAAATACATTTTTATTGATTCGCAATTAAAATTAATAAATACAATTTTATTGAAATGAAAATGTTGAAATTTCGAGAAAAAAAAAACAAATTTAACTTTTAAATTAGTAAAAACCATTTGAATTTTTGGAATTTTTTTTATTCTGTAGCTAGAATAATCATGGTTAATTTGACTATTAAATTTTAAAATTTCAAAGACGCAAATATGCTTTGTATTTATGAGAAGAAAATTACAGTCGAATCTAAGCCAAACCCCTGAAAGGTAGTAGAACCTATAAACATTGCCAATTAAATGATATGGTTTAAAACTCGTGGATGACTAAATATTAAAAAGATTCTAATTTGCCAATTTATAAAATAATATCTATATAATGAAAAAAAAAAACAAACCATTGCAATATTAATAACATACAATAAAGATTTTCATTTTTTATTAATATAAAATTAATTATAAATTAATTTATAAATCGATCATCCTTGTCTTTCAAGACAGTGATGTGTTTCAGCATTGCAAAATTGACCGCAGCACTGATCAGAATCGTGACAAGGATGATCGTGCCCAAAACAAGCAGATGCCTTTTAAATAATAGAAAAATATTAATTTAGTTTTAAATAATAATTAAAAAAAAAATATAAATTTACCTGATGGAAAAGGATGAAACTAATCAAAGCAAGTGAGAAAATAATAAAAAAGCGAGACATTTCTGATTACTTTGTACCTCAACTATATTCGTTTTAAAATAGAAATATAATATGAAAGTAAAATTAGTTTTTATACTAAAATTATGTCTTCCTAATTCTTTATTATATAAGAAGAGTCCAGCTGTCTAAACTATGTTTAGCTGGTAGTTATAAAGTATAATACATTCTAAAGTGTAAATAAGTGTAAAAAAACGACAATATTTATATTTTTCAAGATTGAATAATGAAATCGACTTAAATTAAATTTAAATTAAATATTTGAACTAATTGATTAATTCTTTTTTTTTTGGAATATTTGATAAATAACATCACGTCTTAAAATTTAGATAACATTGTTATTTTGAAAGTGCTTCAATGTTGTTTACCATCAATTTTAATAGCAATTTATAAAAATATATTAAATATTTTGTTTGAATAATTATTTAAATCTCATTTTTATTTTCTACTTTATTTTATTGATATTTATTGAAAATATCTTAATTTATTAATTACACCAAAAAATATTATTAAATTTATAAATGTAAACGACTGTGTATACAAATAACTAAATTAACATTAATTTATTAATTTTATTGCCTTAAAGAAATATGTTTATAAGGAAAATATTACCTTAAATACATTCCATGATTGCATAAGTAGCATATCAAAATAAATTGTCCTATAAACAACTATATAGCTAATTAGCTTTTGGTTAGATATCCATATTAGATTTTAGTCTGAAATTCATAGCAAAAATAGTTATAAAAAAATTCCATTAATTTTCTGCTAATATATTTTAAAAAACACAAAATCAATTCGAATTGTACAAGTAGTAATAATCAATTTAAAATCATATTTAAAAGAATAATGTTAAAGTAAATAAATTTTACCCATATGAAAATATAAAATCTTTATTTAAATATCTATAGCAAACAAGGTAATGAATTATTTGTTTCCTTATTTATGCCTGGTAATATTATTATATAATCAATCATTTATTCCACGAATAAAATAGTCATTCAAGTCAATTTTCTCTTCACATTTTTTCTTATTTTAAAATCCCCAACAATAAATATAACACCATGAAAGATATCAATATAATAATAATATCGATATACGTTATTCATTCATATGCTCCTTTAACTCACACATTTCGGTATTATCATTTGTTACCACACCACAGAACCAGGCCTTTAATCAAACTCCTACAAAAATGTTTCTTTACTATATCACTTGTATAATATAAAAGCATAGTGAAAAGAAAATGAAGAATGTGGAAAAACTTTTATAATATGAAAAATTGTTATATACGTATCCATATGTCGTTTCTAAACGCGCAACAGCTCCTTTTATTTAATCTACCTTTCTATAAATATTTTTGGTTCATTCATTGCAGAACATTAATTCAACCCTAAATTTGTTTGCAATCAATTTTCCTTCTACAATAAAAAAAAATTCGTTTTTCTATTCAGATAGAAAATAAAAATAAAAATTTGTAATGATATTGTTCACTTCTGCTACCAAAAAAAAGCATATTTTTGTCTATAAATAAGATTTTTTTTTATGTATTTCTTTTCATTTTGATGTGAAAAGGATTTTCCTGCCAAATTGACGAAAATATATTTGCTTAAATTTTATGCAAACAAAAAAATATCTTATGCATCGGCTATGAGATCTTTAAAAATTTCATTTAAAATTGGAACACAATGTGATTTTATTACTTACAAATTTATTTCCAATAACACCAAACAAAAAATGAAATTATTTACTCTATTTTTGTATCTTTTAAAAATAAATAAATATAATTGGAAATTATGTTTGGAAGTTTAAATGTTATTTTGTTCGTTTGCAGTTTACGTATATGTAACTTAACTTATTAAACATTTCTTATTTATATTTAAATCCATCCCTAAAATAATTGTTGTGAATTTAATTTAGCTTTAAGGACATTTATAGAATATTTTGCTATTTAAAAATATTTGTTATATTCTAATCACATTTTTTTAATTATATTATCTTTTATTCGAAGTTCTTTATTATTGCTTAAAAAATAAAATTGATTAATACAAACAATATTATTCCAATTCTATATTTATTAAGTTTATTTACAATGAAATTTTATAACTTTAAGAATATTTATAAAAATCGTAATGAAGATTTTATCCTGACCACCATTTTCTATGATGACGACGACCAGCACCATGATGACCACCACGTCTTTAATGAAATTTGATTAATTAATAAAAATAGATTGTTTATTCAAATTATAATTATTTAAATCAATTTTTTTACCGTGCTACCATAAAGATAAAAATAAGAGCAAATAAGAGTTTAAGACCCCGATACATTTTAAACAGAAATTTCAGTTAACTTTTATGTTCAATTACTTGTTATCAATTAAATTTTTTGGAAATTTTAATATATCTTTTATACCTAAAATTTTGTAATTATAATATTTAATTATAGATTTTAAGTGTGTACATAGTGTACATATGTGGCACGTTTTAATATCTAAATTTAATTTTAATATTTGAAATAAAAATTTCGATTAGTAATGGTAGAAACTAAACAAACTCTAAGCTTTGTTAACTAATTTGTCTCAAAATATATTTATTAAAATATATAGGGGATTTTTAATAAATTCATAAAAAAAAAATTCCTGGAAACAATATATATAAATTTCTGAGAAAAAATTATATTTTATGGACAACTATTTTATTTCTTCAACTTAAAAACATTGGAATTTATTTTACCTTGAAAATAATCAACTTTGAATTAAAAAATTGTTAATATACTATAATTAAATATTTGAACATATATTGTATATTTTTCTATTTCAAAGTTAGCTCGATGTTAAGCTCGAAATAGCTCAATGTTTTGTAGAAATTCTTTTGAAATTTGGGACCTTTATATACGAATTCCAAACTACAAACTATATTTTGTAATCATCAATATTGTGTAATTGTAATCAGCAAGATAATTGGATTTTCATATTGAGATAATTAATGTTGTAAGTAGTTGCACTCAACCACTATAATTTCCCCCATCATATGATATTCTTGTGTTGATCAATAAAATTATTCATATTGTTATTATAAACTATATAATAATTTTATTTTAGAAAACATAGCCAATTTTAAAATTTCATTTCATCTTTTATCAATTTACTTATGATAATAAATTATAAATTTATATAATTTCATGTTACTAGAAATTTTTATAATCAAAATATAAATCTTCTAACATTTATTGTACAATTTAATATAATTTTATATTCAAATTACCTGATTTATGTATGTAAAGTATATAAAAATTAAAATCTCACTATTTTCCTTTTATTATTAAAAATTATCGAATAATGTAAATGAAATCAATAAATTCTAGAAATGAAAATTCGTAAAATTTTATTAAATTACATTATTTAGATTTAATTCCATTTAATAAAGAATTTCGGTAAAATTTGTTTAAACAAATATTACCCTTTTCGATAATAAATTGAAAATTTACGAAATAAACGTTTGTGAATTCATTTACACCAGTGTGTTGACTTTTAATGGTACATTTTATTACACTTTCATTTGCTTTTTAATTTAATTCACAAAATTTTAATGTTAGCACTAAAAATCCTTAATATTATTCGCCCATTATCATATATACAGTTCCACCGATTTGACCATTTTTTTAATGATGACGGTTCTTTGGTTTTTGAACCGAACGATAAAAGGTAATTTAAGTAATATACACCAAAAACAGGTGTTGGTAATAAATTTATGATTTTTATATTAATTGTTACCCAATTTTATGCTTTGGGACTGATATTTAACATATTATTACCGGCATATTATAATGATAATTTTAATATACTGTTCAAATATTTTGACCATTTTGTAAAATATAAATAAATGTTTAATTAACATTATATAAATGCTGTATAATTATTTATATCCGATATGGCATTTTTACCCTATAAAATTGTAGTAAATATTAAAAGTTTGTAATAAAATTTTATGATTATTATACTTTTTGGTTGCCTTATCTTAATTACTATTAAAATTCATGAGAAAGAGTAAAATAATCGAATATCAATATATATGTATTTATTATATTAATGGAAGATTTATCTAAAAAAATAAATAATTAAAATTTTTTAATAATATGTTTAAAAAAGGATTAAAAGATACTATTTTTTTACAATAGTAAAATAAAGTATACATTAATAAACTCATTTTGACAATGTTGGACCATAGTTTTTGTGAAATAAAATTAAGAAGATCAATATTCACCATTGGAAATTATTTTATGACATTATGCAACAAAGATTTCATTTTAATTCGAAAAATTATTATTACAAAACCTTTTACCCATTAAAAATAACGAATTTTCTTCATTACTCAAGTTTATATTAAATATTACTCTATCCTTTATTACATCAAATTCCTGTTTATACTAAAATCTATTGTTAATCCTATGAGATTTTTAACACTAAAACATCGATAAACACTTTTACCATCACTTTTTTTACTTATTTTGCTTATTATTTTTTTAATTCGTCCTTTGTTTTACATTCGTTTCGCAAAAAAAAAAATTTCTTAAAATACTTTTTTATCCAGCAAAACTTTTCAATATTATATTTTCCACCAAAAAAAAAAAAAAAACAGACCATAAAAAAGGTATAATATTTTCTTTTTTTTATGTTGCATACTTTATGGCACCTTTTAATTCCTTCTAAAAACTTTTACCAGGATTCATAAATACGGAAAAAATCTTCTTCTTTTTGTAAATATGATCATCTATTTTTTTATTTCGGGTGCAAGTTTATCACTGATGAGGGAAATGTCGTCCTCTTCTCCACTTAATAAGCGGATAAAGTTCTTAAAATTTGTATTACAAAAAAAAAAATTCTTCCTTGTAACAAACTTTTTTAATTAACATTATCTATTCTTGTTATAAGTAATATCCTTGAACTGATTATGCGGATGTCCTTTAACGTAGTGCGACAATTTAAAACATTAAATTTTAAAGGATATAATAAAAAAAAAATTGATATAATTTTTAATATTTTTATTACTTATACGTTTTATTAATTCGAATAAAATATATAGACAATTTTTTTTTCAAGCATTTTAAAATTAAACTATAAAAGCTTATAAAATTATACTTTTTTTTTTAAATACTAAAAAAAAACAATACAAAAATTATTAAATAGGATTTTAACATTTTTTTATTTTTATTCCTGGTGAAAAAAAATCTATGGACGTGCATTGATAAATCAATGCATTGTCAAAAAACCATAATTCATTGTGGTTATTCATTTTTCTTTTTTTTTTGGAAATACAATTTTTTGTAAATTTAAACAAAAAGCACCTTTTACGCTTTTTCCCAACAACAAAAAAAAACTGAATATTTTCAATATAGTAAACAATTTTCATTGTATATTTTTAGTATTTTTATTTTATTATTAATCGTATTTAAAAGGAAAAAAAGGACATTATTCGTATTCATATTGTGTGAAAAAAAAAACAATTTGTTAAAGAGAAAATTATGAAAATATAGAATGAAAAACCATAAACCAAAAATAATAAAAAAAAAGTACAAACTATATATGAGAACAATTAGTAATTTTAAACAATGAAATTATTATGAACAGTTTTATTGGGGGATAAAAATCGATTATGATATACATAGCTCCAAAAAAATATTATTTATTACATAAATAATAAAAGGTATTTCCAAAAAAAAATTTACCTCAAGGGATGAGTAAAAGTCAGCAGGGGAAAAAAGCATATATAACATTCTTTTATAAAGAGAATAGTTGATTTTTTTGATCATCATCATCATCATCAACTATACTATCAAATGAACTTAAAAAAAAAGGTAATGAAGGACATAAATTATTTATTATTGTTAAAAAAAAATAGCTTATGTCCAATGAATTTTATATAAATTTTTATTATATATTAAAGTTTATTTGATATTAAAGTTTTTATTATTAAAAATTGATTAATTGGATTATTTTGAAAGCCAAATTAATTTTATGCCACTCTATTAGTTTTACCTAAAAAAATATAATTAATAAGACTTGACATTTTTTAATTTTCTTTCTAAAATTACTATATAATTTGAAGAAATATACGTAAAAGTACAATTACATCAAGGCCTAAGGTGAATAATATTTACGTACCAAGAATAAGTTCTCGCTCGCATATACATCAAAATTTAGTATCAAACTAAAGATAAATTTTAAACGCGTAATTATAACATAAATAAACATTATTTGAAAATCTTAAAATCTAATATTTATTTATAAATAAGTTCCTAATACATAATTTATATTTAATCTCGTAAACAAAGTATAAATTTTTTGAAAAGAAAATATTTCAAATGAAAATCTGACACCTTAATAATTTTTATGTCCATGATAAATAAGCAGCAGAAAAAAAAACACTGAAATATAACAAAAATTATGCCTTTTATTATCCCCCTTTTTTATACTTTAAGTGCACTTTATGTCCTTTTTTGTATCCTTTTTCCGTTTATGCATTATGGATAGAATATTGCAAATTTTCTGCACTCGACAGGAAACTGTTACCGATTTATTTATTTATTTATTTTTGTAGAGAGATGACCGGCCATCATTTTAGGTCTAAATTTCTAAAATTTCTAAAGGATACAATTCATCCTTAAACATACAATACAGAAAATCATTTATAATATACGCATAAAAAAAAATATTCAACAAATCAAAAATATTAAATACACGAAAAAGCACATTTGCACACACATATATGAATGATGAATCCGAGAAAATCCTTTTGATTTATGACAAAAACACCCAAACAGAACAAAAAACTATAGTATACATGTACATATTAGTATTTAGGAAACCACTTTGCATGCATTTCCTGTGTAAGGATGAAAAAAAAAATACGATTTAACTTTGAAAAATCTTTAAAAGTTTTATTTGTAAAATTCTTTTTTGACTTTTTGTCTATGGTAGGATAAAAAAAACCGTTCTGATATTTTGGTGTAGGAAGAAAATTCAAACAAGTTGCAAATCAGTAAACAAAATACCCGGAAAATCGCATAAAATCGCACTATATGCCTTTGGTGTGTTAGACATGGTAAATCTATGGAATAAAAATCTATGGAATTTTTTTTATTGAAAAAAAAACGCATCTTTGCGAAATTTTTTATGAAAATAAATGTTTAAAGTTTTGACATTTTAAAGTACTAAAAAAGAGAACTTAACTTATCAGCGAAATGAAAATTTGGTACATAAAAAAAATATTTTGGAATGCTCATATAGAAAATTTTGCTACTAATTTTAATAGAAATAAAAAATATACCTAGATTCATCTTAGAAACATAAAATCACATCACTAATGAGAGTGATAGATAATTTCGATTAATAATTAGGATTCATATGATAATGAATTGATTATTAACACTTTAGGCTTCGCTTACAAATTTACGTTATATAGAAGTAAAAAATTTGCTACTTTAAAAATTTATTCATTAAAGATCTACTTTACTATAACCCATCACTATAATTTATAATATTATTATTAGCAAAATAAAAATTATATAAAATACTGCAATATAAAAGGTGAAAAATTGTAGACAATTTTATCTATTTGATGGACTATTCAAAAAAATAAAATATATTATTGAAACAATTTCATTCTACAACATATTTAATATCAAGTAAAAATATACTTATATATATGTATTATGTTTTTCATAAAAGATAAATACGTGCATGGAATTAAAATGAATTTTCTTTTAACCGCCGACAAAAACCAAATCTTTTTGTAATATACAAAAAAAAAATGAAGAATAGAAAAACACCTTTTTTCCGGCGGCTTACTATATAGTACATTATATATTGTCTTCTACTATATGATAGAATATTTATATAGTCAAATTTTGGTATTTGAAATGAAAACGTTTTTCAACAAAAAAAAAATTATTTTCGAATATTTGTGGCGGCCAAAAAAAAACACAAAAATATTATTAAAGATACAAAATAAAATTTAGAATCTGGTAAGTCAAGAGTGCTAAAATGCTAAAAAAAAATTATAACATAAAAATACCAAAAAAAAAAAAAAAAACATTGTAGAAAATCAATGAACTTGCATATGAACGTGGAAAAATTTATTCGAAGCACACACAAGAAAAATATTAAATTAAACCTGAAAAATCAAACTTATAGTATATATATTCTATGGCTCTAGACTACTCTATATGATATAAACAGCAGTCAAGTTGCCAAAAATGAACTTTGCACTTGAACAACATGTGTTTTCGATTTATATGTATTACTTACACTATATACTCTCTGTCCATGACTTCATTTCTATTTAGAATATTTCAAAAAAAATATATAGGGAACAATACATTAAGTATATATATTTAGATTCAACATAATAAATAAGACAGAAAATTTCAAAAATATATAATTTACAATAAAAAAATTACATAATTTATGATAATTTGGTATAAATTTTAAAAATATTTATTTATATTTGTCCGTTTAATCTATAAGTATTTAAAGTCAAGGTTTGAAAGTAATAACTTAAACATATAAACTATTTATATGAATTTTTCAGAAATTAAATTAAATATTTAAAAAATCTAGAAATAAAAATTGTCAAGGATATACACACACAATTTTGAAATATAAGGTAAACAAAAAAACCTAATTGATCATACATTAAATCTGTTAAAATTTAAAAACTATCAACCTATTTTTTATAAAATTTCCTTCTTTTTTTTTATAGTTTTTATTGTCAATCGAGGCCATTAATCCTAAATTTACACAAACTATAAAACAATGACAGATTACAAAATAAGAGAATGATTTCTCCAATTGGTAAATGGTTCTTTGTCTTTCCACTAAACTATCAGTAAAAGTGCAATTTTCTAACCATCCAACATTGCACAAAATACGACAGCCATCATGTCACCATTGGGGACATATCCCTTATATACATATATATAGAATTCTTATATAACCTATATTTACATTGATGCCTAAAGGATTGTTAAAATATATAACTAGATATAAATTGCAAAGGAATATTTCAAATTGCAGCCGTTATTACAAAATAACTAACCAAAAAAAGGAATACCTAAATACTAATAGTAAAACAGCCACAAGCATAAATTCTTAAAACAGATACAATTCGTACATAGAGACAGTGTTATATAATTATTGTTCCCTAGGAATTGATGAACAATTAACTATTTTTTGGAGGAATTTTAAATTCGTTTTTTTGTTTATCGGAATATATTCCAGGACTATTAAATGGTCATTTATTGTTTAAGGATTTCAAAAATTATAAGTCAAGAATATTTTGAATTTGAAAACCAATTTAGTATACTAGGATTAATTTCTATTTGATTTGATAAGATGTACATATACATATATATAGGAATTGTTGTAGTATCGAACATTTTCCTTTTAAATTTTCCAACAATTAGAAAGAAATTTCTATTTTTATTCCTATCCTATCTAGGTTCAAATTTGTAACTCAATCATTGTAGTATAATATAGTAAATAATTAACATTGTTCGGCCTCTAAAAACATTTAATACATAAATAATGAAAAAAAAAATAAAAAAAAAATTTTTTGATCGATTAGAAAACTTTATAGATAGGTGAAACTTTTATTGGTCACAATTTTTACCAAATATTTCCATATCAGTTTATGTGTAAAACTACATATTTGTAAAAAAAAAATTGTCACAGTTTGAATTATAATTTCTATTCACCTACGAATTAGTTTTTTTTTTGTTATGCTTATGCCAGGATTGAAATTTCCAAAAATTTATCGTGGACACGTAACTTATACACTATTATATTTATAGCAGAAACGTAAAGGTAAGCTATAACGATCCCCTTCTTTGTTGATATTATGACAATACGACTTCATGATTTTTGTACATATACACATAGTAAATAGAGAAATTGTTGGGAGAAACTCATCATCCAAAAATTTGAGGAAAAATATTTTGTGAAAAACATTAAAATCATAAATTAAACAAGGAAACAGGACAATTGCAATTTATTGCTTTTTATATTTTATTTTATAAAATGCACGCATGATGTTCAAAATCTCTATACTGGTACTGGAGGTGGAGATACAAAATTTGTTTATAATTTTCCTATTCAATTCAGAAAAGTTTGTTTGTTATTGTAAATATATTTTATTTTTATTATTTTCTGGTTTACCATTTTGTTATTTCCTACCGTGACATTACCGGCCCAGGTGTATATTATTTGAAATAAATTAAATAAAATACAAAACAAGGAGGATATGTAATTTTATTTCCTTTTGTAACCAAATAAAAAAGTTCAGTGTATTCTGTATTGTATAATATAATACTATTTATACTAGGTATCTGAAAATATGTAAATCTTAAATTTAAATTTAACATATTACATAAATTATTTGTAAAAGTTTCAGTTTAAATCCGAGCAACATATCTCTTTACGACGTGTGAAAAATTGTCATTGAAAAAGTTTACTTCACTCTTAGATACATGTAGTCACATATTTTTCACTATCTTAAGGATATACTTAAATAAATTAGCTTTGAAAATAATTTCTATTACTCAGGTTAAAATGTTAAAGAGATTTAGAAGATAAGTATTCGGATTTTATGGTATAAATTGTAAAAGATTTGGAATAAGTAATATAGTCTTAAATCCTGTTCACATATACGTTAAGTGAATAAGTTTTTCTAAGGATTTTTCGTCCTTTTTTCAAAATATATTACATGGTATATAAAGAGATAAATAAGTATTTATACCTGATGAGAATGATTAGTCAATTTATGATCTAGATTTATGTTTAACATGGTTTTTATTTTTATATTATTGTAATGGAAAGATTTTTTTTACACTTAGCAATTATATTGATTGTAGTAGTTAAGAATGTTTGTCATTTTCAATTTGTAACTAAAAGTTTAACGTTCTGAATTCGAGATTCTTAGAAGACAGAGACAGTTTTACTGGAAATATTTTTGTGCATTCGTGAAAATTAATTGAATATTTTAACATAAATTTGTAGAATAAAATGCATAGATGGAAATATTTAAAACAACGAGGGTATGTGGCCATGATAAAACTGCCCATAAAATACCAATGTTATGAACCTGAATGTACATTTCTTAATGAAACATGTGATGGTTCTGTCGGAATATGGTAAAAATGCAGTGATCTTTATTATGTATGTATAGTAAGAGGCTTACACAAATTTATGAATTACAATAAATACAAAAATAACAAAGATAATTTTTGCATTTGCAGTTAAACGTTAGATTGGGAAACTTGTATAACTATATAATACATACTATACTTATTTAAATGATAAAAGTTAAAATGAATAGTTTTGATTAAAAAGTTATAAAAACTTTGTATGATAAAAAAATATGATAACCACCCATTTCCAAATTAAAATACGCATCCCAAAAGGTAAAAGTTTTCAATTACATATTATACATATATATTTGCATTTACACTTTTATCGCAAACAAACAGTTTCTTTTGACTATAATCTCCCTTATTCACTCAAGTTAGAGTCTATCAACACCAACACATGGCACCACTGCAACCCTGAATTATCATCTTTAATATATATAAAAAAAATGACACGAAAGAAACCCTGTTTTTTTTTTTTTTGTAATTTTTTGCAACAAATAAGGGTCAGTAAGTGATAAAAGCATAATATTAAATTAAGGACATCTCAGGAGGCTTTTTTGTACGTTTTATTTACTTATATTTTTTTTCATCATACATTATATACATATATGTATATATTAAACTCAATATTTATGTCTTCCTGATATATGTGAGATTTTCACATATGAACTTATTCACCTTAACTTATGCATATATGTACCATTTTATTTTTTTCATTCTTCTCAATCCGGATGTTATAACTATACGAAGTATTTCATACACAGTAAAAAAAAATTATTAAAAAAAAAAAATATTAAAAATGACAAATAAAAGTTAAATGTTTTCATTTTTGTAGCAGGACAATAAGAACATTTGTATTCAGATTAATGCGAAGAGAGCATGCAGACAATTCAAAATCATTTTAAACTGAACTATACAAACTGCATGTTTATGTTACGTCAATAAATTTAACTAGATTTCATTTTTACATAGCTACATTCACGAAATTATCAAAAGAAATTGAATTAAATAAAAAAAAAAAACAGTGAATTTGACCGAAAAAAAAACAAAAGAAATTATGAAGCCAATAATATATTCTAGATTTTGTAAAAAGGATATCCAAAAAGAAAGTGTTTTTTATATATAAGGATATATATAATGATATATAAATAAATATATACATAAATTTTCGTATTTATTAAACATTTTGTTTTTATGCATAAAATTCCCTTTTGGGTCAAAAAAAAATATATATGTATGTACTTATATATTTATGTTTTAGTGGATATGTATTGTTTTGTATAGGAAAGAAAGTATATCATTCTATTTATTATTTTACTATAAAAGTAAACAGCCCTTGGGTATGACAACAGCTGGGAATAACTGCTTATATGGTCTACATCCAGTAAATGAAGGAAAAAATATTTATATTAAAACCTGTACTTTATATAATATAAATATGTATATATGGGAAAATATCATCATAACTTACCTTTTTAGTATATACGCAAAAAAAAAAAAACCGAACGAAAAAAAAAGTTTTAGCCACATATTCATATTTACCGTCCTTGCTCTGAACTTTATGTCCACATATTTATAATATGTCACTTAACATTTCCATTCCTCTCATTTCCCATATTTTCTAATATTATATTTTATCATACATAATAGGACATTGAAATTATTAAAGGATCTCCTTGAAGGTATTATTATTAGTATAGGACAAATAGGCATATTATGTATGTATGTATATGCCAATATCAAAATTAAGGTATGCGTAGCCATAAAAAAAAAATGGGAAAATATGAACAAAATTTCATATCACGTGTATGTCCTTTTTTTTTATTAATAAACGCAGATGACCCTTAGAGACAAAAACAATGTTATATACTAGAATATATATAGTACTTGAATCATATCTATGGATATGTATATAAAAATTCAATTAGATACACTTGTGTGTATACAATATTAATATAAATTATATTTTGGAGATACGACAATAACCTGCCTAAAGTAAATTCTCCTGTATCCTTGAATCAAATAAGATAAAAAAAAACCATATTTATATAATAGCATAAAGGTACTTCAAATTGATTCAAATTGGTTACCATTTTATTTTTGTCCTTTATTTAATGTCAAAAGAAAATTTCTTAAGTTTTATTATATACCATATATACACATACATATATTCGAATTAACATACTTTCTTCTCCTAACACACTAATATAAAATAATATAAAAATTAATTTATGACCCATCAACAAATATTATGAAAAGGTACAAAATTATCAAATATATATAATATAGGATATTTTTTGAGGAAAAGATGATTTTGAAAATTAGATTTTCAAATTATATGTATATATATATATTTATGTATACGTATACATTATTATTATATAAATTCAATATTTTGCCAAAATCTTGATTTTAGGTTTTTATATATATGTATATATGTTGTTAATTGAGGAAAAGGTAAGAAAAGGATTTTTGTAATATCATTCACATATGCTACACAATATTTTATATACATATGTATATTCCAAGAAGGTTTATAATATTTATATATACATATATACTTTCTGCTTATTCAATATGTTTTCAAATTAAATCTATTTTTGTTTAGTAAATTGTTAATTTTACTTAAGGGAGATTATCTAAGATATCCTTTAAATATATTCTATGTTTTGATCTAAATCGATTTATATAATAATATTTTATTGAAAATTAATTTAATAAATCATTTTATAGTTTTATTGTCATTTAATCAGTAAATTTTGCAGTGATGTTTATTTGTATCAGTAAAATTTTCTCATTTGATATTTAATTTTAATTAATTTCCTAAGTTTTATAAAAGAAAAAGATAATATAGTCCAGTATAGCCTTGAAATATTATGTATTGATATATAGAAATATTAAATTATTATTTAAAATTAATATCAATATTTTTATTGTTATTAAGATCTTCATAGAAATGGATCTAATATTAGTTCAAAAATGCATAAAATCTCATGTTATTTCATTTATAATAGAATTTTAGTATTATGTTAGTTAATTAATAAAATAAAATAATAATTATAATACTTAGAAGTAGAAAAATTAACTTAATTAATTCATTTTACTATATTATTAATTTCCATTATTGTCATTATTTAATATCCTTTCAAAATAAATATTCTATCAAAACCTAATTTATGATTAACTTGTAGTAATATTTCAAAATATTTCCGCTAATTTCACAATTTAGTAAACTTACACAGGATATTTATAAATTAATTCCCATCAATTATAATGAAAGATAGGTATCTTAAAATGTCCTTATTTTCTTTTCATATCAAAATAATAAATATCCTTTTATTACCAAAATATAATTTATATATATATGTATGTTGTTTCCCAAATCAGTCATTTTTATTCTATTGAAATTAAATTCAAAATATTTATATAGTATGTATGTATATTCTAATACAATATTTTCTATACTCACTAATTTAGCACATCCAAATTATACCTAAAAAAATACTTATATTCCCATAGATTTATTTTCTCTTAATAATAAAGAATTGATGTGATTAAGTTTTAAAGGGGAAAAAAAAGGATATCTTGTTCATTATTTTTGTTTTTGATTACACTCTATAACCAAATAATGTATATGTATATCCCACTAATAGAAATTCACAAATATAAAATCCTTATACCTTTTCGTCTTAAGAAAAGCCACAATATAATAGAGCTTATAAGGAAATTTATTTTATTGAAAGATTATTACATTATGTGAAGAGTAGAGTATAGTGTAACTCATTATTTTAGTGTATAGTCTGTGTCATTTTAAGCATAAATATATATAGATATCCTGGATGGAAATTTTTTTTTCTGGTAAAAATGAATAGGACTTTTAATAAGTCTCTATATATACGTATACATTATATATTTTGAGAGATATGGTATTAAAAAAAAGGACATGATGAACGATGGGCTTTTCTTATAAATAGGTTGTGTTGTTTTTTTTTTTTTTGTGAAAAAGGATATCTAAACAACAAATTTTCATTTAAACAAAAAAAAAATATATCAGTCCGCGAAAAATGTATAATATAATTTTTATTTTTCGGTAAATATCATTTGAAGGATAGTATGAGACAAAAGAGCCATCATTATTGATGAGCTTTACAGCCAAAAAAAAAAAGGGATAATTTTTTTTTGGATGTCTATTTAATTTTTGTATAGAAAAAGGGTGTTGTTCATGTCCAAATAACAAATATATACATACACAAATGATATTATTATTTTATTTGAAATTATATTCAGGTTGAAATATTTTTTGTAAAAAAAAAACGTGAAGGGATTTTTCTTTTGTATACAAAAAAAATTAGTAATGTACTTTAGTTTTTTGTTTTTTTTTTATTATTTATTTTCGTTCTTTTGTAATTAGTGTGCGATTTTGAAACAATTTTTCACGGTATTAGATTTTCTATATTATTATACTTTATTTGTATAACGATTATTTTTAGGGTTTTACTAGGCTTACTCACTGGGCTATATAAGTCATTTATTTTGAAAAGGTATTTATTATTAATTGTATATTATTATTCATTATAAGCAATTTAAAAAAAAAATGAGCTATGTGTAGTAAAAAATTAGTAATTACGATATTTAATATTTTTTAAATTTTTGAATATTATAAATTGGAAAATTAAAATTGAGTTTAATAGTAATAATGAATGATTTAGTAACAATCTATCCAAACCAAACACATTTTTTGAATGCTTATATCTTGACAGCTAATAGGTCATAGGTCGTATTTATAGTAAATTAATTGTCCAGAATTCTCCTCCATTTCTAAGCACAGGCAAGATGAGTTTGGTGTCGTAACAGTGTGTATCCTGGTCGTACAGTGTGTACAATGTATATCCTGGTTTCATACAGTGTATATCCTGGTCAACTATTTTGATCTCATTTCGTTTGATATAATACTATTTTGATTTTCACATAAATAAAGTTTCACCTCAAACCAAAAACCACCCATTCAGCAATACATTTTCTAAATTATATAAAAAATATGATACTTTTGTGACAAAACGATTTCTTCCCATATTTAATTTTTAATAAACAAAATTGAAATGATTCTAAAAGGATAATGATTAAAGAGATGACACAACCAAACAAATATTAAACTTGCCAAAAAGGATATTTGAAAGGATCATAACAAAAAGTAATATAAAAGAATAGCAAGCAAATATACAAAAAGGATTCTTTTTTTTTTATCAAAATTTAAGAAACAGAAACTAGAACTGGCGGTAAAAAATGAAAAACTTAAAAGAATAAAATATATCAACAACAAAAAATGCATTAAGCAAAGATATAAAAGGCACAAAATGATTATTTTTATGCATGGGAAACATAATAAGTATGCTATGTTGGAGAGAGAATAATAATATGTAATATATTATTTTTATTATAATTATAAATAGTGAAAGCTTCTTGCAGTCTTAAATGTACGGATCAATGGCAAATAGAAGGAATATAAAAAAATAATTGATTAAACAAATCAATGGCAAATAAATAAAGTTCAAAATATTTTGCAATCCTCCATTTTATTCCCAGATTGTTTTTTTAATACTATAAAAAAAATTTCAAATTAAAAAATCAAATTTATAATATTTGCATTAAATTTCCCAAAAAAGAAAAAAACAAACTATTTTTAAAGTACATAATGTTTTTTTTTTTTTGTATATTAAAACATAAAATTAAATTTATTTTAAAAAGCAAACATTTTTATTCAATTAAAAATATTTGAAAAGTTTTCCCACTTGATAAAATTTTGATGTTAAACATACAAATTCAATTACAGGTTAATGAAAGTGATTAATGGATTTATTTTTCCATTGATTTTACTGATCTATTCGAGTATGTAAAATTAGTTTATATTATTTACATATCCACTCGTGGTTTTCTATACATATATACACATATAATTAAAACGTAAAATAAAAATAGAATATTATTATACACGTATACAATATCTTATATTATACATTTGATTTTTTCACTTGTTGGAAAATGTACACATTTATCTTCATATATCTATAAAATTAATGTGAAAATTTTGAAGGTTTTTCTGAAGTACATAAACATTTTTTGTTGATAAAATCAAAATGGAAAATATCTTAATTTAAAATTTTTTATTTTATTATAAGGTATTTTGTTTTTCTTCTTTATGAAATCATTTTTAGAAAATTAATTAAATTTTGAAAGTGATTTTTCATGTACAAAGCTACATATATATTTTTAATAATAAGAAAATTATGTTTAAAAATCAATGAAAATTTCTTTTTTACGAAATTGATTTATTAAAAATTATAATTTATGTTATCATTTGCAAACTTATATTTACAATTTTCATTACCTTGGAAGTATAAATGGAATAAAGCCCACAATATTTTGTCAAAATGAATTCAACTGTATACAAATTTGTAGCTGCTATCCACATTATATTTTAAAGAATTTTAATTTCACAAATCCATGAAGTTTTCTGATATATTTTGCTATAATAAAATTTCTTAAATAAATAAAGATTTCTAATTTTATATTTGTTCAAGGTATTTAAGTTTAATTTCAGGTAAAATTATATACATATGTACATATATATATTTCTAAAAAATATTTCAAGACTGTTCGAAACGCTCGAAAGACCCTTAATTGTCTGCAGAAATTTGCGAAGCAATCATTTCTATAAATGTAATTTAAATAATAATAATTGCCAAGAATTTATTTAAAATTACAAATTACATTTATATGTTTATATTTTTTTACATAATTTTCCACAATTTTTTTGTAACATATTTCAATTTCATAGAAAAATGTAAATATCCACATAATTTCTCTAATTTTTTCGGATGAATTATGAAAGTCTTAAAATCGCAATCAAATCAAATATTTAAAATAATATTATAATTATTAAAACCAAAAATATATACATATATCATTAAATACAAATGATCTTTCTAATAGTGTAAATCCTGTTTTGGTCATTCATTTATCCTTTCTGACGGAATTTCTATACTATTACATATATATATTTAGATATATACATAATAGGTTCTGCCCATTTGTAGTTTTGTTGTAAATATCCTTGATTATTTTGCCTTAAAAATATCTATGTATACATACAGATATAAAAAAAATATCTAACACGTATTTAAATAGATTTAAAAGGATACATCCATCCCGAAAAAGATCTTTTCACATATTTATTTCCGGATAAAATTATTTTTTTTTTTTTTGGAATATATATCCTTTATAAATATTACCAATTTTATATTGTATATAAAATATATGCAATTTCATGTTTGGTATTATTGTATCCTGGGATATGGTTGTCTTTGTTGACTATAAAACCAGAAATCTCTAAAAAAAAAAATAAACTTTTTTGTTTGTTATCATTTTGCCTTCGAAAGCTTGAATATATTTTTCGTCTAAAATGTCCAATGCAACAAATCTACTTTATAAAAAAACAAATATATATATGTATATACATAATATAAGGAATAAGGATATGATATCGTTTATTCTCCATAAATATTTTTTTGTTGTTGTTCAAAAAATTTGAATGTAATAGTAAGTATAGAAAAAACGGAATTACAAACTGTTAAACCAAATAGTGGCATATGTCAGAAATGTGGAAATCGGTTACAGAAATAGACTGATAGATGACATCTAAAGGATTCGTTTGTTTTGCCTTCTTGTTTTTTTGTTTTTGCAATGCATATGAATAAATGTATGTATGCAATTCTCTAATCCTTGAAAGAAATATAGTTAAAAATTGCATAACCACTTATATTATTTTTGTTTTTGTTGTTTATTTCGTTGGGGATTTTTGGTAGGAAAATGCATACATTTTTTTTTATAAACCTATGAGATTATAATTCTGGATTTGACATTTTTATAAAATACATACATATATGTATGTATATAAATTTAAGAAAATTTTTAGAATTTAGAATTAGATAATTGAATACAATAATGTTATTAATTTTTAAAAGAAAAATTCTACTAATTTTGAAAATATATTTCAAGTTTTTATATACTTTTTTAATTCTCAATTTCCACTAAATTGCACATTATTTAATATCATCCTATAATAGATGAAAATCTTCCTTCAACTTAATCATTATTTTAATTTTCTAAATATCATTTATCATTGTAATATACAATAAATTTGAAAGGGAAGATTTTTTTTGTTTCCTTGTAAAATTAATATATGAGTTTTACACGTTCAAAAATTTTGGATAGAAAATATGAAATTTATTTTTTAAATGGTTAAATATTTTTCGCGTTATTGAAATGTTTATGATAGAATATAGAATGAAGCTATAATTTTAATTTTGTATTATTTATTATTATATGTAACCACCTTTTTTTACCGTGGCATCCCAGGATATTAGAATGTGTAACTTTAATAAAGATATTATCTAAATTATTTGCAATCTTTTTCAGTAGAAAACTCTTCCTACTACTATCTATCTATATAAATACTGACATAAAGTTGGAAGAATATGTTATTAAGAAAAATGGATCATATATGTATACATACAATGTATGATACCAGGATATATTTTAGGGTGTATCGTTTATATCAGAAATATTTTGGTTGGTTGATAATCTAGAGACAAATTTTGTACTTTATATATTTCATATTAACTCATTTGTAGAAATGTTTGTGATCCAGAAACAATTAAAAAACAACATATTTGTTAAAGGAAAATTATTATGGAAAGAAAAGTAGTTTTCATAAATATTTTGTCCAAACAATTTTTGATTTCCAGAAATTCGGATATAACTTTTTAATAAAACTTAAAGTTAAAGTCTATATAATTAAATACATCCTAACGATTTATTCATATAAAATATTAAAGCTTTTTTTTTATTCATTTATGATAAGAACTTTTATCCATCCATACAAAAAAAAAGAAGATTTTTTTTAACACCCAGTAAAACCATCGAAAAAATTTAGCACAAAGTGACGTATTGTAATCGGTTTTACAGAGTTCACAAAAAAAAAAATTCATTTTTTAAATCTAAATTTTAATGGTCGTTTATTTTAGTTAAGTCATTGTTAAAGATGATTTTAAATCTGTTAACGTAAAGTGCTTTTAAAGATTATTCAAATTTGAAAAATTACTTTATATTATGTATATAACGCGAATTTGAAATATTTAAGCTGAATAAATCGAAAACTAATGAATCATTTTTATGAAATTAATATTAAATTTTAATCCTAATGTAATTCATTTTTATAAAATCATATTTATATTTAAAGATTTCATAATCCAGTAAAAATGGGTTACATTACGATTAATTGATTTATTAACAACTGTTATTTATACTTTAGCAGGAAATATGTAATGTGACAACCTGTTTAACACCTCTCTGCCTAGGCGAAAATATTTAATATAAAATTTTTGCTTAGTCATACAGAAAAATGTTGAAATTTTAAAGGTCCATTGAAAAGTTTATGTATATAACTATGTATTTGAAAAAACTCATTAAATTTATTAAATTATCGAAAATTAATTATAATTTAGTCAGCGTATTGTTAATTTTCAAAGATGTTTACTTTAAAAAAAACTATTCACTCAAAGCAACAATTACTTGAATAAATTGGAAAACTAAAAAAATGGTTTACCATCATCTTCTAATTTCATTTGACTTTATATTATCCTGATTATTATATATAGGCAAGAGAAAGAATAAAAAGTGCCAATCAAGCAATTTCTTTGTTAACAACTTTTTAAAGGATAATTTCAAAAGTTTGAAAAACCTGACTATATCTAACAAACACCTAAATACTATATATTTATATACACATAAACACTGAACAATAATTTTGAATAGGTAGGCATTATTCCCATATATATAATACCTTCACAATGAAATGGTCGACTAAGCCATCAGTATATTCTATAATAGTCTATTGTTATGCTTCAGTAGACTAAGCACCTATTCAACCAAACTATATTAGAGTAGAAGAGAAAGTAAAGGGGATTAATATTGGAACACCTAAACATATGCAATTTCCTTTATCATTTTCATTTTGTTATATCCTTTTTTTCTGTAGTTATCCCTGGTACTTTCTTATGGGTATTGGTATGTACATATATAGGCGTCTTAACCAATAGACATATGGGTTTTATTTTTTATCAAGGAACTTAAACGGATATTGCGAGGAAATTATTTTCATATTTTTATATATTTGGAAAAATATTCTTCGTCGGTATAAAATTACCATATTTGTATAAAAAAATCGATTATTGAATTTCCAGGATAGATATTTTATCCTCTCGCCTATAAGGTATAAAAAAAAGGTGATTATTTTTCTTTACATTTAACATTTTAACGGTAGCTTTGTAAGAAAAATATGCTGACATCTTAGAAATATTACAATTTGGATATATTTATATAGATATTCCCATTTATTATTTAGGATTTAGGTCATATCCTTATATGAATAACTAATAAATGGAAGTCATATGAAAAACTTGAAAGCTCGAGGTTAATTGATGCAATATTTTTGATCGACAATTCAGTGGTTTGTTTGAAGGATCGGGGGATTTAATCATTTTATCACCTTTCTTTTATTTACGATCGAAACTTTCCTATTATAATTAATATAAAATATTAACCCATTATGATAAAAAGAAAAGGGGTAGATTTTGATATAGGGGATGATCAAAAATTTTCTTGGTATGCCAATCACGAGTGATGTAGTATACGTATAGATGGTAATAATGAGTATAGCCACACTCAACTCATACTTACTTTTATCATTTTTAGAAAAATACTATATTTATATGAATGTTATGACTAGAAGCCAACTGGGTATGGTATGGACTACGATTTTTTTTTGTGTTGAAATTAGTCCTTAATTAGTCCAAAATTATAGCATCAAAATTTTTAAAATCATTAAAATCTTTAACCAATTTTTAAAATTGGGGTTCCCCTTTTTTACGTCCCTCAGTGTTCACATTTACAACTTATTCCTTACTTAAGTTTTAAACCATTTGCTGAAATTGTTATAATTTATTACGAGAGATAACTCTGATGTGTAGTAAATACAAAAACCATTGTTTTAAATATTTTTCTTGGAGATGGCTCTGGTGTATAGTAAATACAAAAACCATTATTTAAAATATTTTTTATTAGGTGGCTCTGACGTGTAGGCAATACATCAACCTTTGCATGACATGGTTGATGTATTATTTTAAGTTGAGCTAAGGGTATATGGAGTACAAGAACCATTTACCAATGTTATTAAGAATTGGGAACCGGAACAAACAATTTCCCTAAAAGTAATTCCCCCTAATTATAATTTGTCAAATAGTAATTTCTCTAACTCTAACGAATATCGGGTGAAAATTGGTATCGTGTCAGGCTGACGAGTTGATATCAAATCGAGAAAAAACTTTGATTATCTTCTATCTAACTCGGACATTATATTTTTATATATTGTTGTTATTTCGATACCAACAGAGTACCTACGCGACGCGTTGGTATATACGTCAGTTCTCTCTGGGATCCCATATTCATTTTTGTATTGCGGATTGCGGCCAATATAACTTTACTAGTAAGATGTCAAAATAAATTCGGATCGGTGTCAAAAAGGATTTTCTATTTCTATTCAATAAAAAGTTCTTCAACAATATTGTAAAATTAAGAAACGTGTAAAAATCTATAATTAAAATTAGATGTAAGTTTTTAAAACTGGGGGAAAAACGCCTTTAAAATACTAAATTAATAAAAAAAAAATGCTACTCAACCGAAACAAGTAAATTTTTCTAGAATTTTTAATGTTTCGTTTGTCTTTTCCAATGAATTTTTTTTTTGCTTCACGCTCAACAAAATGTTATTTTGTTTAATCAAATGAAAACCTGCAACTGCTGTTTTCATTTATTTATAAATTATAAAAAAATTAACACACTTTTTAATTAATTTGCTGAAATTGGTGTTGGATTTCTAAGCATAATTATTTTTGGTATTAAGAAAATGTACTAACATGTGATAGTATTGTTTTTTGTGTATTTACAGAGTGCAAAAAAATGTAAAATTTAAAAGCTTATAAGAATTACAACGCACTAAAAATATAAAAAAACTCAAATAAGTAAATTATATTATTTGATATGTTGAAAAAAATTCTGTGATTAATCAAATTTATTTGATACTTTGCAAATTTATATTAACTTAGTATTCTACACTCTAAGTCTAAGGGTAATGGGTGCAAAAAATAATTCTTAAGAAAAAATCTTATTACTTAATCAACCATTTGTTCGAGATAGCTAAATTACTACTTACTTATGTATTAAAAAAAATGCAGTGTTTGAATCAATCAAATTATATATACAGTATATACATTAACGAACCCTGGATGAGATTAACTACCCTGGACTATTCCTCTCTATCAGTCGCTCTGATGTTAATCACATCAAAAATTATTTATTTATTATTTTGATTTTTTGTTGTAAAGTTTAATATTATATGTGATCTTTCGTTTTGACAAGAAATCTTTAACGGATTGATTATGCACACCATTTGAAATCGAAATAAAATTATTATACTTCCCTACATCCTTCGTTTAATCATAAATCAATAAATGTTTATTTCCAATAGTTTTTACAATTCATTTTCATGTCTGAAGTCACGATTAAGAGTTTATAATAAACATTTGATATCTTGTTTCACTATAAATCAAAACGAATTACATATCTATTTCAAAAATTAATTTCTTTATGCATGCCATTAACATTTTTTCAACACGCTTATAAATAAAAAAACATGCTTTGCAAAAAAATTATACTTAACAATTAGAAAATTTCTTAAAAGAATTGAAAACTAATTGAATTCTACTAAATTCAGACTTGGTACCATCCGTCCACCAAAACGGCAAAGAATTAACAACAAAATGGAATTACCATCAACAACAGATGTTGTTATTATTAATGGAAATTCACATCCAGATTTGGCTAATCAAGTGGCAGCACGTTTAGGTGTCAAAAGTGGCGGTGCTGCTGTTTATCATAAAACAAATCGTGAAACTATGGTAGAAATTGGTGATTCAATTCGTGGCAAAGATATTTTTATTATTCAAACTGGCACAAAGTAAGTACATATATAAAAAAAATAGATATGAAAATAAAAATGATTTATATTAATACATAAATGAAATTTCAAATTTTCAGAGATGTAAATAATAATATAATGGAACTATTGATTATGGCTTATGCTTGTAAAACTTCTTCAGCACGTTCAATTGTTGGTGTTATTCCTTATTTACCATATTCTAAACAATGTAAAATGAGGAAACGTGGATGTATTGTAACAAAACTTTTAGCACAAGTAAAAATAAAATTTCTAAATGTTAACTATATGTATAAATTTATAATAATATTGTGAATTAATTTTAGATGATGTGTAAATCTGGTTTATCACATATTATAACAATGGATTTACATCAAAAAGAAATTCAAGGTTTCTTTGATTGTCCAGTTGATAATTTAAGAGCATCACCATTTTTATTACAATATATTCAAGAATCTGTAAGTAATAAATAGAAAATAATTATAGGAATACAATAATATTAATTTGAAAATTAAAACCAAAAATTATGCTTTATAGAAATTCTAATTATTTTATTTTTACTACAGATTCCTGATTATCGTAATTCAGTGATTGTAGCACGAAATCCTGGATCAGCTAAAAAAGCAACTTCATATGCAGAACGTCTTCGTTTGGGCATAGCAGTTATTCATGGTGAACAAAAAGAATCTGAAAGTGATGAAGTTGATGGTAGATATTCACCACCACCATCATTACCAAGTCAAAAGTAAATTTTTAAATCTAATATCTCACATATAATTTTAATTAATTTCTTATATCATTAGCCGGTCACGTACTATGGACGTTTCTGTAGGTGTACCAGTTCATCCAGCTAAAGAGAAACCACCAATTAATGTAGTTGGTGATGTTGGTGGACGAATTGCTATTATGGTGGTAAATATAATTCGAAATAAATACAAAATACTTTTATATACATATATAAAACAATTTCCTTATATACACATTGAAAAGGATGATTTAATTGATGATGTTCAGTCTTTTGTTGCTGCTGCTGAAGTTCTCAAGGAACGTGGAGCATATAAAATTTATGTTTTGGCAACACATGGTCTACTTAGTTCAGATGCACCAAGATTAATTGAAGATTCACCAATAGATGAGGTTTGTTTTATAAGAAATTCATATGAAAAATTTATTTTTGTTTATGTTTGAAATATTAAAAACAGATAATTTGAAATTTAATATTATATTTATTAAGTATTAATATAAATTTCGAAAAAAAAAAATATTACAGGTTGTTGTTACCAATACCATTCCACATGAATTACAAAAAATGCAATGTCACAAAATCAAAACTGTTGACATTTCTGTACTAATTGCTGAAGCAATACGAAGAATTCACAATAAGGAGTCAATGTCATATCTATTCAGAAATGTTACTCTTGAGGATTAAAAGTTTTATTAAATGAAAACGTATTACAATATATATATATATATATATATGAAATGTTATCAAGTTATGCATTATTATAGCACTTATCTACAAAAGAATATGCTACTTATTTTTTTTTTATTTAGTTGCTTACTTTTTCATAGTTTTGTTCATTTTTCTATTTTGCGCGATAAGAAATATATAAATGGAATTTTTTACATACATAATATGATCTGAGATCTATCCTTTATATGTTCTAAAGAATTAAAATGATTTAATTAATTTTTTCTTATTATTATTTCTCAAAAAAAAAAATAATTACTCCTAAAATATATTTTATAAAAATATACTTAATAAACATCATCAATATTTAGAAAAGCATTAAAAATAAAATGTAGAAGAAATCAATTTTCATATAAATTCTGAAATAATAATAAAAATAAATATATTTGTAAAAAAAAAAATCATGTATTTTTTTTTTTCCAAATATTTTAAAATTTAAGGCAATCTAAATTGTACAAACATTTTTTTTTTTGGAATATTTATTTTACTATCCATAATTAAGATAAAAACTAAAATGTAGGTAAGTAAGTAATACTACAAAAACAGCGTACTTGACTTTAAGATTACAATTATGACGCTAGTTCTAACCTTTGAAAATATATTATTCAAGATGAAAATTTTAATTTAATATTTGAAAGATAATGAAATTTATATAGAAAAAAAATTTCTTGACTTTTTTTTGTTCATTTCGACATTTTATTAGATAAATAATTTTTATAATTAATTATGATATCGCTAGATAGTCAAAAAGACACACACAATCTCATTGAACAAAGTTAAAATATATTAATTTGTTGTTTAATCAAAATTAAAGCATTTTATTAATGACTATTTGTGATGAAAAATACATTGTCTTAAAAATAGTATTTAAATGAACGAAAAGTCATCTTATTAATTTGAATTATTATTATTATTATTTGCTCATTAATAAACTGGTAATTAAAAATACATTTATTTGTTCACAAATAATATTTATATTTATTTTAGACGATAAACAAAAATTTTCTTAAAATAATTTTGTCATTAAACATTTTGTTTTTTTAAATTTAATTGATTATTATAAATGCATATAGAAGATATATTTCAATTAAAAACTAATAATTACTCATAATGATAGTGCAATTAGAGGGCTTTAGTTATCTTAAATTTATATATACTTTAGTAGATTATATATTTCTATTTATTTATGGAAATACCAGAATTGTAGAAAATAATTTGTAGGGCATCTAGTGAAATGTAATTTGAAAGTATTAAGATAAAAAGTTAGATACTATTAACAAAACATGTTATTCAGGTTTTGAATTCGTAACTATAAAAATCTTTTAAATACAAAATTTTAAAAAATCCTTATGATTTAATAATTAAAATATACTTCTAAGTTCTAAGTACTGAAATCTAGAATATCAGTTTATATCCATATGTATATCACTAAAATTAAGTAAATAAATGATTAATTAAAATTATTTAACAAATTAGAATAATACACTTTCATTAATAGACAGCTGTTAGACATTTATTTATCAATATATTAACAACATTATGCATAATTTATTAGAAATATGTATAAATAATTGCTGCATGGAGGGACGGGGGACCTAGTTCTGCAAGTCATAAGTAAATATTGGAGTTATGACACATTTAATGGGTAATAATTCGACAATTTGAAATTTTCAAGTTTATGGAATTATTTATGGCCCATTGAACTGATTTAAATTTCACAAATTAATGGGTATTATAAGTTTAACAATTTGTGGATTTAGCATTTATGTCTCTCCTAACAGAGAATTATTAATAGTTTTAATAGTAAATGAATTAAAATTATTATCAGTAAAATGTTATTAAACAATATTTAATGTTAGAGGCAGTAGATTTATTCGAAAAGGCACATTTCACAGTGCTATAATTCCATAAACTTGAAAATTTCAAATTGTGGGGTTATGACTTGTTGGACTATGTCCCTGTACCGTATATAATAAATAATTAATTAATCAATGTTACTTAGTATAATTTATAAATACATTTTTATATTTAATAATATATAATTGAAATTTTTATGATGTTGTAGCATCGCAATAATAATTCTGAATTTTTTTTCAAAGTTAATTCTTTTATTTTTAAATATTTAATCATTCCATCTATATAAATATTTTCATAAATGTTAAGTTAGATTTTTAAAAGTGAAATAACAAAAAAAAATTACAACAAAATATAATGTTGATTAACCATAAAAAGTCTTTAATTAATGTTTATATCATTAAAGTAAAATACACTTCTAATCTTTATTACTTTAAATCTTACTCAAATTAAAAAAAATCAAAATCTTATTAAAATATACATACATGGTTTATAACAGCAACACGGGCAGGGTATTATTTGATATAAGAAGAGCTTCCAGATAGGACATAAGATGTTATTTAATATAGTGTTAATGAAGTACTTAAAAATTATAGGATCATATAAAATTTTAAGAACTTTTGTTAACACTATTAAATAATATAAATATTAGGCACTTAATTATTAAGAAAATTTTAATTAATATTTTAAACAAATGTAATTTTTTTTAATAAATTAAAGTTACTGGGATAATTATAGCTCAGAAAAATATTCAAAAATAGAAAATTTTAATAGCTAGTAATCAGATAAATTAATTAATTTATTAAAATAATATGGACATGTTTTCTTCAACAAAGGATTTTAACGAATATTAAATAAAATATTATTAATAAAATTAAAATTATTTAAATAAGAATAACTTCTAAATTAATAATTAATAATTATAATTAATTTAAGAACTGTTATATGTTATTCTTATTTACACAAATAGATGTATACATATGTATTTTAAATTTTATTTGTTTTAATAAAGGTAATTTAATTTTTCAATTAAATGGGAGCTAATTACAACTACTGACAATATTGTATAATAATTATTAATTATAATTCCATCAAATATTCAAATGAAATTGACAAATTTCAAGTTAAAATATTTTTATTACATCACATACATATAATATTTACAATTACATCAATTTTATTTAATGTTACATGAAAGGTGTAATAAAAATTCTATTTTTAAATAATAATAGATATATTTCATAAATATATACATATAATCATTATTATTATTAATTTGCAGGTCTAATTACCACCATATAAAAGAGTGTATATAATATAGTTTATGACTGTTTATCTTTAAATTATTATATAATAATCATTTCGGAAGTGTAAACTTTTTTTTTATTTTTTGACAAGCCCACATTTAAATACATAAATCATATTTTAATATATTTTAGAAACTTTACAAACTATATATTACAATAAACATAAAAAAGTTTACTATCTAAATATTGTATCTTGTTTATCAAAAATATATATATATATATATATGTATAATATTAAACAAAATATAAAAACAATTTGAAATGTAAATTTGACTAAATAGCACGTGAATAGTTTGTTTAGTTTTCATGTATGAAAAATTTATTAACTAAAAACAAAATGATTTTTTTTCCTTTTTTTTTTGTGGTTTTTATAATTATTATTATTATTTTTTAGTATTATTTCAGTTGTTTGTAGTTTCCCATATTATATATTTTAGTTTATATTATTAAATAAATGAAAAATATTTGCATTTAATTTAGGTATAGCTTAAACAATCCGAAATAGATGAGTTTTATTATAAAGTTTTGAAAGCAATTTCATTTTCTATTAATCTAAAATTTACATGAATTTATGTTAGTGTTGATTTGAGATTTTATTTTAAAAAAAAACTACATACATACTTGTTTTTTCTGTAATCATTATTAAAAAATAAATTACTTACTTGATGAGCTATTTTAATTTTGAAAAGAAAGAATGGTTTAACTAATAGAAAAATTTAAATTTCTATCCTATATTATATAACATTCACATAAACTAATCTACGGTCCACATAGTGCATATACAATTATTATATATTAATTTTAATTTTGATTAAATATTATTATCATTTTTAGTAGAAAAAAAAAACATTGCTGCATAATTTTAAAATTAAAAACAGGTTTTTAATGAGAATAGCAACATTTTTATAAAAGAAAATTATAATTTTAAAATATGAAATATTTATAGAAAATGTTTACCTCGTGAAAAACAATATTATCACGTGAATTATATATGGTCTAGTTCCTAAATCAGGGAAAATAGAAATACCTAATTATAAGCAGGTATGAATTACATATATAGATAGAAACCTGCCTACATAATCTCTATCTGAAAAAAAAAGTTGTTTATATAGAAAAGTAGTTATATTTTTATGTAAATTTTTGTGTTAGTCACTAAATAACGATCATCATCTACTGCGTCATTTTTGAACTTGACAAACTATAAAAAAAATATATTTAAAAAAATTAACTACACATAAATACATGTGAAAAAGAAAAATTTTACCACACATAGAAATAAATTTCCCAAAAGTTTAATGATCCTATGCCAACTTTTACCTTGTATCTTTGAGCTTTTATGATTTTTACCTTATCATCAAAATAAAAGCTTAAATGATATTTCAGCGGGTAAACAATATATAATTTTGTTGTGTGTTTTTTTTTCGGATAGTTTAAATAAATGTATCTGACTGTTGAACAAATTTTAACAGTTGAAGTTTACTAGTTGAAGAACATTGATAAGATCCGCTTTCCATTATAAAAAAAGGGAAACAAATTTGAACTAATAATAATTGTGATAAAATAATTTACAAAAAAATAAAATTCAAATATAAATTGGATAATTTTAATTAAATAATTTTAATTAAATTTATGGTAAATAAAAAAAGTGAAAAATTAAATTGAAATTATTTTAATATAACAAAACTTAATTGTTGATTATTTTAAAATAACAAGAAAATTTCAATTTCAATTGAAATATTCTAAAGATTAGTTTTTAAGGATATGTTAAATTTAAAAGGAATTTATTTCATTTAAAAAAAATATTTAAAATTTAATAATTTATAATATAAAATTTAATGCGTTATTTAAAAACTATTTAAAAATAATGGTAAATTAAATTTAATTATTTATTTATTCCAGGAAATAAAAATATTTCAATAATTGCATATAATTTTCATTACACGTTTATGCATAATAAATTAATATTAGAATTTTTCTAAAAGTAATTACATAGTTTGTGTAATTAAATTAAATTAATTATGTAATTAAAAAGATTTAATTATTATTTAATCTTTGATTTTATATTTCGAAAAATCTTGTTAATTTACAATTCGAGAGAACTCTGCGGTAATTTCATTAATAAGGTGGCAATATTGATGTTGGATGTGCTATTAAATTGACATTAATAATATTAAATATATTCATATATTTATTTATATTAACCTTGGTCATGATAAATATATAAGATAAATTATAAAATTTATCTAAAGAATCATGAAACATAAAATATATATATAATTTATTTTTAAAATTATCTCAGAAATTATGAAATATAATTTCCAAATTAATAAAGACATTAAGTATACAACATATTATATTATGTATTAATATATCTACTTCTATAATTCTAAATCGTTATCATAATTTATAATATTGTTAAAAAATAATTTATACTATATAATACTGATGAATATTTTAATTTTAAACAATAAATTTTTGAATGTACAAATTTACTGCGGTCCTAAATCAGTTCTGAAATTATTTTTTAAATTAATTATATAATTGCTATAATCTTTTACATATTACTTTTTATATTATGTATAGATATAATCTGCTGCCGAGATAGTTATTTCTATTCTAGGAATCATAATCTTAATAAATTTATTTAATTAAATATTTCATTTATAAAAGCTAAAATAAATTCCAAAGCTTTTATTTTATTGCAGAATTTAATGAATTAGTTCAAGAAAATATGTTGCAAAGAATAATAACATCCGAGATTCTAAAATATTTTTTAGATCTTTTATTAAGGTTTTTCGATATCAACAAATTTCCTTATGTTTTCAGTGAAATCTAATACGTATACGGTACTAAAATTTAATATTGAAAATATTGAAATGTTTCTATATAATTTATGGAAATTTCATTTCTTGGTTGGATGGTTTTTTTTTTATATTCTAGAACTTTTTTTGATCAAATATTTATTTTTTTTTTTTTATACGAACTTAAATTAACTTTTCTAATATGCATATATACACTTCTACCTTCGACACTTCAACTTATTGTTAAGAATTATTTTTAGTTGACAACATCTTAATACATATTAGTTTTTATACAATTAATTTATTTGTACAAAATAATAAAAAAAAAATTCAAAGTTCTTTTAATTAGTTTAAATATTTAATTAATATTTTTCAATTATTATTTTGTTTAAATATATATTTAGAAAAGTATTTTCCAAACATTGAACAAAAAAAATTGTTACCAAATGATTGATTCACTTGCGAAACGAAGTTTTTATAAAATTAATAATATAAATTTTTTCCCTCTATATTAAATGTTTATTTTATTTCCAAAATTATATTATTAAAATAAAATTATTTTCGAATTGATACCTTGAAACTGATCTATAATAAAACCATATAATGTCTTCATATACATCAATAAAATAATAATAATAAAAAAATACTGGAGTAAATAAAGTCAAGTGTCGCTGATGTTTCAATGGAAAATTCTTTGAATTATATAAATGTTTATATAATGCTTCACAAGTCTAAATTCTCTTATTATGTATATAATATAAAACTTTATTATCGCAATATAAAAAAATATATAAAAAATTGGATTTAAACTTTTTAAATTACTAAAAAAAAAGTATATCGTTTTATTGTAGGAAAATTATTTAAATATTTAGTTACACCTTTAAATAATGATTTATTATTATCTAACAGAAAGTTAAATATTAATTTATAAAATTCCTTCTTTCTCATCTTTCATTAGCTTTGATAATTAAAAAAAAATTGGTATAATAAAATATTTAATTTAATATACATATTTGAATAATTTAACTTGTAATTAACTTGTATTAAACTCTGGTAAATAATTTACTTCTAATCTAATTTCCTTTAAGAAAATTTATATATATTAAATTTCTAAATATAATTCTTCATAAATCATTTTAGTAAAGAATTTGTTGTAATATAACAATTGTATATAGTGCAATTAATAATTTAGTCAATAATGTAGATATTATTTCTGCATACAATTATATTCTAAATAGATTTCATTAAAGTAATAAAATAAAACCTGTTTGCGAAATAATAAATTAATAGAATTAATTAATTTATATTACATCCTAATAGCTAATAGTTAATTTAATAGATTTGTATTTATAATAATTATATTCATACATATAATTATCAGAATTCCCGAGTTTGGTTAATAAATCATAATTTCCATAAAATTTTAGTAAATTACGCAAGTTAAAGGGGAATTTCGATAATTACATATATGTATAAAAAAAACCCCCCTATACTATAATTAAATTAAAAAAAATTTACCTTTTTTAATTAACATTTTTCCAGAATTTAAAATGCGTTTAACTGGACTGCACCCTCAACATTCCAGATCAGAATTATCAGTAGAAATTCCAGCTGAATATCAATTTAATGGCTCTAGTACATTTATAAGTAATATATATAATGTTTTATAGTAAAATACTAAAAAACTTTTATAACCAAAAATATTTTAAATCTCTTACAGTACCTGAAGATGTTAAAAAAACTCCAAAAGATCATATGAAATCGTTTACAAATTATTGTGATGCAAAATTTAAAAATATTTTCCGAAAGAAAACTTTATATAAACGTTTACCAATATTAAATTGGTTACCAAAATATACAAGTGAAGATGCTATTGGTGATTTAGTAGCTGGTTTTACAGTTGGACTTACTGTAATTCCACAAGCATTAGCATATGCCGGTATTGCTGGACTTCCACCAGCAGTAATTTAAACATTTTTTTTTTTTTTGCATTTTTAATCGAAATTATAATTACATAATATATTTTTTTTAGTATGGTTTATACGGATCATTTCTTGGATGTTTTGTTTATATATTTCTTGGATCTAGTAAAGATGTACCAATGGGTCCAACAGCAATTGCATCACTTTTAACATTTCAAACAGCAAAAGGTGTATGGCAACGTGCTGTACTTTTATCATTTTTAACTGGACTTATTGAATTGGCTATGGGCATATTTGGTTTAGGATTTCTTATTGACTTTGTTTCGGGTCCAGTTAGTTCAGGTTTTACAAGTGCTGTATCATTAATTATTTTAACATCACAAGTTAAGGATATATTTGGTGTTAATTCGCATGGTTCAACATTTGTACAAATGTGGTCATCAATATTAAGTGATATTCCAAATATACGATTTGGTGATACAATTATGGGTTTAACATGTATAGTTGTCTTACTTTTATTACGTTTAATGGCACGTTTACAAATTGGACCAGATGTTAAAGAGCAAAAATGTTGGCATAAAATTATTAATAAAACTGTATGGTTAATTGGTACAGCCCGAAATGCTGTTTTAGTTGTAACTTGTGGTGCTATTGGTGCATATTTATATGAAATTGGTGATACATCATTAAGAATGATTGGTCATATCCCTGGTGGTTTACCAAATTTTCAATCGCCACCATTTTCAATACCACCAAATGAAATGATAATAACAAATGGTACATCTACAATAATTAATAAACATGGTGAAAGTTTTGTTGAAATGGTATCAAGTATGGGTTCTGGATTAATCGTAGTACCATTGATTGCTTTATTAGAAAATATTTCTACTTGTAAAGCTTTTGGTAAGATTTTGTAAAATTAAGGTATATTTAAAAAAAAAATTATTCCTGTTTTTTTCTCTCCTTTCCCTTTCGGTAGCAAATGGAAAATCTGTTGATGCAACACAAGAATTAATTGCTATTGGTACTGCAAATATAGCAAATTCATTTGCCCAAGGTTATCCAGGTTCTGGGGCATTGGCTAGAGGAGCTGTTAATAATGCAAGTGGTGTTCGTACACCTTTAGGAAACTTGTATACTGGAACATTGGTTATTTTAGCTTTACTATATTTAACACCGTATTTCTTTTTCATACCAAAAGCTACTTTGGCTGCCATTATTATTGCTGCTGTTATATTTATGGTTGAAGTGAGAGTTGTTAAACCAATGTGGCGTAGCAAAAGTATATATATAATTTATTTCATAAAATTTTTGATTTATTTAATTTAAATTAATTATGTTTTTCACATAGAATCTGATTTAATACCAGGATTATCAGCTTTTATTGCATGCTTAGTTTTACCATTAGAACTTGGTATTTTAGTTGGTATTGGAATTAATGTTGTATTTATTTTGTATCATGCTGCTAGACCTTCAATTAGATTAGAATCTCTAGTGGTAAGTATAATATCAAATTAATATTTTTCTATATTCATTATAATTTTCTATCTAAAATAATTTCCATATTTTTATCTTATATAGACTGCAGATGGTCATAATTATCTAGTTTTAACACCTGATCGTTGTTTAATATTTCCATCTGTTGAATTTGTACGTAATACAATAAATAAACAAGGAATGAAATCAACTCATCCAGTTGTTATTGATTGTACACATATTTATGGTGCTGATTATACAGCAGCAAGTGTTATATCATCATTAATAGATGATTTTGAAGGTAGAAATCAAAAACTTTTCTTTTATAATTTAAAACCACATGTAGCCCAAGTTTTTGAAGGTGCTAAAACTGGTCTAAAAGGTTTTTATAATTTTGAAAATTTAGAAAAGGCAATTTCTGATAAAACTGATGAAACGTAGATTTCATATTGTATATATACAAGAAAAAAAAAAGGTTTTCCTAAATTTAAGCTATTTTGTTTTATAATTTTAGTTATTCAATATTGTATAGTTTTATATACAACGAAGAAAATTATAATAATTTATTTTTTAACGAAAAAAAACCCTAATTAATTATTTTATTAATAATCGAAAAATCATTATTTTATATTACATATTAATTGTTAATATTATTTTATAATGCAATAAATTTATTATCATAATTGTGTAATAAATGTGTTTTATACTTTATCTCATTTTTAGGCTTAATTATTTTAGAGGTTTTGTCGGTGAGACTAAAATTTTAGGTTACCTTAAAAGAAGACAGGACAATTTTTTTTCCCAATAAATTAAATACTTCAAAATTATCTTATTTTTTTTTTATATTTATTTTTATTTATCTTTTTTTTTTTTTTTGAATTTTACATAATATCATTCATTATAATAGCATTTATTAATTTCTTATTTAAAATTAAAATATTCTTTGTTTTTTTGCTTCTTTACTTTATGTTTCATTAAATTAAACATAATTTCATATTTATTTTAATTTTTTTTTTCAACAAAAAAAAAATTATGATACAAATTTATTAATTATTCTTAAATTATACAAAAAAAAAAAAAAAAAAATGAAATATCAAAAACACAAATTTAAGATTTAAAAAATGAAAATTAAATTTTATTAGATTATAAATTTTGAAAATTTTATTTTCACGAAAAGAAAAATTAAATAATAATAAAAACAAAAATTTTTAAAATAATCCTAAAAAAAATGTTTTTCTTTTTTTTTATAAATTTTTATTTTTTATTAATTAAATTTAAAATATTATCTTTTTTTTTACAATTAATGAACAATAATATAGAATATAATTAATTTTTTTTATTTTCATATTGTTTGAATTTTAAATTTAATTTTTGATGAATAATTGAAATTTAATTTATTTTGGTAAATATTTATTTGTCAATAAATTAATTAAATTTAATAATTTTGTTTATCAATTAATTATACGACCTTTCGAATAAGAAACCGTCTTGTTGGTGATTCAGTGTATTTCTTTTTTTTTTTATAAAACTTTATTTTTGAAAACTAAAACTTCTTCTTTAAAATGAACATGACCGTCAATGTTGATAATTTATTCTTTTGTTTGTTTATATAAATTATATTAAATTTTAATATAAAAATTAATCGTTTTAAGAGAAAAAAAAAAAAAAAAAAAAATGATCGAATTCGAATTAATAATAAAAAAATAATAGAAAAATAAAAGAAATATGTAATTCAAAATTTTTAAGCCATTTTGATTGAAAAAAAGCAGCACTTTTCGTATTTAGAAAAATGTGTATTTGATAATATCGAAAAAAATCCAATTGATAAAAAATTTATGTTTTATATATGTAAAATCCTGGCAGTATTTTGTCATAATTTTTATATTTCAAAGGTTCAATATTGTACGGTTTTAATTTATTTCAACGGCTAATCATAATTTTGAGTTAATTAAATTTGAGAAATTTGTTTGTGAAGATATTAGTGGCAATAATGAATTCGAAAATAGTAATTCAAATATTTCGGCATCAATTTGCGTATATAGTTAAGGATGTACGAAATATAATATTATCGTACAAGACAATTAAAAATATTATATTGCAACTAATTTTAATAAATCAAAAATAATGAAATTTATTATGTAATCTGATAGCCCTATGATAAAAAATTTTCCATTTTCAACAAATTTTGAATTACATAATGTAAAATTAATAAAATGTAATTTATATCAATTATTTTTTATATACTTAAATTAAAAAGCTTTACAACAGACAATTATTAATAATTATTATGATTGAAATTGGTATTTATATATATGCATGATTACTAAATGTAAAGATGTATTTTGTTTTATTTATGTTAATTTTTGTGATTTCATTAAAAATTATAATTAATTCTGTATAACGAAAATCTAAAAAATAAAAGAACGAAGAAAAATCTACTCGTTATATTCTTCTAAAATGGATAAAATATTAGCGAAATTAAAGCATTATTTTTATTTAAAAAAAAATGTAATACGTGATGGTACAAGCAGCGGAATAGGATATTATGATTTAACTACAAACTTTCATTATATTTCTATTTTAATTTTTTTTGTCAATATTTTGATTTTTTTTTTTGTTGTGTTTATTTAAATAAATTTTCTTTATAAAAGCTTTTTTTTCTTTAATCTTAATTTAATACATAAAGTAAAATATTATTTAGTTATTTTTTTCTGTTCTCTATATTTATAAATATAATGTAAAATATGCTTAAGTAATGCAAAAAAGCGACAATTACAAAAGAACAATAAAACATGATTAAAACTTTTTTTTTTTTAATATTTTTGATTACAATTAAAATGTAAAATTTTCTTTAAATATCCTTAAAGTTTTTCGTATAGAAAAATAATATGATGATGTTGTTGTTGTTGTTGTTAATATTTATTATCATTTTATTTATTTGCCAAAAGATAATAATGAACTGTAACCAGCAGTATAATTACGGGCAAAATGTCCCACTCTTAACTGACGGCAACCTGGAAAAATTAATTATTTCTATAATTAAACGAAAACAAATAATATTCATATATGTATTAATAAACAAATTATTTCAAATAAAAAAAAAGGAATTAATTTAATATAAAAAAATAAATACAAAATTAAAGAAAAATACAAAAGTAAGAAAAATTATTTTTAATTATTTTGTATGACAAAGCACCAACAATTAAAATTTTAAATAAAATAAATTTTGATTGTGTAATTATAATTAGAGCTTTTTTTTTGATATTTGAAATAGAATTATTCCACAGAGCAATTTTAATTAAGCAATCACCCAAAAATAAAATAAAATAAGTATAAGTATAAGTATCTAGTATATAAAAATAGAGTCAAAAATTATCTAAATTCTCTAAATTATAATTCTAAATTTCTTTTACTAATTTTTAATGCATTAATGTAAACGAAAAATTTATTATTTAAAACAATTTGTTGTTTTGTTTTTCCTTTAAGAAAGCTGTAAAAGCATATTTGAATTTATTGAAAACATAAATTTACATAATATTTCTACTAACATCATTAAGATTTTTAAGTTTAACTGAATATTTAATTTATGATTTTTGTTTTGCAAATTCTGGCATAATAAAACTTAAAAAAAATATGCAAAGAAGTTTACAAAAATTTGAAAGGCATTTAATGTTAAGAAAAATTTACAAAATTATTTTAGAAATTTTAATTTTTTTTTTACAAAAAGCAAATTTAATATGAAAATTTTTGTATAGAAGTAAAATTTATGTTGTTGTATGTATAAAAGTTGTGTAAACACTAATAATAATATTACACTGAAAGCAAATGACACATCACTTACAAGAAGTAACAATTAAAATAATGAACTAAAGACCTGTAATAAAAAAAAATTAAGAATTTTGGTGCTGAGTCCTTTTTCTCAATAATGGCAAACGATAATATTGCCAGAATTAACATATTTTTTATTCACAAAAATATTTTTTTTCAAAAACTTTATAAATTTTCGTAGATTGAAGTAAATATAGATGGTAAACTTTTCTATAATTAATTTATTTAACTGCTTTGAGCAATTATAGCTTCAAGTTTTGGAGGAAAATAAAATTTGAAAAAGGATCCCATATTTGAAAACATAAAATTTATTATGTCTCGCAAGGATTACAGCTGTATTTTTTAGAAATAGTGAACAAAGTACGAATTAAACCGAAGATTTTATTGATTTAAATAAAAAAAGTTATTCTTAATCGGAACCAATCCCATTAATATAATAAATAGGAAAAATATTTACTATTTACCATACATAAATTTAAAGGAATTTTATATAATAAAAAATTTAGTTAAAACATAGTTTTTTTTATGGTACATACTTAAATTAAATGAAAGTTATTTACAACAAAAATACAGAAAACTTAAAATTAAGAAACAAATATATATACAAAAACAAATAAATTAATTAAGATAAAAATTGTTGACCTCTTATAATAAATATTTACAGATTTTTAAAACCTTCACCTCTTACTATATTTATTTATTTATTATAAATTTTAATTTATTAACGAAAATTGTAAATAAACAAAATTAATTAAAAAAAATATTATGCTGCAAAGAAGCAAAAAGGAAAATAAAAATGATTTAATGAGCGCTCAAAAAAAAAGCGAAATGAATAAATTCTTTAAAAAATTTAAAAGAAAATTTTTACGTACTGTTTCTTGGTTTATATTTTAAAGGATATTTTTTTTAATTTTTAATTTGTTTTTGATTAAAAGATTTTTTATTGATTTGATTTTTATATTTTGTTTTTGTTAGACAATGACGGTGTTCACTTTATTTACGCTGGTTCAGACGGGAAAGGCGTACTGTAAAAAAAAATATTTGAGAAAAAAAAAAAGAAAATGGAAAAAGAAAGGAATAATTAATATTATTTTATTACAACAAAAAAAAGGTTTTATTAATAATTTTTTCGGATTTTTTAAATCAAAATTGCAATAGCATACATAAAATACACACACTCGTTAGAAAAATTCACACAACGACAAATAAATATAAGGATTTTGATTATTTTAAAAAAAAATTCATGGTCCATGCTCTGAAAATAAATAATTATTTGTTAGTATTTTTTAAAAACAATCTTAGGGAAATTAGCAGATATCAAAAAATTCAAACGTTCAAAAATATTACAGATTTACGAACATAAAATCGTAGTAAAAATTATTTATACTGTAAAATGGTAGGAAAATATTATTACAAACTTTATAAAGTAAAGAATTCTTCTTTTTTTTTTTTGTTATTCCCAGGAATAGGAAAAAATTGAGCTTTTTTGATATTTAAAATTAGTTTAAAATTGCGCAAGTGACTTCCTTGGTCTTTCCTTTTTTTATTTCGCCAATTTTTATAGTGTTTTAATTATTGCTGTAAAAGTCTATCTAATGACAAATTGAGTCATCTATTTTTCTTAATATTTACGCAAATTATTCACTCAAATCGTTTTCAATTTATCAATATTTTACTCAATTTTATCTAAATCCCTTGGTTTATTGATTCTTAATAATGTTTGACATTATCTAGTAAATTAGTTTTATTAGTTGAAATTATTTGAAAATCTAATCTACTATTAATTAATTAATTGATTTTTATTTGTTTATGTTTATTTTTGTTATATTTGAAAATTTAAGTTTATTATTATTATTAAATTGTTGAAAAATTAGAATTAAAGTTTAATATATTATTCATATTTTATAAATTTGTGTACTATGGATTAGAAAATATCAAAATTGAGCGTAAAAAAAATTGAACATATAAAATTTTTGGCAAATTTGTCGAAGTCTTTTCCATAAATTATACAAATTATTTAATTATTAAATAATTTCTATTAATTATGGTATACTATTACAAATAATTTGAATTATATTTTTTGGGTAAAAATTTTACAATAAGAAATTATTTTATTTTATGATAACTAAATTCAAAAATTATATACACAGGAAATATTATTGTACATTTTTGGATTTGATTAGTAGAATTAAATATAAGTATAATTGAGAATTTAATTGAAAATATTTGTAAAGTTTTTCATCCCATTCCTATTTCAAATCAATACGAAATAGTTTTTTTTTTTTTAAATATTTTTATAAGCAAAAAAAATTGGGATATTAAATATTAGAAAAAATAATAAAATCGAATATTTGGCTACCTATTTAAATTGTTTTGAACATTTTTACATTATAATATGATAATTAAAGATGAAATTCAGTGATATTTTTATATTACATCGATGATTATATCCTAGAAAAATATATAAATAAGTAAAATTAATGATTTGATTAATAAATTCGTTGTTTTTATTAATTTGTAGTTGGAAAATACATAGTGTAAAATGTATGTAATTTAATTAATAGGGGAATTCCATTAGAAATTGACGAATTTTTTTTATATTTGAATACGAATTTAATATTTTGAATTTTATTATAAAAATTTTATGTACTTAAATTAAGTATTTGTCATATGAAAATTTATAGAATGGCGAATTTGTTATTAAAAATTAAATTTCGTAGATTAAAATTAGTTTTCAAAAATATTTTTACTATTGAAAAGTGTGACAGAAATTTTCTAAACTTCACAATTTCCGTTTAAATGGAATTCCTCTATTTGAAAGTTATCATTTTTGGTAATATTAATTTATATTTTTTGTATTACAGATTCGAAAGCTTTGCATTCAAAATTATTTATATTTTTAGTTGAAGCCATAAAAAAAGGTCAAATCTAAATGGTAGCAAAACATAAAACTGTGTATATAATTTGTTGTTTTCCATTTTAAATAAGTGTATCCGAAAAATGATATTTAATGATCCTAAATACATTTTTATACAATTTCTATTTTTTATTAATTAAAAATGCAAAAGTTCATTCAACGAAATCATTTTTTTCTATATATATTATAGCGCGATTTTTATTTATATATATATCTACAAGATAGATTTTTTTTGTATTATTTTTATAAGTTTTTGCAATGCTTTAGGCGCAATTTTTCATTTTTAGAAGCTTTTAAAAACCATAAATTAAAAAAAAAACATTGCAAAAAATACCTTTTCTTTTCTTTTTTATAACACAATATTTTTATTTTTTATTTTAATAAAAAATTTGTTTTTAAATTATATATTTTTTTTTATAAGTTGATTTGTATTTTTGTTTTTAAGATATATAAATTAGTAGTGATTTGTTTTATTTTATATATAAATTTATTTTTTGATTTATATTTTTTTTATTTATTGGATCATAGTTGTCTCCTTCCGATGTAGATTTTGGAAAAATCTGAATTGAAGACGTAAATCAAGATCTTTTCTTACTGCGGACGAAACAGAAAAAAACAAAAAAATAATGGAAATGATACTAAAATTTTGATTGTTATCTTTTACAAAATGGATAAGAGTTTCTTACAACAACAACAAAAAACAATTAGTAAGTTTAAAATTTATATAATTCTTTTATCATTTCTGTAACAAAAAAGAATAAAATTAGTAATAACAAAACCAATAAACAAAATTGTAATTGACAATTTTCGTATAATATAGATAGACAAAACTTCGGACCTGTTTCTGAAGAAATCTTAAATGAATAAACACAATCGCAGGCAATTTTTGTGTATTAACATTACCTAAACAACAATCAGTGTATAAATTTTTGTGGGGAAATTCTAAAATCAAAAAGCTTTATGAAGTGTGAACACTTTTAAATTGGAATTTTATATTTAATCATCATGGGAGTATTGCGAATTAAGGAATGGAATCAAACTATTTATTAAAAATAATCCGATCAATATTTATTCCACTTTTGCTTAGTGAGTTCAAATATTAGTACATATACTTGATAAATGGAAATTTTACAAGGAAGCATACTTTTAGGAGTGAAATAAATACTTTCTTTTATTGAATGTAAAATTATTCAAAGTCAATAATTAATGAAAAATGATTTTACAATAACAAATTCCAATTTACAAGATTTTTTTTTAAAATTAATATTGTCCTTAAATATTTTTTTTAAATTAAAGTGTAATAATTAAAGGTGTGGTGGCAATGATATAAAAATTGCAAATTACAAAAATAATATTTGAATTATCAGGAAAAAATATGATTTCTTAATTTTATTAATATAAAAAATCGATTTCAGTTAAATCGATCAAAAAACTTTAAATTTTTGGTATAGAATTTTTTCTTGTAGGTTTCATATAATTTCGAATTTAGAGAGTTAATTAATTCCTGTAACTGAAACCAATTTTTTATTTAAACAATATGTGCCCCCATAATTATTTTTTATGTTATTAATAATGGGTTCCATTGTTGTTAAGGATATTAAAACAATAAAAATTATTATACGGGAGTGTTAAAAATTAAATCTTATAATCAATTTTTAAATAATTCATGGTTTTGGGTATGTGTTGTTATTTGTATGGACGTTTCTGTAGTCAATTGTATAAAACACAACAATTTATTAGAAATTGTAATTCTGTATTATGTTGTTGCCTGTTGTGTATATTTTTTTCATATCATTTTTTGATTATACATTTTGTGTCTCGTCGTCACTCACGTATATGGGATTTAAAGGTGTAATCACTAATAGATATAATTAATTTAGGTGCTCATGAACGTCCAGGCACAATCATATTATCATCTTCATTATCAGTATCATCATCGTTATCACCATTACCCCCACCACGTATTACAATATTATCAGGATCAAAATCAACATCATATTCTGGTAATTGTCTTGTCGGAGATGGTGAAGGTGATGGTGTTAATTGACATGGTGTTTGTAATAAATTACGATGATGTCTATTTGATGATATTGATGTTGGTAATTCAGGTTGATTTGCCGGTGCTATTATTAATTTTGGTAAATTTGGCTTCATTTTTTGAACACGAACAACTATATTTACATATACAACATATACATACATATAATATTTATTTAGTTTTTGTTTGTTTTCATTATTTTCTTTTATATACAACAAGTTGGGAGGTTAAAAAACAAATTGAAGATATATGAACAATCAAAAAATGTTTGAGTGGGTACCACAGTGGAATTGAAAACGAAATGAAAAACTAATTTTTTTTTTATTAGTACAAAATATTATTTTCTGTTTTTGATAAATGGTATATAATAAATGCAAAAAAAAATTTTATTAGCCATGTCAAATTGGATGGTATACAAAGCCAAAAGCCAAAAGCTTTTTAATGAATCGGAATGAAAATTATGTATTTTTTTTTTAAAGTGGATATTAATTAATTTATGTATGATATAAAACAATTTGAATTCATCTATTTTTATTTTTACGGAGGGGGAATTGGTTCCAGAAATTGATTAAATATTCGTCAAGGGAGTTAAAATAATATTTTAACAAAATATTTTAATTAAGAATTTTACGAAAAAAAACATAACAAAACAATATACTTTACACTAAGTAAAATAGTATTTTTGATATAAATTTAAACAGCACGGGTAACAAAGCAAGGGTAAACAGTCATATTACCTTAAATTGAATTTCAATAAATTTTTTTGCCAATTATAATTTTTTTAAACGATTTTATAAGAAAATTTCCATTTTAAAGAAAATCATTTCCAAAAGTATTTTTTAAAACACTTGTATTTTAATTTGAGTAAAGTAAATCATAATTAGTGTTGTATGAAATAGTTTGATAAAATCATAATAAGAACGATTAAACCAACATGTGTTTAAGATTTTTGAAAAAATTTCAGAAAATTTAAAATTGTATTAAAATTTTAAATTGTGTTAAAATTTTAAATTTCTTATTATCTGGGATTTTAATAAAATACAAGTGATTTATCTATATAAAATTTTTCTTTAAAATGAAAATTCTTTTAAATTTAAGTTTTTTTTTTTTGCTTTTTCCTCTATATTTCTTTTTCTGAATCAGAATGAACAACACCGATATTATTAACTGATGATGATTTCTGAACAGAATCAAATAATTTTATTTCATGTTGATTATGATTATTTCCCTCATTTTCATCAAATAGGTTAATTTTCTCAATATTTTCAATGAGATTTTTACAATGATCATCGATAATGGAAATTGTATATGGTGTTGTTGTTGTAGTTGTTTCAATTGCTTTTGTCGATATTGCATTAGCAGTAGCATTATTTGGTGGAGTGATATTGATTGGTATGACAATAGATGATATTTGAATGAAAGGTGACATATTTTTAATTTTATAATTATCATCAATTTTAATTAATGTTGATGAAGAATCTTTAATTGATAATGATAATTGATTTTCAGTTTTAAACGAATCAGAAATTATTAATGTCGATTTAGATGATGAAGCTAAAGTTGATGGCAACAATGATTTATTTAAATCAATTGTTCCTGTAGTAAATACACCATCAGTCGATGGACAAATACCTTTATAGTGCATAGATGATTCACCTAAATATTTATAATGTTACAAAATTATTTTTTTAATGATTTTATAAATAGATAAGAAGTAGAATTGAAGAGAAAATAATTTAATTAAATTTCTAGGAATTTGTATTTGGAAAATGGAATTAAATACCAACGATGAACCTGAAATAATGATTAACTTAATAGCTAAATTATTGGAATTAATTGTGAAGTCTTTAATTTTATATTAAATTCTCCTCTCCTAGATTTAAATTAAATAATATTTTTGCTCGTTGTAGTTTTTTTTTAAGAAGAATTTTTATGTTAATTTGGTTGTACTTACTCCTGTCGATATTACGTTGTAAATGGGCTGCAACTCTATGACGTGCATCATTATATTCCAAATGTAGACCTAACCTCAATAGGGATGTATTTTTTTCTACTAAATCCGTAATTTCCATTTCAATTTTATTACCAAGCACTGACGATCTCTATTAAATTATAATAATTATAATAATTTCTAAAAGAAAAAAAGATCATTATTGTAAAAACCTGATTTGATGCTCTAAATTCTTCAATTGTTCTGCATTTTAATATAGCTTTTACCAATACAACAATTGTCGGTGGGCTAATAAAATTTGTTTCAACATTTAATACTCTCAATGTTTTGCTTTTTTCAATTGCTTCAGCCAACAAGAGGGCATTTTTATCAGTTAAACCAACATTTGTCAATGATAGAACTTCCAAATGTTCATTATCAGGCAGTGAATTTATTAGTTGAACAATTTTCTCTTCAGATATATTCTAAAAATTGAACATTGATTTAATAATTATAATAATTTTAATTAATATTAAATATACAAACTTTAATATTATTTAAATTCAAATCAATTAATTTAGGATCATCATCTTTAACACGTTTAATAGAATCATCAACATCTGTTTTATTTGGTGGATCAACTGGGTAAATTTTTTGAGATGATGATTTTGTAATACCATCCCAGCCCAAACCAATTGGTTGACCTTTATTAAGAAGTGATGCATGATATTGATCTTGATTCATCATTGAATGGAAACCAAGAATAGCTAAAAATTAAAATTAATTTTTTTATATTAAATATTCTATGAAAAAATTATCAGCATTTTTTTTTTGTTATTATACCAGCTAAATCAATGATTTCTTCTTGTGAAGCACCATTTAATGCTTGTTCATATTCACCGCCTAAATCAATGGCAATCTGTTCATCAGCATCTTTTTCTTTTGTTTCTTGTGGTGGTGGTATCCATTTTTTACCACGTACAGTACCTTTAACAAATGGTTCAAATTCTGGTACATCTGGTGTTTCTATAGCTTGTTTATTTATATGATTAATTAATTTTTTACGATCCAATGGACCAGTTGCTGATTTTTCACATTCATAACTGCATCTTTGATCTGGTGGTAAGAAATTGTCCTAATACGAAAAAGAGAAGAATTTTCCATTTATATATATATTAATTGAAATTAAATATTTCAAAACTTACATCTGGATCAACTTCTTTAGCTAAAATATTTATTTCTTCGGGTGATAACTGTGCCAGCAGTGCTTCAACATCAATTTCATCATATTCGCTTAAATCTTTGCCATAAAGTTTGGCAGGTGTTGTCATTGTTGTTGTTTTCGTTGTAGACGAGGTCTAAAATATAAAAAATAAATAAATAAATGAAATTATAATTTAAAATATTATTTATTATATATGACCGATTTATTTTGGAACAAAGTTCACAAATTATAATTTATAGTATAAAAATAAAATTAAATATTAGAGGAAAGAAACACAATTTTCTATTTTCAAATAAAATTAATAAAAATCCAATTATATATTATAATTCTAGTGTAAGTTTTTCTAGGTAAATATTATGTCATAGAAGAAAATTACCTTTTAATTTGATATTTTCGCGCCCATACAACAAAATCATTTTTGAGTTTATAATAACTTATACTTATAATATCTTTATATATACATATATCTTATTTTATTTAAATATTATATAAAATCTCTATTAAAGGTTTTAGTTATGGTAATATAAAATAAGTTTTGGCTTTGTCGTGAATCGTGAGTCATGAATTTTCAATATTTTATTCAAAATTTTTGTAGTAGAATTTAACTAGAATAACAGAGAAAAGGTTCAGTATTAATAATAAAAATATTAAAATAGATGAAGATGATTAAATTTATTATACCATCTTCCTAAAAAAAACTCTTTAAAGTATTTTTTTTATAATCACTTATCCATTTCATAAATATTCAAAAACTTATGTTTAAATAAATTGATTAAAATAAATTGTGTTGATTTCGAAATTTGGTGAAAGGGAGTAGACAAAAAAAAATTATAAATACATATATATTTATTAGATTTTTTTCATATTTGCTTTTATGAAGTGGTGTTTGGATATAGAAATATAATATAAATGGCATTGAACGATGATTGCAAAATATAAATGTGAAAAAAAAAACCTTTTCAGGTGAAACAATTTGAAGATAATTGGAATAGAAGGTGATGGAAACAACGATTTAATTTGTTTATTACGAAAATTTAATTCGACATTTAGTATTTAAATAAAAAATAAAAATTTAAGGTTTTTAAGGGCTTATGAAGTAATTAAAACGACTGACGAAATGAGAGCTTTACATAATTTTAGGGCATATAAGAAATATTTATGTATAAATCATTATTACTGTAATTAGTATATGTAACTGTAGTAGTTAAGTTAGTCTATTAAATATTATTTCGACCATTAATGACACCCGTGTGGCCTTCACAACGCAATCATCATCCATTGTTTGTTGTAAAATCCACTAAATTTAGTTGTTGAAAATTTATGTTACATATACCATCAACATGTATATTTGAAATAAGCTTGTATAGTTATAACTACGAACCCTTGTTCATATTCAAACTAAATAATTGTATTTTTTTTTTAAATCTTATTTCAAGAATTTTCCTTTTTTTTTCTAAAATGTAGTAAAAAAAAAGTCAAGGTTTTTTTCATAAATTACAAATGATTTTTAAGAGATTTTGTTTGCTAGTATAAATCAGAAATTCAATGTTAAATCTTGTTTCAAATAGTAAATCTGGTAATGTTTTTTAAAAAAAAAGAATATTTAATTACAATAAAATGATACTGCAAATATATTTGGTAAACTTTATGGTAGGCTCGTGTTATTTATTATAGTAATTTAAAAATTTAAGCAAAAAAAATTTATTGAGTATATTAATAGAAATATGTAATTTTTCAAATTTTATAATTGTGTAAATTTAAAAAAGAAATTGACAATTGATTAGGAAAAATCATATTTTATTCACATTAATATTTCATGAAATTTGTAAATTACTAAATATAAATTAATTTAAATACCTCAAAGTTGGAAAAAAATTGAAAGAAAGAAAGTAATAACTAATATTAAATAAACGATAAACCATAAAGACAAAATTACTAAATACTTAATACTTAAATGATTGCCTTTTAATTTTATTCCATGGAAAATATCATTCACACCTTTAGAAAAACATTGTCGTATAAAGAATGCAATGTACTCCTAAAACCACAACTTTCAAAAAAAAAAAAGTTAATTTACTATGTACTTATAATCTGCAATGTTTATGTAGTTTTATTTATACATTTGTTTTTAAATTAACTTGTCATCTTGTCACTAAATTTATAATTAAAAAATGTATTTAATAGCAAAACATTTCAAATGTAGTCATTTATAGATACACAATCTATATATATAGATTACTTGTTTTCTACAAAGTTAGTAATGTAAACAAATAAAGTAATAAAAAAATGCTAATGAACTTAAACACCGATCAAACTGGTTAAAATGTGATTTAAAATTTTAAAATAATTTCAATATTATTTATGATTAATTGACTTTCAAAAAGCTGTAGAATTTGTATTTAACGATATTAAAATTAATACTATTATATTTCATACATTAAAATTTTTCTGTTATATTGTTATTTGATTGCATTCATATTATAACTCTATAAAACATACTGTAAACTCTTTGTTGTAAAATATATTTTGTCCAAAAGATTACAGAAATGAAGAATAAAAGTATATATGGTGTTTTAGTTTTTTAAGGGGTTTATCAGTCTCAAATATTAAAGAATAAAGTGCAACAACTTATGAATTATATACATTTCCTATAATTAACAAATTCCTTAATTCGAATCCAAGGTAACTTAGAAATAGATCTAAAAAATTCAACAATGAGTTAATAATCAAATAATTATAAAATGAATTTGTGTTTATAATTTGAAAAAAAGTATTTCTAAATTTCAAGTTTATAGTGTGTTAACCCCATTTTGAGAAACTATTGCGGTATTATATTATAATTTATAACAAAATAGGACAAACAACGTTAGATTGATTGCTACATAATAATATAATGTAAAGTAAATGCACATTTTCATTTCATAAAACAAAAAAACTAATCAACAAAAGTCCAATATACCGCATTATTATACATAGTATTATTCTATATAAATATTTTTTTTGTTTTGATATGAGCCCGAGGCCGTAATATTCACGATTTTAAATTAACATAGCAGTTAAGCATCTATAAATTATGTCGTGCCAATAAAAAAGAATAAATTAAATATAAAAAAACAGGAATTTATACTTTTTTTATTTAAAATTATGATAACTTATATTTCATAATTACAATTATAATATACAAAAAAAAAAAAAAACAAATTACAAATCGACATTTTATTGTAAGGAGTTGTTAAATGGATAAAAAGTGAAATTTTCTCCGGAAATTTAGTTTTTCTCTTTAAATAAATTTCCTATATAAATCAAATATAGTATATTTTGAATTTATTAATTTTCGGTTAAGAAAATGTGGATACATAAATTGTTGTTAAAATAATGTTCCTGAAAAATATAATTTCATTGGAGGAGAGCAATTTAAATATTAAAATTTCAAAATTGAAATGTCTTACAAAATTCCCAGACTAAGAAGAATTAAGGTGAAATCTTTCCAGTCAAAATTATGCACATTTGTATATATATATACTTATTGGGAAAAACGTGTTTTAGGGCATTGTAGTTCATTGAGAAGAAAGTGTTTTGAATATTTACCAGTCATTGATTTGGTTTACTTTTCGACATCACTTAGAAAAATTTATTTATGTACATTTATTTTGCGTTTAAGGGAAAAAATAGGTTATATATAATTACTGAACAAGTTTTTTTGGAATTTTAATTGAAATTATTTATACACCGTGACGTGATAATCAATTACGGAAACTAATGGAAAATTATTTAAATAAGTTTTTCTTACATAAATTTTATTACAATAAAATTTAGAAATTTTTTGGATAATATTGTGGTTGTTCTTAACGACAAATTGTTTCCATAGGACTATACTGAAATATTAAATATTAGTACGACTAACATAATTTTCCTTTTCTTTCAGTTAGTAAATGAAATAAAAATTGTATACCACATAATTCATAGATTTGAATTATATACTCTACAATCAAACAATATTGATTTTAACATTTAGCAAATCACATGCAATGTTTACGAACCTGAAAAATGATTTGATAACATGTATTTATATGAATTTACTCTCACGTTTTTGTGGTAAAAATAATTTTAGGTTGAATTAGTAATTTTTGGTTAAAGAAGTATATATGGTAAATAAATAAAATTGATTTTGAAATATGTATTACAACAATTAAACTTTCCATTAAAATTACAAAAATTTGTAAATTTATTTTCTTTCTGTTGTGGCATTCAGTCCACAACCGAACGAAAATAAATAAGATAACAAATATTGCTTTTTCAAATATTGATTAAGTATACAAAATCAATCGGAAAAATAAATTGGTTTTACTTTTATATAGTAGTTTATGTTACAAATTTCGACAATAAACCTTTTTTCTCTTAATAGATCCAATTAACACACACACATAGGTAATTGAGTTTACTTATTGGTGTTTCTATAAAACTGTTTTCAAAATTCTTTAAAAACAATTATAATTAAATTGAATTTTTAATGTGAAATTGTATAATATATATATGGTTAAGTATTTTCTTTTTAAAAATTATAATTGAAAGAAACTACCAATTTAAAAACAACACAAATTACTAAAAATGTAATTTTTAATTAATTGAATAATATAGCAAACATTTTCCTTAATAGAAAAATCAACATTTTGTTGACTTTATTTGAAAAAAAAAAGAAAATCAACTTGGTCAGAAATTATAGTTAATATTTATTAATTAATTATGTATTATAAATAATATTGAATTTTTTTAAGTAAATTTTTCTAGTTTTGAAATTGGAATTTAATATATAAGTTTTGCAATATAATTTGAGTTAAATTTACGTGCAAAAATTAATTTTGTTTTTTGTTTTTATTAATTTCAAATATTTGAATTGTAAAAAAACAAAAATATTAATAAATTGTCTGATATTTAAAAAATGTATAGTTTTGTAAAAAAAAGTTAATACATATAAATAGATAAAATATTTTAAAAGTAGCTTTTAAACTGCAGTTACACAACTATTTTTTTTACATATTAAGTAAGTAATATCAACTAGAAAATTGAAAGTTCGGCAGATATAATTAAATATGTAGTTTGAAAGTAACTTTTTTTTACAATAACTAGAGACAAAATATGATAAATCATTCAAATAAACAAAATGAGTTTCGATTTTTCAAGGTTCTGTAATTCACACAAACGACAACGCAATACTGAGCCAATGATGTTTTTTTAATAATATCTTTAGAGATTGTCAACAAATCACTTCAAATTCTTTTAAGTATGTAACAATAGTCAAAAATTAAAATTTCGATATTTTAATATTTTCTGATTGGAAATAAAGTCTTACGTAAATCTTAATTTTTAGTTAAATATTATTAATTATTCTGGGATCTATACAAAATTTTTGTATAGTAAAAACCTTTATTTTTTGGGGTAAAAATAAATCTTTCTTGTTACACTTATGACAAAAAGTCAGGAAGAAACTGAACTCTGGTATTTACCATTAATTACTTCCAAAAATTGCATTAATAGAATGTCAAAGTTTATTACTTGTCGCAAAAACTAGTCACTACTACATTGCAATTTATTGGAGAAACTTCTGTGTAAATTATAATTTGAAATTTATAATATTAATAATCTGACTCTTTATATCTTCTGTTGTCTGCGGTATAAAATATTAACAAACAAAGAAAATTTTTCAATTAACTTAATTTTTATTATGTTTCTAATTCATCTCTCTTCTTTTATATATGTATAAGTTTTTGTTGCTCTCAAAAAAACCATAATAGAAAATAATAATTACAATCCTAATTAAAAATATTCAGGTGAATGGAAAACAAAAACAAAAAAAAAGGTCTCAGAGCACCTACTCTTAGCTTTATTTGAAGTTTATATAGGAAGATACAACAAAAAAAACGTATGGGTTCTTTTTATTCAAACTCTTCAAACCCACAATGAAAAAATATTTTCTGAATATCTAAAAAAGATCATTTACAAAAAAAAGCTCTATTAATTAGGAAATTGCAAAACTTGCAGTATAATTTTTTTTTATTACCGTAATATACTTCAAAAATTAAAGTAGTTTTTATTTTTTTTTTGCTATATATAGCGTATAGGTTCAACAATTTATGTTGTGTTTATAAGCTTATGCTTTCAAATCATGTTATTTTTTTATTTTGTATTGTGGTATGATGCTGTTTTTTTTATGCAGAAATTTTCTATTGTATAAACGAGTAACATATAGAAAAAGTTTTGAATTTAAATTGTAAACAAGAAAACTAGTTTCTTAAATAAAACTTAGAGGTATATGACATTAATTTTTCATTATTTATCTAATATTGGTAAATTTATTTATATAATTCTAAATTAAATTTGTATTTTTCATAATTTGTTTGGTATATTTTACTTTGAAAGACGATAATAACAATTTGTTATTCGTTCGACTTTTAATTTTTCGTTGATGTTTAATGTTAGATTTATTATTCAATGTTTTAATAATGATGTTTTTTTTTATATCCAGCAATGATACAAAATTAAGAATGGTATTGTGTCACCCCTTGAACAAGCCTTAAATTTTGTAATTTCAAAATATATTGGTATACTTAATATTCTTTTAAAATTTAATTGTAAAATATGATATAAATTGTAATTTTGTTCTTTTAATCTAAAAATAGAAGTGAATGGATTGACCTCATAAATTCTATTATATAAATACGAAATTAAATTACGATAAACATTAAATGAAATTAAGTACTTACAATCTATAGAATTTTATGTATTTAATATCAATTAATAATATATATTAAGAAAAATTAAATTTACTATCTTATCGAAATTAATTTAACAATGTATATACATATTATAATTAATTAGAAAATAAAATAATTTAATAAAATAGGCACTTATGTTTGGGTGGTTTATTGTTGGATATCGTAAAATAAAAAAAAAATTATGGTTTGAAAATTTAACCAATCATTTTTTTTAATAGTTAAAACTTTCAGTAAATTCAATTTTGAATGACGTCTATTGACCGATTGAATTAAAAAATATAAATGAACTTGCATTACAATATGTATTTAAGTATACAAATTTTTAATTAGCATCAAGATTTTTTATCTAATTGTAATATACTAAAAAAAATTTTTTATTGTTACAACTAATTAGTTCCTCTTTAACATAATTTTTTTTTTAGAAAATTGCATGTATAATTGCATTGCACTACATTAACTTTTTACATAAATTTATTAATTTTCATTAAATTTAATGATTCAAATTCATGTTGTTTATTATTATTTTCTCCTTGATTTTCAAATTTATGCTTAAAAAGCATTAAAAATTTACAATAATGAATGGTTAATAGTTTTTAATAAACCACAAAAATTCATAAATAAAAATCTATTCAACATATTGAAAATCAATTAAATTATTTTCAGACATTTAGTTGAAGATCTGTAAAGTTAAATTGCCAATATCCTGATTGGAAAAAATTTGAATTGTTAGTTTTTTAATTGCCATTTTAATAAATATAATTGCGGTCGAAAATTAATTATTATACAGTAAGGAAATGTTTTACTTTTGCAGATGACTTTATGTATCATAATTTTCATAAAATTCATTCCCGTTTCACAAAATTCAACCATATTTTTCAATCAAAAGATTAACTTAAACCTTGATAAATTTAAAAAAATTAAGTACAACTTATATTGCCAAATTTCCTTTTTAAGAAACGAACCGGAAATTTCACAATTAATATTAAATTTTATATTTTTTTTTTATAAATCAAATTTAAGATTAACATCATTAAGTAAATTACTGAATCTTTTTTGATTCACTCTAAAATTTCAATCTGGAAAAAAAGTGAATCTCTTTTATTTATTTTAATTTATATATAATTAAATTTAATTATATATTTAAGTAGTTTCTAAAAATTTTAAATAAAATTATATTTGATAAGCCCCGTGAGAACACTTTCTTTCACAAAGAAATTTTAAAATGTTCCATTGTTTTAATGTTACTTCATTAACAAGACAATCTACTCTACATATATACTTTTCGAATTGATATTCTATGGGTATTTCAAAAATGACGCTAATTTATAATACATTTTAATAGAAAATGAAAAATTCACACGTTAATTACTCACGCGTCATAATAGTACATATTATAGTTATACTAAAGGTAACAAAAATTCAATTGCAAGGTAAACAGAATATAAATTTAAAAAAAAACACACACACAATTTTGCTGATTTAATGGCCATCGCCCCCTCATTTTACAATGTACATTTTTGTTGCTTTTGATAATAATAAAAAACAGCAAAAGTTTTTAATTTTAGAAAACGTGAATGAATTTGGAAAAAAGACAACGAAAAGTGTTATAAATTTGCTAGACAATATTTGTGGGATTAAAGACGATATTGACGATAATCATTAGCCGGATTAGTTCTTACAGAGAATGAAGAATAATTATGTATATATAAGTAATAGAATTTGTTGTTCGTTCATTGAACGATGGTACACACACCTTCTTTGCGGTTGTGTTGACAATTATATTGATTTTTTGAAACAAACCATAACAAAAAAAAATAATAATCAATATATTTAGCAATGGATTTTTTAGTTAATAATAATATACCTATATTGAATGAGCAATAAATATAATTGAATTTTTGATTTCCTGTCGGCAATTACTTATATTTTAAACATTGCACGCGACTAATAAACTTTAAAATAAACTTTAATTATATTTAAACTTAGTTGCAAATTTAGAATAAAAACAATTATGGTATATAAGTATTTTATTATTGATTTAATTATTCATTGAATAAATTAAATGATGCAGAAAATAATGAAGATTTTTAAATAAATATATAAGTATATTAACTAATTAACTGTAATAAATGGTATATAATTATAATTTAATTAATAAAATTTACTTTAATTAATAAATTCTAACTAAACTCTTTTTCACGTTTATGTTTTACATTTTGTAAATCTCAATTTTTTTATAATTTATTAATTTGAGTAGAAAAAACGATAGTTGTTAATTTTTTTTAAATTTATGTTTCAGTTTATAAATTATGATATAATTTATATTTTAAACATTTTATTTTAAAAAAATTATAAATTAAAATCTCTACAAAAAAAATGTATTGTTTGTTATCATTAAAAGGCCATCACAAATATAATATAAGTTAAAAAATATTTTTAAACAAAGTATTATTAATAAATCAAATTATAGTTTAACATTAGAACAAGGTAATAAACCGAGTATAACCTTCATAATTCAGTTTCAATTACTAAACAATTAGGAAATAATTATATTTAAAATTTTAATGAATATTACTTTTACCACATTAGAATTTTATTACTTATACATACTTAATACTTATTTAAAATTATATAAAAATGTGTAGCAATATTTAAATCATTTTGGTTATAAATCAAATAAAATATTGTAAAATTTTCTTTTTTATTTTTAATATTTTAAATTTTATTTTATATTTTTCTTTAAACTGCCAACTATGCTAATAAGTTATTTAATTTATTAAGACTTTCAATTTCTTTTATATATATTAATTAATTAATATATTCTTCGGTTTATAAAGAATTAACATTGAAATTGTATCCAAATGAATGGATGGATGATTTCGTTTTTACTACATTAGTCAAAAGTTTATATATTTTTTTTATACAAAATCCAAATATTTATCCTTATTGGGTTCTAGTCTTACGCTGTTTCACAGTTCAATTATGTAAAAATTATATTATATAAGTACTTAGCATATTCCCTACACTGGACATTTTTCGTAAGGTTTCTATAAATTAAATAAGTATGTATTACGAGTATATCCTAGTTAAATATAAATTTCAGAACTTACTTTATACTTATATTATACCTAAATAATTCTATTTAGCTTTATTATTTATGAAAAATATTGACGAAATTGTCTCTATTTCAAAATTTTCTGTGTCATATATATAAAAAAATCAATATTTTAATGACATAATAAAATGCGAGAAAATGAAATCTTAAATTTCTTTTAACCATGACTTAATTTGCTAATCAATTCAATTCTGAAAAGCTTCTATATACATATGTATGCATGTCCACACCTAATAAATTCTATACGTAAAATTTATTTTTTATTTTTTTGATATTTTGGATATTTTTTTAAACCTTGTGTATAAGTGAAATCAAGAATTTATAAAACTGGAATTGACGTAATCGTTTTATAGAATCTGCTTTTTTAATTAACTAATATTTTCAACTATATATTTATCTGTTTTTATGATTAGCTTTTTTCTGTTTTATAATTTTTATGAACTTTGTTTAGAAGATTTTAACTATAGGTACATAATACATATTTACAAAAGTTTTTAATTTAAGATTTATTAATAGAAATATTTTTAATTAATATTTTTCAGAGGTTATAAACGAATGTCAAATTCATTAATATAGCCGAAAGAAGGAAGCATAATTATAATTATTATAATATTTATCTTCAATAAGAGGCAAGAGAAAATCAATAAAATATTTTTAAAAAAACTATGTCGTCATCATGTCACCATTACAAAAAAAATATGTTTTCTTAGCACTGGAATTAACAAATTGATAATAATCTAAATTTCAATATATTTTTCTTTAATAAATATGGATTTTTTTTGTAGAATGTGATAAAACTCGGTAAAATTATGATTTATACTAACCTCCATTTTTGTTTGGTCAAGTAAATATAACTTTTTTTTTATTTGAAGTAAATCCTTTTGAAAATTATAATATTATTTATAATTTTATTGCACCTTTTAGATTAGAAGTGTTAAGAAAATGGGTGTGTAAAGTTAAAAATTCTTTTGATCACTTGATTTCACTACTGATTATAAATTTATTCAGTGCTAAAGCAATTTGTCAAAAACTTTTTGGTACTACTAAAATTAAATGGAATGAATATATAAATTAAAATTATTACGGAATGTTGTGTATGTGTTTTTTTATTTAATAAATGCAAATACAGAAAAATCACTCCTTAACACCGCAACGTTTAATTTTATTTAATAATACTATAAAATTATGTTTTCTTTTGTGCACGAAAAATTAAAATGTTGAAGTTTTGAAGAAAAAGTGAAGTTTCTGAAGTGGGGAAGTTAAAAAAATAACGAGTTCTAAGCGTCATAAAATTGAAATGAACTAATTGTCAGTAAATATTCGACGATTATATATTTAAAGCGAATATATTGCTAATTGAAACGAATACTAAAAATGTGAAAAAGGGTGTGATAATTTTACAGTGCTGTTAAATAATTCTTATCATTTGGAAATTTAGGCTATTCTATATGTATTAATGAACCTTAATTTTATAGGTATCGTCTACTTTGAATTGAAACGTTGCGGGTTGCGCTAAGTAAAATTAATGAAAATAATTTAAACTAGTACATGAAAATAACGAGTCAATTAGTTTCTTAAATAAATTATAACCAGCAATAATAACTATTCGAAACGTCACTTGCAACAGATTAATTCAAATGTTAATTTAACAGGAAATGTTATTTTAAAGGAAAATGTAAATTAAATACAAAAGAAAAATAATTTTATAGGATATCCTGTGTGTAGTATCAACACTGTCGATAAAAATGTTGGGAAATTTTTATATTGAAGTTGAAGAAGATTGCATCCGACCGAATCCGAAATGAATCATAAATAGGGGAAATAAAAAGGCACTACATTAAATTAAAGCACAGGTAAGCTGTAGAACATATTAAGTATTTGTGAATACAGTAAGAGCAAGGATAAGTAGTAGATTTTGAACAAATAAATATTATATTTAGGTATGTATATAATTTTATTTCCTAAAAAATTGTATTGTACAATAGGTCTGTCTGACTATGAAGATGATATGTGTCTTAAATTAAGGTACGCATATATGTACATACATATAAATAGTTTGCGGGTTGCGGGTTGCGCTTAAATTAAGGTACGCATATATGTACATACATATAAATAGTTTGTATGTTACCTACTACATTGCATAGTAAATTTGAATAATATATACATATGTACATATTGTTGTGCATATTTTATCAAATATAAAACAAAACGTACCTAGAGAGTTGTTATACCTACAAATCTTTTTTCTATTACAAAAATGATATAATTATAATTGAGAAGATAGTAAATCTAAATATAACTACAGACTACATATAGGTTTAGATATAGAATAGAAGAGCTATAAAATTAAAATATGTCCTATAGTAGTTATTTTTCGTGGTTGAAAAATTTCCTGCTTCTTAATTAAAATTAAAAATAAAATCGTTAGATTGTTAAACCAACCAAGTCGAAGTTGTTATACTTAAAGAACAATAAAAAAATAACATTAAGTTTTAAAAACACTTTTGTTATGTTTATGAGGGTCTTGAATCTTGATTCGACCCTTTGTTGTTTATTTATAAAAAAAACATAAGAACAACATAAAACACTACAGAATTTCTGGGAATATAAAGTTTTATTTACATTTACGTACAAATAATCACAAGTCAAAAATTATTGCAACATTTAAAGTTAACTTGATGATACTATACTTATTGAAGCATAAGGAAAGGTATAGAAATTTTTGGTAAACCTTAAAGAGTGAAAAAAATTAAGTCAAACTAGTTGTAGGTTTTATTATAGTATACAAGAGGTAATACTGAACTGACTTTTAAATTTTTACGAGTCATATTTCCTGATACTATTGCTAAAATATTAAAAACATTGCAGACGTCATAAGTAGCTCATAGATATACCTTAGATATAATTTATAATTCTTTGAAAACCACTATTATATAATGAAAGTAAACCACATTTTGTATTCAAAATATTTTCATGTTTGACATTCAAATCATGATTCTTTATTTTACAATTTATGACTTGTGTTCTGTATTTTTTTTTGTACTTTAAACCACAAACTTATATGTTTAATTTAAATGTAAAAGTTTAATTTAGATTTTTTTCTTTTTTAGCTTTAATTATGTTCACTTCTTTTTTAACATAAAAAATATCATTGCATTACAACATTAAAAATAATATTTATTCTTTTTTTGTTATTTTTACTTATTTAATTCTTTTAGCAAAAATTCTAAGACACAAGCTAATTTAATTGAAAACTTTTTGTCTTTTTTTTATTTAATTAAAAGTAAAATGAAATATCCGGAACGTTATCATTACTTGTTTCCTATATAATATTGTATATTATTAAACAAGAAAATTATATGAATGCGCTAGGCGAGATAAAAATTCTCTATTTTTTTGTTCATATCAAATTAATTACGAATAAATTGTGACAGAAATAACTAATTAAAGAGGTAGATAACACAAATTGTTAAGAAAATTACCCAGATTCTTTATATAAAACAAGTCTCATTATTGTTTGTATAAAAGATTTAATGAAAATTCTTAATTGAAAACCAAATAAGAAAAAACAAAATACAGAAAATTACTTTGGAAAAACAAATAATAATTATAATTATTATTATTTAAATGGGAACTACGCGTAACAGTGCGAAAAAAATAAGAAAAAATCTTTTTTTTTATATAAATTGAATAAATTATGTTATCAATTTATGTTCAGAAAAATATATCTCCCTGTTTTATGAAATCGTAATAATATAAATTAAAGCACGTTTTACTCAACAGTAAATATTACTTAAAATTTAATCCAGAAGTTTTAATAATAATATATTATAGGTTAATTCATTTTTACAAATTTGAGAGATTGAATGTAATTATAAATAAGTTGCGTTGCTTTCAACTTTTTATTTAAGTTCAATATATTAGGTACCATAAATTTTGGATGTGCAATACTTATTTTGGGTACAAAAATTATTCTATTCTAATTTATATTATAAATTTGCATATAAAACTAGCTAACAGATGAAATATTCTCTTCTACTTAACAGGTGAAACCATTGTAACTTTCTTGTTCTTTAAAAATTAACTAATTTTATTTGGCTGTTATAACTACTTATATTCAAAAATTCAAATGGAAAATATTGAACCCTATCTGTACTTATTAACGATCATATATTGAACTCTGTACTGTACTTATTTACGTAAAATAATTTCCTTTTTATATTATTCTATAATTAGGAAAAATAATCATTTTCATTGGTCATATAAAATATAAAAATTTTCACACCTTTGTGAAATATTTCCGATTTTTGTATATATTTATAAAATCGCTAACTTCGAATACTTGATGTGTCTGAAATTATCTTTTCAATGCCAAAAGTGAATGAATTCTTAATTCCATTTTATTATTAATAATATTACATATGTACATAATGTTTGTATATACTTAATACAGAATTCTATTTATGTAATTTCTGGCTATAGAATTAAATTTATATATTTTTAATTTATATAGTATTGCATTATGAAGTGAAGAAAAACAAATTAATCTGTTAAATTGAAATCATCAACAAGAAAAATAAATATCCTTGCTAATATAAACAAGTGTAAAATGACTTGGACAGGTACAAAATTTTTATTTGAGTTATAGTTATTAAAATATTATTGCTTAATATAAAATACAAAAAGTAAATAAAAATTTCTTCATTTGCAAAATTTATGATCTGTAACACCTGGGGAGATGATAATTAAATATATATAATGAAAATTTTGTTAATGGTGCATTGCATTTTATATGTTTGAAAAATATTTTTTATAATATTATTCTTATATTTATATTTTAAAAATGAAATCTATAAATATTTATTTCTATTGTAAGAAATTTTGATTTTATACTATTTAAAAAATAATTTAACATTAATTTTTCAGATAAAAACTTTCGATTTATCTTAAATAAACTGTTTTAAGTTTATATTATAAGAAATTTTATTAAGGTCGTTTATAAATAATTTACTTTGTTGTGGTTAAATCTTAAATTGACATTATGGAGAATAATCTTAGTTTTATATAGTAAATACATAAAAATAATCTCATTAAAATTTCACTGTATGTAGTTGACAATATTTACAAAATTTTTAAAAAAATTTTGTTATAAAAATATATACACAAATAATTAAACTAAAAGAAGAAACATAGTTGCTTAAAAATAAATATAATTGTTCTTATTTTTTTGTTATTAACAATAAAATTTATGATTATTTTTTTGGCAAAAATTAAAAACTTTTAAATTAACAAAATTCTATAAAAATATTTGGAACGATCAATTAAAGAAATTCCTTTGATGAGACAATTTTTAGTAAACAATATTCATTTTATAGTTGTTTATATTTAATTATTAATAAAGTAAAAATAATATCTAATTTGAAAATGATTTAAAATCAACCTTGCAATAAATCTTGTCATAATTACATATTTACATGAAATTATGTTGAAATTGCAATTAAAGGCATATTTTATTCTTGGTGAAAGTACATTTTGTGATTCACTTTTGATACTAGTTTTTTCTTTGGAAAAACTGACGCAAATTGAAAACGAATCATTTTTCATTATTTCAAAATCAAAAAATATGTAAAAAAAAAAATTGAATTCAAATAAAAATTATTATTATAATATATATTATCGAAAGCCAAATTAATTAATTATTTTTTGTGTATAATTAATAAGTGATCATTTTGTTATTTTAGTGTTGTTTATAAACCAATTCGACATGCTCCTTAGAAAAATAGGCGAGGCAATTTATGAAAATTGAAAATTATTTTCAAAAAACCAAAAACTCTTTACTGTATATGATTTTCCTTTTCCCCCATTTTATTCTCTTCTATTTAATTATTTAAAAATTACTCTTTTGGTTGACTCTTAAAGTTTTAATTTACTCTGTTTTTTTCTGAAGAAATTTTTCCAATTTCCCGCGATTCCATGAAAATATCGAAAAAATTTTTTTTTTATATATATTTTTGTGATGGTTTTGGTGCGCATGTTAAATTTGCGCATCCGCCACTATATAATTTGGCATCAATCCAAAGGTCTATACTTGGAGATCATCGGTCCGTGTTTATATCGTTTAAAACGAAAAAAATTATTTATAACTAATCTGTGTGAGTTGTTTCATTTTTGATTTTTTTTTTTCAGAAAAAAATAATATATAATATATTTTATATATTCAAAATTTATATATTATGTATAAATTTTTATATAAATGAAGAAGGAAAACAAGAAAAATAAATTTTAAAAAATTATTATTAAGAGAAATTTTTTATTTTGTGCCGAACATTTTGAGAAACAGAAGAAAAAAATTACAGACTTTTTAGACAAATTTGTTGAAGAAAAATGACTAGCGAAAAAAATAATTATTTGGCATTTAATAATTTTCTTTTAGTTTCCTTTGAGCATAATTGGAATGTATTGAAATTTATGGAAAAATAAATGAAATCGATCGAATAAATTTACTTTTAGTTTATTCCGTTCATTAAAGTCTTCTTTTACTGAAGTAAAAAAATTTACTGCAGAAAAATTTTGTATCTTAGTGAAGTATTTTTTGAACAGACTGAATTCGTAAATCATTTTTTAATGCCATCATTCTATTTTAGAGAAAAAAATTGAATTGTGGCATTAATATCTGGTTAGAAGATTCTGTAATACTTGTGGCAATATACAGAATTAAAATTAAAAAGTAATATTTACAATTTACTATAAGTCCTCCTATGTGTTGTATACAATATTATTAAGAGTTAATTCATTAAAAAAGTTTTTTGCAATATACTCGAAATTAACAAAATTCATAATGAACATCAGAGTAAATTTATAATGAAGATTAGAAAATAATTTAATTATTCAAATAGTTTATGTCGTCATTACTAAATATGCTAATTTCTATACGCTATACACCATTTTACGTATAGAAAATTTCAATATTATAATGGTGAATTAAATAATATTTGACTATAGAATTGTTAATTTCTTTATTGTTAATTCTTTTACATAAATATTTTTCTCATGATCATAATTTTTTTAATTATATGTACGTTCTTTTATTTGGTCCTTTCAATATACAATTATTTTATTTTTGAATATAAAAGCTATACAATAATTTCAAATATTGGATAATTTTTCTATGACGTTTTCAGTTTATTTCTTTGCCAATTTTCATAAAAGAAGGAAAAAACAAAAAATTTAAATATTTATAAAATGAGAAAAAATTGATATATTTTGACGTGTTAATTTTTGAAAAATATTTTCAATGAATTCTTACATATGGAAGAGTACAAAATTATTATTATTTTTTTTAAATTAATTAAAAATATAATAGGTAGGTATACGATATTTTTTAGAAACTAAAATTTTCTTTATTATTATATTTTTGCAATGACCATTATTACTTTGTTTGCCAATTTCTTTCTCATGATTTTAGTATTTAAATATAGCTACATACGATATGAACTTCTGGCTGATCTGATTTATAAATAGTATACAAATAAAAATTTATTAAATAATTTTTAACAAAAACTTTAAAATATAGTAAAATTTATTTAATAGAGAATTTATTTTTGCTTTAAAATATGCAGAAATAATCTAAATAAAAACCGATATTACAAATCTATTAAATGATAAATTTAGACTAGACCATAAAATTAGGGATTAATCATTCAATTGGTTCGAGTCTAAAAGATTGAAACTATAATTAAAAAAAGTTTTGACTTGTAATATGTATATTGACCCATTATTTTATATATAGTGTAAATTTCTAGACAGAAGTTAAATGCATAAATATATAAAGGACAAGAGGAAGAAAAAATAATTAATTAAAATGTTTTAATTTCCTATTGGTTTTATGTATTTCTGAAAAAAAATAATTAAACATTACTAGAAAATAAATAATTGGACATAAGCTGAAAAATTGACACAACACATCCAACAAAATAATGTAAATTAACCTAATTTTATATTTTTGCTTTATAAATATATGTTTGAAAATTATTTTACAGATTATTTAAATAAACAATAATATGTTTAATTTTGTTAATTTTGAAAAATAGATTTTGATGTACAATTTTGTATTTTTACAGATTTATTATTGTTCTATATTTAAATTTGTTAAAAAAGTATTTTTTTTTTCAATGTGACAATAGAAATATATATATTTTTAGTATATAAAAATTATGTTGAACCCCCACCAGAGTGTATAATTTTTACACGATTATTAATTGACTCTAAATTTAAATAAAGTGCTTGTATAACAACTATACATTTTCTACACAGTAGACATAGTAATAAATTGTATTTTCAGTAAATTAATAATAATGAAGAAAGCTTAAAAAGTCATAGACCTTTTTTCATTAATGTTTGTGAAAATCAATTTGTTTAAATGTTTAGGAAATAAATTTAAAATAATTACATATTTTTGACTTGTCACTTTTTGTAATAAATTTTTAAATAAATATTAATAAATAACAAGATAACAGTTTGTAAATATTTAATCGTTAAGCTTTTCTAATAATTATATTTAAAATAATTTATTAAAGATTTAAATTAGATTATGACTGTCAAAAATGAAAAGTGCTCTTTGGTATTTTTATGAACTCAGAAACAAAAATCTCTACCCCATTTATTAATTTCATTAAATATAATATTCCAAATGAGCAGTGGCCTGTAAATGATCGGACAAAGCTTAGTATACGAGTAGAACTGTATATAATGCTATTTTCTAGGCAATTAATTTCAAACAAAATAATAGTTATACCATAAAATTCTAACCGATTAATTTGATTTTATAAAAATTAATTTAAATTTTTAATATTCAAATTCCAAAATTTACAATTTTCACGTGAATTTCTTTGTATATTTTATTATGAAAATTTGTCTTTAATATTTTCTAGGTCATTGATTCATCTTCAAAGGGCAATCATTTTATTTAAAATATACATACATTTTCCCTCTCCGGTTCTTTCTTATTTTATTATAATTTAATGTATGTACGTCATTCAGTTTATTTTTGTTAAATTATAAAATATATGTATTTTGAAATACTATGTATACATAAACTAAAATATATATTACCGTATATAAAAATGTTTGTATATAATTAAAATTGATTTTTCAAAATTATTTTTAGATATAGTAATAAAATAGAAATTTCCCTAATAAATATTTTCCAAATAAATATATTTTCAAATAAAAACGATTTTCCGTGTTGTATTTTAAAATTGATGTTTATGATATTCTAAAGTTAGAATTTTTGGATAATATATAATGTTGCAAGTTTTTTTTCCGGAAAATGTTTTAATTATATGCGTTGCGTTACACATAGTTTTAGAATACATTTTAGTTAAAATGTCGATAAGTTGCGGATAAACATAATAAATAAAAAAAAAACTTTACTTCCGCATTTCATAATTTTCATAAATTTAATCTTTTTCGTTTATTGGAAAAATTGTTTTTAATTGATTTTAAAATTATATTTTATGTAAATTAATTATATTAAATTATGTTTTAATGTATGTATTGATTTTTATTGAGTTAATGTAAAATTAATAAATATTACGGTAACAAAATTAGAATGATCAAAAGTCCAAGTTCATTATTGTTAAGTATTTTTGAAAATTAATTTAAATTTATTTAAATATTGTTAAATTTATCAAGAATTGATCACATGCCTATATCTTATTTTAGTAGATTATTTAAAGTATTATATACATTTCGGATGCAATCTTCTTTGAATGCTAAAATACTGTCTCGTATAAAAATAAATTTATATTATATTGGACACATTTACGGGGACAAAAGATTTAATTCAATCAAATGAATTAAAAAATATTATTAATTTCCCGAATAATTAAATATAATGGTTGGAAAACGAAGCTCTATACTCTAAAATTATATTTCTTTAAAGTCTCTACTTTAATTTAAAATTTACTGTATACTAACTTTACCATAAATGAATTTCTTTTTGTATAAAATCAGTTTATTACAAAAAAAGAGTTCTGTCATCAAATTTATAATACAGAATTGTCCATGAACTTGGAACTTACTATATAGGTATACATATTGTTCCTGGGAAATTATTTGTAGGCTTTCCCTTGATGTTATTTCAACCTGATTATTTTTGACTATGTATACACTTTTATGTATATTAGTAACATAGGAAATTGTTGGAAAATAGGACAGACAATATGATAATATTTATATGAAACATAACATTTTCTGCGTACAATTTATAACCATGGCCCAATTTGACCCAATTTTTAAGATTCTATACAATTATTTTGTATGTACTTATTTTTATACCTTGGAAAAATATTTATTTCCATTTTTTTTTTATTATAACAGGTATACATAGATTTTGTTTTTCATTAAGGAACAGAGTATAGAAAGAATCATACAATTTTTTTTTGTATCTGTATACATTGAAATATACTATTAAGAAGAATTTTATGAAAAACCCATGCTTTTATATAGAAAAGTAAATATAAAAATTGAACATTGAATCATTTGAATATGTATAAAATAAAGGATCTTTTTAAAAGGAATTAATGCATTCAATTAGAAATAATATATGCAAGAAAAATACAATTTTGCAATTATACAAATTTTTATTTATATTTTATTATGAGGTTTTAATATTCAGTAACACAAACTTTAAATTGATATTTTAATAAAAAAAAAAAACTCATGAGAAAATTATGTATTTGCAATTACTTTTTATTTATCTTTTAACTAATTGCTAGGATTTTAAATTTTTTTAAAAGGATTTTATTTAAACATCTACGAATTTATATTCTTCCATTATTAAAATATAAATTTAATTTTTAAAATGATGTTGTTGAAAATTATTTAATAAAATTATAATTGAAGATATATTTTATGTAGAACAATCAGATTAATTCAATGTTGGCTTCATATATCCCAAACGGTTAGACTTAGAACAACTTTTTAAATTTATTTATACATCAAATCCAACTAATTCTAATTAATTGGAAATATTACAAAATTGCAACAGAGATTGAACCTATGACTTATATTATCCTTTCCCAAAATATAAGTTAGTATAAATAACTTTTTAGCTAATTGTTAATATTTACTACATAATGAGGTTAAAAACAAGTTATTAAAACTCTTAAAATTATTAAACTTATTTTGTCCTGAAAATATTTTCATTACATACATATTTAATTTAATTAATTTTTTCATGTATGTGTACATTATGTCCTTAAATAAACATTTTTTTTATACTTGTAACAAAAATAAAATTTTAACTTTTTTGATTGATATGTCAAGAATTCCATTAACTCGATAATATTAATTTGCCAAAAAAAAAATTTATACATATGTACATATGTATATAAAATGAATTTTCATTTAAACAAAAATAATATTTGTAAAGTCAAAATTTATATTATATTGGAATATTTTTTAAAACAAATATAAGCTATACATAAAAAATAATATTTAATTTAATTTAATTTAATTTTAGAAAATATAATTTTTAAAAGTATGTTTAACAAAAAGATTTAATAGCAGAGGAATGTTACTCATTGAAGCTATTTTAGCATATTATGTTTAATTTTTCATTCTCATGTTGCGTGGGAAATTTGTATTTATGTATATTTGCTTATAAAAATTTTTTTTTTGCACGCCAAAATAATATTTATTAAAAAAACGCTTATAAAAAAAATTTTTTTTTTTTGTTTAACCGAAACGATAAAAATTTTTGGACGAAGATGAAAGAGTTTGTCTTAAAGATTGAAAATATTCAAATTGTGTTAAAGATTATACTTATATTTTACAAATTATAATTAAAAAAATTGAACCAATCTACAGGGTGTTTTCTCTAATATAAATATATTATTTAGGTAATAAATTTTTCGCACATAATTATTTATAAAATTTATATTAGATTAATGTAGTTTTTTTTTTAAAAAAAAAGAAATTTTTTATCTAGGTCAAATAACTATTACTAATTTTTATATTGTTCTCTATAACCTCAAAAAAAGAAAATTTATTATTAAATCAAATAAAAAATTCCATAATGAAATTGAAAGTCATTGACCAAATGAAAATTACAAAAAGAAAAGATAATTTGGGGCAAACTTCAATCATTAAAATTAAAAATATATAAGAAGAAATACCAGATAAATTTAAACAGATATATAAACATTTTTTTAGTATATATTTATAAATTTTGTTTATGATGTTTTTTTCAAAAATTTTGCAAAATGTAAATGTTGTTATTTTCGTGTTAAAGTCAAAATAAGGAAATTTTCCACAAAATAATATAAAATCTATAAAATTGAAAACATATAAAAAATATTTTCCAATCAAATTTAATTGAATTAAATTGATGTTTACCAAAAAATTTTTACGAAAATAAACCGTCATGTAAACTTAAAAAATGTAAATAAAAGAGTTTTTTTGTTTATTTCCCTGAAATTATGGATATTTTTTTATTTCGCTGATATAGTAATAAATTAAAATTGATTTTTTTTGATAAATGTGTGTTACATATTGTTTCGAAGATGTTTTTAAGGCACCAAATTTTTGAAGAAAGTAGTATTTTAAGCCTACGAAAAAAATTGGGTGAACATAAGATAGGCAACATTGTCATAAGCCCTGCAAGATAACCAAAGGACTAAATCAAGAATACATTGAACATAGTATTTTTAATAGCTTGAAGCTGAATGCAATGGACTTTTTTGTTCATAGCTCAATCTTAATTAAAGTATTTACATATACGACATCTATCAACAAGGATTCCTAATCATAAATTTTAATATATACTATGGACATAAAATAGTATATATGGTATACATAGGTAGATTATTCAATTATCAAGTTCACCATTAGTTTAATTCTATTATGTCGGTTTCTTTTGGGTTACCACACTAAAATGAAATTTAAAAAAAATTGTTATATCAAATATAACAAAATCAATATTTGATTTATACAAGTAAACATCAATAAATAAACAAAATGGCATTTATGCTATGTATGTATAAATAAGATTTGATTTAGGTTATAGTTTTTGTATAATAACAAATGGAAAATATTGATTACTGTTAGAAAATGGGGAAAAAGTAATCCTCTAAGGATAATAGAATTATATATCGGTAGAATATGCGATTTATGTACATATTTATAGAAATAGAAACCCAACAAATTTATCTAATTTCATTTCGACGGATATAATGTCCTAAAACTCTGTTATAATGTACCTTTAATATGTTTACGATAAGGTAAAGGTATGTTAGATTATTTGATTCCTTTTATTTATATATTTTTCTAAAAAGAAAAATGTGTTTTCCCCCAGAAAATTGCCCTTATCAATACTAACAAATTACTATCAAATCGTTCGGAAAATATCACGAAACTTTGTTGATATATAGTATAGTATACCGAAAAATGCTAAAAATGATAAAAATAATTGGAGAAAATTTAAAGTTTTTAAACTAATTAAATCTATTAAATATAAATAGAATAAAAAATATTCTACTATTAAAAGAAATATAATTAATAATATAATGTGAAATAAATTTAATACATTTAACATTTTCATTAAAAAAAGAAAAGAAATAAAAACACAAAAATTTATGTACATACGAGTATAATCAAAATTATTTCATACAGCAAAACATTTATATACTCGTACAACATAATTTAATATTTAATTTTATTGATTTCTCAATGTCATAAAGTTCTACATAAAAATATAATATTCAAGTCTATAGCCTTATTTTATTTTGTTTTTGTTGTTTTATTCAGACTTCAGATTTATGATTTTATTTGATGAATGCTTTTATGAAAAATTCCATAAAATCTTTTATAAATCCTGTTTTATTACAAGAAATATCAACAAAAGCAATATTTGCGATACTTAAAAATTAAGTAAATATTAAAAATAAATTTGATCATAAAAAAATATAAATGACAAAAATGTGGTTTTTTGTTTGTCAAAATCAAAAAGTAAAAAGAAATTCTTTTTCTAACCAAGAGAAGAAATGAATATTAAGATTGTATAACCGAACACAGCGATATAACATTTGAAACAGTTTACTGACAGCGATATAACATTTCCCTTTAAATTTTCATTTTCTGTGACAATTTATAATTATTCTATAATTCTAAAATATAATTCTAAAATTTTGAATTATGTCAGTTAAATAAGGAATTCATTACCCAAAGATTAAATATCTAACTAAGTAAAAATGATGAGATAATCGAATTTTAAATGTCAATAATGTTGACAATTGCTATAAGTTCTAGCCTTCCACCCATTTCAAAATAACACAATAATGAAATCATAAATGAATAAAATTATTTTAAACCAAAAATTTTAATTTAAAAAAAATTATGGACAGAAAATGGTAAATAATTTCCAGACTGAAAATGTTGAATTTAGATGTATACAAATAATATTTTATAAAGTTTCGACATTTATTTAAATCTTGTATAAATTTTCCCCTTTTAATTATTTATATTATATAATTGGATACAATTAGACCCTAACAAAATTTAAATTTACGAGTAGTTCGTGCCAATTAATGTTCTTCTTACCAGTAGTATATATGTATACCAGTAGCTTTAAAATGGTTCGTAAATTTAAATAAATTCAACGAAAGAAAATTTTTAAAATATTTGTATATACCAATTTCGTTTTGAAATTTAATAATTTTTTGTTATCCTTAAAAAGTTTGTTTATTATTTTAGGACAATTTTAAACATACATATATATATTTATATGAATTGTTTCTTTGTGGTTCTCTTAAATATATATTTATATATCCTTTCAAATAAAAGTTACTTTAGTTTATTTTAAAAAACAAAACAATTTTTTTTTGCATTGAGTCCTTTTGAGATTCTTTGATATTCAAGAAAAATTAAGCAAAATTCGAAATACATTTTTTACAAGGACATTTATTTTGTGACTTTTTAATGCAAACGAATTGTTAAAGGTATAACATAAATATTTAATATTATTTCTTAAACTCCTTATAAAGTCAAACAGTTTGAGAAAAAGCTATAAATTGTGATTATACAAATTAGATTATCATTTTTATAATCTCTTAGTATAGAGAAATTGTCAATTTTTATATCAAATGCTTAAAGGAAGGTTGACAAATCATAGAACGAATGAAAATGACTATATAATTCTACTATGTATAATACTTATGTAGGTATGTATATGTATTTTATCTGGATTTATCTGGAATCATAACCAAACAAACAAAATTGTTTAATATTCTGCTGGTATTTAACAAAATTAAGAATGAAACTAAATTAATTTTAAGTACATATTTCTTAACAAAATAAAAGTCTACAAACACTTTAAAATGGTATTTAGTAAGATGATTATTTTTATTCAATATTTCCCAAAGAAATCTACAATAATAAATTTACAATAATTTTCTTATTATACCTTGAATTTCCTAGCCACCACAAATTTAATATACAAAATTCAATTACCAGAAGCTTTAAAAAAAATCGTCATTATAATAAAATCGAATAAACAGATTTTTTTTCCCCATATCCTTAAATTTTCTATTGTGTATTTTAATTTGATTTTTCCATAAATTTAATTAATATTATATACGGGAAAAACTGCGACAATAAACCCTGATGGTACGTACAAAAAAAAAAGAAGAAAAATATGGACAAACCTTTACAGTCTTCTTGATTTTTTTCCATGTTGACGATGTAGTCTTTTTCTCCTCCTCCTCTATAATATCGTCATCCATTTTGGATCCTATTTTTTATATATATTTTTTAATAACTTTTTGTGTGTAAATAGAATTTGTTTTTTTTTTTTGTATGTATATTAAAAAATATATTAAATTTTCCTTTGAAGATATTCGGTTATTATTTTGTTATTTTGTGTGCTGGGTGAATTTGGTCTTGTATATAAGTAATCCTTTTTGTGTATGTGTATAGTAATCCTTTTTTGTGGTTATTTTTTTTTTATTATTATTTTAAATTTACGTAAATGAGTGTAAATTTTTTATATATATTTTATAATATATTCACTAACCCCAAAAAAAAAATAACACTAATCCCTAAGGGGTTGCTCACAATTTATATTTCATTTATAATTATTTTTTTTTTTGCTTTCTTTATAATTTTTCATTTAGAAACACATTTTTCTTTTACTAAAATATTTTCTTTTATAATTATTTATCTTAAACAGAAAAATGAAAAATTAAATTTAGATTTTTTTTTTATATATTTCACTGAAAATGTAACCACACAATGAACAACATTTATTATTTATATTTTATAATTTATATAAAATAATTTTTATTTTAAAATTTTTTTTTGGTTTTGGTACTAAATGAAAATTCAAAATTAAGATCCCCCAGGTTAACTGGGCGGCTAACATAGGAAATTAATTTCTGATATCAGAGACTAAACAAAAAATTAAATTATTTCATAAAATTTTTATGAAAATTGATCAGAAAATAATTTTGTTTAAAAAAAAAAAGAAGAAGAAAGAAGTTATTTTAAAACACTTTTTTAGTATCACTGAATTTTTGCTTTTTTTAAATTATTATATATTTTTTAAAAGTCAATAAAGTAAAATTAAATTATAGATAGATTTTTTTTTTTGGCCAAAAACAATTTTTATAATATAATCTGATGGGGTATAAATGTGTTATATACAGTAACAGAGTGATTAAAAAAAAAAGAAAATAGTTTGAAATTTTAAAATTTAATTTAACGTTTTTGTGGTTAAGAGTTTTATGTTTTATGAATAAATCGTAACTGCATTCAACATGAATTAACTATTAACAAATGAAAGTATACACATTTACATCTTCTGTTTTTGGTAACATTATAAGAGGGGTTTGGGTTTGGGTAGTTCAAAATCATTCAAATTTAATTTTTTAAACTTATTCAAAATCTTATAATCATATTTTATAATTTATTTCAAGTAAAACGAAAATTTATATTTACATAAAATTGGAAATATGATTGAAAATTTTCCAATTTTTTACTACAATTATATGAAATGAAAAATTAAATATCACTCTGTATTATATATTACAGAGAGCAAAAATTTATTTATTTAAAATTTTTTTGAAAAGTAGAAAATTTCAAGAATATTTTATATATGTATATTTTTTTTTTAAATTATTTATAACAAAATGACTAGTGCTTTTCGGTCAGAAAATTATCTACAGAAATAAAATTTAAAATAAGGATTGTCATCATAAAAGAAAGATTTTAAATTTCCAATTTTAAAAATTATATATTTAAAATTACAAAAAAAAAAGAAGAACAATTTCTGATTATTTTATGTTAATTTAATGTCCTTCTTGTTTGTTTTAAATATTTAATTGTGTACATATTACAATTTTTTTCAAAAAAAATATAGAATTTTGTTCCTTGTTTAATTTGATTTATGTATTAATGAATATTTTTTCATATCATATGGTTTAACTTTTATTTATAATTTTAAAATAAATTAATATTTTCTGTAAAAAAATAAAATTATCACATTATCATTAATAACTCCATCAACACTGTAAAAAAAATAAATTAATTTTAAGATCAACCTAAAAATTATTTAATTTTTTTCTTTTTTTTTGTATATAATATTTAAGGAATTTTTATGTGTTTCACTTTTATGTATATCCAATTTTTTTTATGTTTATTAAGTATGTATAATATTTTTTGTTTTAATAAAAATTATAGAAATTTTGTCTTTCTAATTTTTGTTTGTTTATTATTATTGATTTGTTTATTTATGTTTTAAAATGAAATTATATAAAAATGAAAATTTATTTAATAAATAATCATAAAAAAATTTTTTTTACTTTATTTATTTTTTATATTTTTAGATTTTTTGTTAATTTTTTTTTTTTATGTATCTAATTTTTATTTTTGTTATGTTTTTATCTGTGTATTTGTTTTTATATAAATAGTTTTATTTTTTTATATTTATAACTTTTTTTTTTATGTTTATGTATATATAGTATATTTTTCCGTGTTTGTTGTTTTTATGTTTTATAAAGAGATTTTTGTTTAAAAAAGTTTACTGAAAAATATTTTCATATAAAATTATGCACGAATTTAAATAATTCAAATTTTTTTGTTGCCTCTGTACTCCTCATTCAAGGATATATTAATTTTACATTATCTCTATAATGTTCTTGAACAAGGATCTCAGAAGAGCTTACAAAGGTACGCGACGACAATTATTAAAGACAGGCGTCAATTAAATTGTAAATATATATTTATTATATTTATATAATCCAATTTTGTTTTGTGTAATATCTTTTTGGTTACCACAATAATTAAATTTCAAATTAAATTTGAATAAACTACCGAATTTAGAGTGTGTAGTATATAATCGTATGTAAAGTTAATTTTTTTTTTACGTTAAACCGAACCGAAAAACGTCCACTTTTCATATGCTTTTTAATAATAATAATAATCCACGAACAAAAAAAAAAAAGAAAGAAAGATGAAAATGAAAATAAAATATATTAAACATAAAAAGAAAAAAAAAATTTTAATTTTCTTAGATATTTTTATACATATTTAAAATATTATTTAAAAAAGATATAATTTTTTTTTTTTAGAACTTTGTTGAGATTTTACCTCAACTGAATCGGCGATTGGCGACCATCCGTTGAAAAAAATAAATGAAGAGAATTTTCTTATTAGAAGTGGAAAATAAATGGTTTTCTTTTTGGATTCGAAGAAAGATTTTTCGTTTTTTTTTTTTCATATTTCATTATTTTTTTCTTTTTGGTTATTTTGTTTTTTAAGGGGGGACAGTAAAGAGTTTTGCCTCCTCATTTATGTTTACTTTTGAAGATTTTCAAAAAAAAAAAGTAATTTCATTTTTCTTAATTTTCGTATAATTTTCGAAAATGAATCAATTTTTTGTTTATGGCTTAAAGAATTTTTATGTATATGTATTATAGAATGTGTGAAATATTTTTAATTTAAGAATATTTATTTTAAATATGATGTTTTAATGTGGTGATTTTCTATTTTAAATTACACTTTAAAATAATTAATGTTAAAATATTAAAAGTAATGAAAATTTTTTTCGGTTGTTTATATTGGAAAGGAAAATTATTATACTATTTTTTTTTTTAATGAGGAATTATATAGTTTTGGTTTTAAATGGGGTGTTTCAAAAAAAAAAAATAAAATTCGCATTATAGATTTTGTAATTTCAGAATACTTGAACAAAATTTAGAAGTATTCTATTAACAGGTAAATGATCTTGTTTGATGAACTGTGACCGAAATTGTGAAAACTGTGATGACTGATTTATAATTTATTGATTGATTTATTTCACAGTTTGGGTATAAAGTAAAATAGCCTTTGACAGGAATGTAATTAAACTTCTAGAGTGTAATTAAATCATAGGAATATTTCTTGTCATTCATTTAAATTATTATTATACCTATTTGACCGTATCTGTTTGAGTTTCGAATGCAGCATAATATATAAGGACGATATAATAGAAACAGTTTTAATTAGATTGGAAGTTCCGATTTGTTATGACAATAATATGTATGAAAAATTAATTTTCAAAACCAAATGGAAAATTTCGTGAAATTTTCTATTTCAAATCATAAAAAGAAAAATATTTTATAAGACCAAATTGCGCAATTATTATTTTTAATTACACATCCTTAAAATAAAATTATTTTCATAGATTTTTGTGATATTTTCTTTGTGTTATCAAAAATAAAATCTACAAAAAAATTTAATTTTATTTATCTCTCTGCAATTTTGTCTATTAAATAAAAGACATTTCCTTAAAATTTGTGAATTTTTTTCAATATAATAAAAGTAAAAAAAAGGAAATAAACTTCAAATTAAATTATATACAAAATAAAACTTTTCGGCAGATTTATTTTCTTGGCAATAATTTTCAATAAAAAAAAATTTAATTTTCGTGCCAAAATTTTTAAGACGTGATAGATTTTTCGTATATATGCAAAATTTAAAAAATAAAATAACATCCAAATAAGATTTGTAAATATGATTATAAAAGAAATAAACAAGATTATGATTAACCCTGTATATTAGAAAATTAATATACAAGTATAAATGACAGCAAAAAAATTAAAAAAAAAAATTCTATAATGTAATATTTTTTTGACAGCGAAAAATTACGCTTATAAAATCGTTTATTATAAAATTAGATTTTTTGTTAAATACATCCACAAAAAAGAAAAATTTCCATTTTCACAAAAATTTTTTTTGAAAAGAAAATATTCTAATTTTTCTACAAATTTCGAAAATTTTGAGAATAAAATTTTCCATTTCCGAAACGATATTATTATTTTTTCGTAACAAAATTTAATATTAAAAAAAAAAACTACATAAAATAACACAAAACTCTTTAAAATTATCAGGTAAAATTTTAAATTTTCCACCTTTCGAAAATTTTCTCTTTAAGAAAATCATATAAAAAAAAGTAGCAAAGAAAATGAGAAGAGAAGATATAGTGAAATTTTTATGAGTTTAATGTGTTTTGATGATCTTAATTAAATATTTTGTTGTTGTTGTTGGTTGTGAAAAACGAATAAGAAAAAAGTTTTCAAGGTTTTTCAATAATAAATTTTTTTTTTTGTCTTTATTTTCGATATTTTGAGTTTTTATTTGACATTTTTATTATATTTTGTTATTTTATCTAAGGACAATGAATTTATTTATAATTTTCATTCAATAATTTTCAATTGATTGAAATTTAATGGAAAACTTTTCTTATTTAGGCATAATATTTTTTTTTTTAAATGGAAATATTTTCTGTTTTTTATTTTTAGGGGTAAAAATATATATTTTGTAGTTGATTCAAATGATTTTTTTTTTATGAAAATTTATTGAACTTTTGTACATTAAAAATTGAAATTTTCCCCCCTAAATAAATTTTTTTTATTTATATACAAATATATAATGTATAAAATTTTTTTTTTCCTACAGAAAATATTTTTATTTAACCTCAAGTGCGGCCGCCTATTCAAAATCTATTTTTGTAACCCATCACTACTTTTAGATTGTACGCGCCACTTGTAGTAGTATATAGTCAAAATATTTTGGTGTTTGCATATTAAATATAAATGTAATATGTACGAGTATTATATGCTTATGTATTTATGTAGCCGTAGAGATTTTTATCTATTAACAAAATTTATAAAGGTTTGTATAAATATATTTCTAATTATTTATTAATTTTTAACCTTCTATCACTAATTGTTACCATAATTGATATTACGAAGAAAATTGAGCCTAAATTTTAAGAGATTTTCGTATATTTTTAGAAGTTTTACATATCTACAACATTTACTTTTCTGTAGCTGTAGATTATAAGGTTCTTCATGGAAATTACGAGCTACAATAAGGTTTTTAATTAAATACAAAAGGTAAGCACATGTTACAATGGTATACTAAATTTGGTCGGCCTCTGACACAACAAAACTTTACACATTATAATTTTAGTGGAACATATTATTACATACTAATCCTTTTGGTTTCTGATTTCCGATTTAGATGAATTTGGTTTTGGTTTTGCTATAATATAAAGAAATAAACAATTTTACCCGATTACATAGATCATATAATCATTTTTCAATATAATAAAATATTTAGCATAATTTTTGGCCTTCTTAGAAAAGAGGATTGATTCAGAATTGACGATGCTAAAGTAAATAACGTCTCTCTTTCTCGCAGTTTAATTACGTGTAAATTTAATTAAATTTTATAGCAAAAATATATATGTATCCCAAAATCTAACATAATAATAATTTACATTTATACAATTTATTCTATATATAAAACAAAATGGAAATTTAATGCAAGAAAAGTTATGGTCACCATTGTCCTATTCAAACAGTAAAAAAACTCCTTAAACTTTTTAGAAAAAGGAAATAACAAAAAAAAAACTAATTTCACCCACAGCTTCTATAATGTTTTTCATTGAATTAAAAATGTTCTGGCATAAAATTATGTTTTTATTTACTTCTAATTATTTTTTTTTTATAAAATATGTAAACTCCAAGGAAACACATTGTTGTTGTTTTTCTAAACAGGTGTTTTTTAAATATTAAAATATTATTATTTAAATTAAAAACTTTTTAATTAAAATACTAAAAAGGTAAAAATATATTGAAATAAATATATTTATTTGAAATTTAAGAAATAAATTATTTGACATAGTGATATGAAATTATCAATAAAATATCATATTTAATTTTATATCGTAATTAATCATGAGGAATTTCCATATTTTCCATCAAATATTTTGTATAGTACTCCCTAACTATAGCAACATATTCATAAATAAATTTCCAATTAAAAAGTTTTTTAAATTATAATATTTATATACCTGTTAAATTATAGATTGATGAAATGCTTTATAGTTATCTACCATATCATGTTATAATTTCTCTTGAAGGCATTACTTTATTCAAACGCTAGTCAGTTTGAAATAAGAACTATAATAATCGCTGATCGTAATTGTATTTTGTGAGGTATAACATAAATACTAAATTTCTGTCCAGCACTTACGATAGCTTCCGATTACATTATAAATATATGTACATAAATGCAAGCGATGCATAGACATAATTACAAAGTTGCAGAATTAATCTCATGTAATTCGAAGTATTTGTGAGTTTATAATCTAAATGGAATCTAAATGTATGTTTATCTCGGAATTCTATTTAATTTTATTTAATTATTTCGAAAATTCTTCTAGGCATAAAAGCTTAGAATTACGAATTAATTAATGTGATCCAATAAATATTATATATGTATATACAATTGTAAATATTATAGAAATTCTAATTAAATATTGTTCTTCTTCTATATATGCATATTTAAAATAACTTTTAGAATATGAAATAGGCTCAATTTCAATTAAATTTTTCAATTGTCAATTTAAAATAAAATTGAAATATTTCATAAAAAATGAACAAATTAATTATGTACTTGATATTTTATTTATCTATCTATAATTTTAATGAGATTTAAATTTTTTATTTTACAAGATAAAATAGAAATGTTATTGTACAGAAGAGAACTGTGTAATTATAGTATGTATTAATTTCCTATAAATTCCTATTTCGTTGATTGAGTCTATAGATTGTTTTACAGTATGTTTTCCTAATATAACCTTTTTTGGATAGGAATTTATAGATAAAATTTTGGATAAAATACATTTGAATAGTTGTTATCGAAAATGTTCTTTTCAACTATTTGAAATTTGACATGCTAGTTATACGCTCTACTCTATTTTAAAATAATTCTTTAGTCCATTTCCAAATATAATTTAACTTTCATTTATAAAATGATTTAAATTATTTTTATTAATTTTTTTTATACATTTAAAAGAAATTTGTATAAACTTTTAAAAGATTTAAAAAGAAAACATAATTTTCTATCTATTTATATTTATTCTATATAAGAAAAAAGTCCTTAATTTAATTGGAAATTCTTGTTATTTTGTCATCGATGATGAATTTATTCGACTGTTGAAAAAAGGATATTTCATATTGTATTTTTGTTATATAATAAAAAGGATCTAAAAAAGAATAATAATTTTTTTGTATAGCCATAATTTTAATGATTTTAAATAATATTTTATATTTATATACATTTTTTTCATCAAATTTCTTCTATAAATTGAATAATATTATAAAATTTCTAGAGAAAAGTTTTAATAGATCATCAATTCTTTTTTTACATAATTCTATAGAAAATATGAAAATTTAATGAAAAACTATATAACAAAATTTTTGGGGATTTTTATTATACATACCGTATATACAAAGTTTTGCTTTAGAGAAATTTAAAAAATTTAATATTAAATTTGATATTAAAATTATTTTATATTTATATTTTATGTATAAATTGAAATAATCGATAAAATATGAAAATTATAATAAAATTTTCTTTTGATGTAATCTTAAAACAAAATTTCAAAATAAATGAAGGTAAGAAAAAAAGTAAATTCATTTTTATGTTTATATAAATTAATATATAATACATAATATAATGTAAATTTTTATGTTGAATTATAATACTTTGAAGAATAAATTAAATTATTATTAAGTTTATGGTGAAATTTTATGCAAAATGAATAAATTGATGCTTTTAAATATTATAAAGTTTTTACTATGTCGACTCGTAAGTAAAATAATTTATTGAAATATTACTCTTAATATCTTAAAAGATTGTCTGTGTATACACCTTGAAAAATATTTCTAAATTTTTGTTTTTATTGAATTATTCATTTTACTTTATTCTTTCTTAAAAGAATAAAATTGCTTTTACCAACAGTTTAAATATAACAAAAGAAAAGAAAATTCATTTTATGTATAGTAATTTTCTATACCATCATAAATAATTCAACTATACTCGTAAACCAGAGAAGCAAAAATTTAGTAACCACTTTAATTGATAATTGGATAATAACTAAATTAATTAATTTATGTACAAAGAAATATGTTAAAATAATAATATTAAAATAAAATCATATTTAGGGCATAAATGTAATTGTGATTGTGAATATATATGGTAAGTAGATGTAAAAAATATAATTTATTCAATTGTAAATATTTTCATTAAGTAGTAAGAAATATCTATAAATATTTAATGTTTAAAAAATATTAAATTGTTTAATTGAAATATAAAAAATAAATATATATTTAAGTTATAACATTAAAATAAATATACTTAGTAGGTATTTTTCTATTAATGATAAAACTAAGTATGAGTTGAGTATGAAAATACTCAATACTATCTATACGTATACTATATCAAAATGTAGGTATTTTAATTACCTTTAATTTAAAACAGTATACGAGTCTATAAAACACTCGTAGTCCATACCCAGTGGTTTAGCCACCATATCCTCTTTCATATATTATCATTATAAAACATAAGTACATAAGTAAAAAATCTTGAAATAAAATTCACATATAATTTTATTTATGTATGCTAATGATCTCCTGCATTTATCATTATTATTACACGATAATAAATCAACGCATCGTATCGCCCTAAAAAAACAAATCTATGCAATAAATAATTTGCTATTTTGCCAAAGTTATTAATAGAAAGTCTGGTAGGCCATCGAGGGATATTAAAAACTGAGCACATTATAAATAATAATGTTAAACGAAAAAGAAAAATACAATTTTTTTATTATAGAATTAAAAATAAGAATCCCGGAAATTATATTTAAATAATACTAATATTAATACATTCATGTCATTTAGACATTTAAACTTAATTGCTCGAACAAACATTTGCAATTTGTGTGACATAGAAAATAAATACTTTTTAAACTTTTTTAACATTAAAATTTTTTCCTTTGTACATTTTTTAATTTCAAATCAGAAAATTTAAATATATTTTGCAATTTTACATTAATTTAATTTATTAAAAGAATTAGTAAATCAATCAATTTTACAACTACATATTTTGAAATTATTAGGTCAAATAATATTTAGGAAAAAGTTGTTGAAAACTATTTTTAATGTTTCTTATAATAATTATAACTTTAGTGCATGAGTTACTTTTAGGGAAATGGAAAATAGATAAGTAGATAAATTTTGGGTCATTTTTCCCAAGGAATTGAAATTCGAATTAAATATTCAAGTAAATGACTAAAATATAAATCTTTTGATATTAGAGTTTTCCATTGTCCATCAAAAACAACGACAGTAATTTTTCTATACTAATTTTCCGTTTAAACAAAATTTTTTTTTTCATGTATTATTTTTTATTTACAAACCTTTTGTAAAAATATAAATTAAAGAATGATTTATTTACAATAAAAATTAAATTGATATTATCAAGCATCTTAAAATTGTACACAGACTAATTTCTCATAACATTTCACCTTGAACCAAACCGACAAAAATTTTGTTATTTTTTTATCATCCGTTTTTCTTTGTATTTTGATGATGTAGAAGAGACAAAGCTGGCAAATTTCTAAACAGCTTTTTAAATGTTTTTTAAGAAATGTAAAATACTTAAAGACAATTTATATTATATTTATATATGTACCTATGTCATATTATAAATAACATATTCTTTTTCAAAATTTATAAAATATTTCAGGTGAGACAAAATACAAAAATAATATTTTCATATTTTCATTTCACGTCATTCAAAAGTCTATATATTATGTGTCAGTGACAGTGACAAGAAATAAATAATAAAAAAAAAAAACAATGTAAAATCCTGGAAATTAAATATGAAAATATATTTAAATATTCTTTTGATATTTTCATTAATTAAATTATTTTTATATTAGCTATTTTTGGATCTCATAGATAATGATAATTGATGAAGAGATTTATAGCCTATTATAATAATTGTGATTATGAAACTATAGATATATTTATTTGTTGAGAATTTTTATTAAATTTAATGTAACGACAATTTGATTTTGAGCTTTAGCTGACCTTCTGTGCATATATGTAATTCTTATTCTAATATGGATTTGGATTAGAAAATAATTTGTGAATGGTAACGAAAACAAATTGCTCAAATAATCCTTACTTAACACAGGTTAAAATTACATTTTTTTCTTTATACTTTATAATACAAATGTTCAGAATCGTAATTCATATTAATATGATTATAAATTTAATAGTCTACAGGTCGAGGTATGGGTCTGTGTCTATGGGCCTTTGTATTTATACAACTTCCACACTGTAGTAGCCAGGTATTAGAGACAAAGCACAGACCCATTACGATTGTCGATTGTTTCACCCACCCATTACCTTAAGGACCAACAATTTTTAATCTATGCTGCATAATAGTATAGTCAACTCTTTAAAATTAACAACTCTTATTTACTTTTTAAATACTATTTCTTACGCAAAATTTTCTCTTAAAAATTAATTTAATATTTTTTCTATATTTTTGACAATTTTTTTACATTTTGTATATTTTTCCTTGTCACTGGATTCTTAAAAACAAAATTTAATAAAATAAATATTTGGTTTTTTTATGTATCCTAAAATTATGCCATGAGTAATAATAAATTATGTGTGAAACAAAATTATTATTTAATTTTAAATTTTCATTAAATTAAGATAAATTCGATGATAATTATTGGCTGGTACTTTATACTTGCTACTATAAAATTTTTGTATTATTAATATTTAGAAAATATTGTGAATTTGAACATTTAATAATTTATAAATTATTTTATTTTACAAAGAATTTAAATATTGGAATTTTCATTCGGTAATTTAAGCATTTTAAAACTTATCGATTTGAAAGCATTACTTAATTTAATTTTATGTATATAAATCAATTTTTCATTCACTTCAATTGACATTTTCAATTTTCATTTTCTTCATCTCTACTTAATAAATTTACACTTTATTTTATATTCATCAATTTTAAAAAGTTAATAATAAATTACGAAATAAAAATATACTCGTATATATTGTCCAATTCTTAATCAGAATTTAAATTTCTCATTTTTCATTTCTTCAAATTTTTAAATAATTCTTTTGTCAATTATTTTTAGTCTGATGATCAATTATTCATTTATGTTTTGCATGAAAATAAGTTTAATCAAAAAGAATTATGGTATAAAGGAGAATCAGTAGAAATTATTATAAAGTAAAAATTATATATTATATATACAGAATTAATAAATAAAATTATGCATAATATTTCTAAAATGTCTTACTTCAAGTTCAACAGTCATTTTGATTATTCCAAATAATAATTGTAATCCAATGTTTTTTTCTGTATTATCCTTAATATTATGCTTTCTAAAATCACAATTTAGTTTTAAGAAAACTAAAATCACAAATTTATAAATTTAGTAAAAAATTATATTTTTTTATTTGTAAAACTTCAATTAAGTAAATTTAATAAAATATCACAAAATTTTCAAATAATTTTTTAAATTATATTTTCAATTAATTTCACAATTAACTAAACTATTATATTTTCTTTATTAGAAATTATTTAACTAAACAAAAAATATTTTTGTTATTTTAAAATAAAATTTTAATATTTTAAATAATTTAATTTTTTTTTCATTAAATTATGAAAAGTTTATTTGTCATTTATTAAAACTGAACGGAGTCGATATTTAATCGAACCGAATTTTAATCACAACTGATCTAAAATTATATTTAGTTAATATTTAAATGTATAAAATATAATACGAAAATTATTTTGTTCAATTAAAAACCATACTAAAACAATGAACATAAAGAAGATTAACTATAATTGTTTTTGCGTTTTTGTTAAATTTGAAATCCTTGTAGTTTTGCCAAACGGAAGCTTGTAATCGCATTGTTGTGATGATATAGAAAAGTCACAAACATTTTCTTTTTATAATTTTTCATTTTATATAGAATATATTTTTCTTTATTTCTGGTATATTTAAAATTGTATATAACATAAAAATGAAATTAATAAAGAAAATTATTATTTTTCCATTATTAATTAAAGGCTATTTAGTTGTTTTCTAAAATGTCAACAATTTAGAGTAGGACACAATTAGTATTTAATATCAAATTTCTTATATGAATTTTGGGTGGTGGTAAAGATTTATTATTTAGTTATTATTGTTAATTTCTCTGGAAAAAATTATATGTATTTAGTTGTAGTACATAAATATATACATAAATGAAAAGTCATTAAATTGTAAATATGTCAAATTTAGAAGATGAAAAAAAAATATATCTTGACAAAAAATTTGTTTTTAATAATGCGGAACAGAAAATTAAATGAAAACAAAAAAAATTGTTAACATAAATTTTACTGTCTTAAAAACTGTTCTAAAATTTGGCATCAAAATATACTAAATTATTGTATAGATACTTCATATAATTGCAAATGTATAAAAACATTAATTTAATTAAATCTTTGCCAAGGCAAAAATTCAATTTGAATTTAAAATTGTATTTTTGTTGTTGTTATATAATTAAATTTTAAGCTTTTTATCTAAAAAGGAAATGAGAATCTTTAATAATTTTTAAAAAGTTTAATAATTTAAAAATTTTCTATCATAATATTAAATACTTTGTAAAAATTGTTACTTGTTTTATTAAGTTATAACTCGTTCCATTAAATGTAATCATCATTTAAATAAACTTTGATTTGATTTTGTACAAAAAATATTTTACAGAGAAAATATACAGAGGCAAGAAAAATATAGACATTATTAATCCAATATTTACTGACTATGAAAATACAAATATGTTCGTAATATTATTAATTTTTTATTAAAATGAATTTAGTAACGTGTAACTGAACAAAATTTCTGGTTTATTCAATTTTTAGTAAATGGTAAAATCATAAACTAATAAAAATGCTCTAAATTAAATTTTCTAAAATTTTCAGCTTGTAAATATCATTTACAATTTTGTTAAGTAATATCGAATACAAATTTTAAGACATCATTGTCAGTAATGTTGAAAATATTTATAAGGGAAGTAATTGATAGGTTAATTTGCATGGTATCATAAGCAGATAATATTATAAAATTTTAATTAATAATTCTTTGAAATTATTTTTGACTTATTATTTGAAATTATTTTTGACTTATTAAAAAAACATTGAATATGCTAAAAACTTAAATATGATTTAAATTTGTATAATATTTATTTAATTTATTAACTAATATTAATATATTTTCCGGTATAAGCTACAAGTAGTCATCATTTAACATTGCATATTATTTATAATCGAATAAGTCAACAAAATTTGAATATGTTTTAATTTTAATTATAATTTGCTTATTAAAATATAAAATTTTCCCATTATACATAATTTAATATTTATGATGGATTATGAACAGATGATTTTACAATTTATAATTAATAATTCTTAACAACAACACAAAATTTTATGTAAAATTTTCAAATTTACTTCTTTTTTATTTAATTTTAAATTTTATAACATAGTTTTAAAAGAAAAATTATTTTATGACGGATGAAATATTGAAAGGATTTCATTTTCTACTATATAAAATTTTGAATTAAATTTTTTCATCTATTTTAATGATGATCTTATTTAATGCTTTGCAGTGACGCAATTAAACATCATCGAAAATGTATATGAGTATTAGCAACCAGCAAACTAATTATTCTATTTCCGGTTACATAAAATTATTTTTGTATTATATATATAGTATACGATACACATATATTTTATATAAAGTTTAGATCAGTCAGCCCCAGCCATTATTAGAATATGAATAGCAAATTATAGGAAGCGAAAATTTCGTTTTTAGGTCATGTTTTCATTAAAATTATGTTTATTTTATTAGAAACTTTTTGTGTTTAAGCTAATTTGTTTGGCGTAAATTTATGAAACAAGAACAAATCAAAATCTTGTATACATTACAAAATTTGAAGAAATGATAATTTTTATAAGTATATAAATTTTTGCATTAGATAGGAACAGTTTTATATTTATCATAAAAGTTTTCTCTTTTCTCAGGAAATTTCAAATTAAATCATTGATTTTTTATAAAAGGACACTTTCATTTTCAAGTCGTGTATATATGTATATATGCATATTTTAGATCAAACGTTTTCCTTAATGAATATTAATAATAGTAATTCTTAGAATATTGGTATATGTTCTATAATATTCGAGGCATTACCTAGAGTTAAATTAATATAAATATTATCTGTTGCCCACAATGCCAACCATTACTACTAGCAACTAACGTAACCCATTTTGATTTTGATTATTTCTATTACGTATAACAAATGGCAAAGTTAATTGACAAAAGAGTAATTTGTCACAAATTAAATTTTAAACTTAAACAGAAAATAATCATACATAAATTCTACACAGAATATAAAAATATTAAACTATTTCAACAGAAAATTTTGCAAATTTTATTAAAATTTAATTTGATATTTTGTCTAAGAATTAGTTTTATTTTAATAAACACTATAACAAAACGAAATATACATAAGTAAAATAAAATTAATGTTCCAATTTTATATTTTCTGCATTACAAAATACAATATCTTAAATACAAAATTTTTAATAGTGCTTTTGGCAATAAATCATGTCATGCAAAATCGAAAATGACTTTTTATATTATCACAATTTAATGAACAGAAAAACGGAATGGAAAATAAATATTTTAAATATTGTTTCCGAAATATTCAAAGTATAATAAATTTATCATGCTCCAAGCTTTTTATACATATATATCTCTATAGATCCTTTTAAAACTTTTGCCAAAAATCATTTTTAAATTTTTTGTTTAATTTAGCACAAATTTTGTTTTATGTATACATAAATGCATTTGACCAGTTGAATTTAAAATAATATTTTCAGGGTTTTTGCATTTATATATATGTACAAAAAAACGTACAAAAATATAGTAGAATTTTCATTAAAATTATATACAAAATTGAATAATTCAATTTCAATACGCAAAATTCTATTAATTTTTCGCAAACTTTTGTAACAAAACTATCAGTGCTAATGGATTTTAAAATGGATTTCAATATAGAATTTAACGAAAAACTTTTAAAAAAAAATTATATTTAACTATTGGAAAATCAATATTTTAAAAAGTTTTGCTTCATATTTTTATATATGAAACTTTTTAATCTATTGGCTAATCATTTTAAAATTATTATTGAAATTATTGATAACAAGTTTCTAGGATAATTAAAAAGAAATATATTGATAAGTAAAATCATAAAAATGATAATTTTTTTTTGCAAGTTAAGATGGATAAATACTTGTACATTAAATAGTCACAATTTGACATTAAAGAGGATATTCTTTGTTTAACAATAAAATAATATAATAAATATGATTTAAGTAAATTTTATTAATATCTGTAAGCAGGGATGCTTTCCTATGGTTCGCAGGGGTTCGCGCGTACCCTTTGATGTGAATGCTATGGTTCGAGCGAACCGGGTATTAATCAGAAAAAAATTACTTTGGAAATGTATTTAGCTCAAATTTCTATATACAATTTCAAACCTTTATCTAGTTTTCATTGCGGAAATGCAGTTAATTTGTTGCGGTTCTAAATTCTATATACAATTTAAAACTTTTATCTAGTTTTCATTGAAAAAATGCGGTTAATTTGTTGCGGTTCTAAATTCTAGCTGCTTTGCCAAACACAGTTTTTGTGTATTGTTGGACAAGAGTTGACAAAAGTTACCCACGGAATTTATATAGAATTTTAGTTACATTAAATAAATTACATTAAAGAAATTTTGATTATTAGTAAAAGGTGAAACTGTTTCTTTTGTCAGTTATTAATTATTTTGTTTGATCTTTATCAATTTAAATATTGACCAATTATTAATATTGTTCTATGTGGTAATAATACCACAAATAAAATCGAATATTTTTAAAAAATTGCGCAAGGTAAGTTCAATTAATTAATTTCATGTTTTACCTTACATAATTTATTTTTTAAGAATGAAGAGACAAAATACGGTAACTACATATTTTTCAAAAAAATTAAGAGAGGAAACAACAGTAACTAATGAAAATAGACCGTCATTACCAGCTATAGAAGCAGGTTCATCAGCTTTACAGGAAGAAACATTAGAGATTTCGAGTTCCCAAAATAACGACACCAACAATTTACCTAGCTGTTGGAATGAGAAACAGTTTATGGTGTTTAAAATGAAATATGATGGCCTATTTGTCTGTAATCAGAAACTGGGATGTGATTATTGTTTAAAAATGGAATCAAATTTGATATCTAATGAATGGAAAGAATGTAAAGTTACGCCATCAGGGAAAAACAAAATAGTGCAACAAGCATCTTTAAGGAAAAAAATGAATAAACATTTTGCATCAAAAGCACATATACTAGCTGTTGAACATACCAAAATCCTTGAAAAGCGAACTTTAATAACATGTCTCGATAAGATGAATGAGAAATTTATTAATTCAACTGAAAAAGTCTTCAACACTATTTACAGCCTAGCAAAAAGAAACCGTCCGTTTTCAGATATTGAAAGTGAAATTGAGCTTCAAGTAAAAAACGGTTTGGACATGGGAATTGGACTTCACTCTCGACATAGTGCGAGTAACATAGTTGAGCATATCGCGAAAGAAACTAAAAAAGAATTGTTTAGTTCAATTATTGAGAAGAATTTAAAAATATGTACCATTATTGATGAAGCTTCCACCATTTCCAATAAATCAACGCTTATAGTTTACATTAAAGTGGAATCTTCTACAGTAGAATCTTCTGGAATATCTCCAATAATATTCGTGGATATTGTGGAACTTGAAGCACAAGATGCGGAAACTATTTTCCAAAATTTGTTGAGTGTATTGCTTGCTGTTGGATTTGATATAAATTATTTAAAACAGAATTTAATAGGATTCTGTTCTGATGGTGCTAGCGTAATGCTCGGGTGTAAATCTGGAGTAGGTGTACGAATAAAAGAAATTGTTCCAAATGTTATTATTTGGCATTGTCTCAATCACCGTCTCCAACTTGTTTTGGATGATTCCATAAACGACATCAAGCAAGTTAATCATTTTAAAGTTTTCATGGACAAATTATATAGTATTTTTCACCAATCGAATAAAAACCAAAAAGAACTAAATAATATTTCCCAAGAGCTTACTTTGGATATACTTAAAATTGGAAGAGTACTGGGACCAAGATGGGCTGCGTGCAGCCTAAGAGCTGCTCTTGCTGTATGGAGAAGCTACCCTGCTTTGTATAAGTTCTTTTCTTCTAATTTTAACCAAAAGTGGTGTGGAATGGCAAAACGATTAGAAAACAAATATTTCCTAGTTGATTTAGCTCTAATGATAGACATCCTCCAGGAGTGCTCTCTACTATCCGAAGCCCTTCAAGGTAGAAATATAAATATTTGCAGAGGCGATCAACTGATTAAAAGAACAATTAAAGCATTTCAAATACTTAAGGATCGTCGCGGTAACTACGAAAAAAAAGTAGAAGAAGTTGTAAACTCCGAAGCATTTAAAAATATTATCTTCGTCGAAAACAGGATTTATGGAAACCTTCCCAGAGATGCTCTTATTGACAGTATCATAAAAAATATGAATTTAAGATTGATTGATTTCTCGCAAGCAGGATCAAATAACAACAAAAACAAAATTTATGACCTAGCCAATTTGTTAGAACCGAGCACTTGGAAAATTGAAGATATTGTAGTTCCGTGGTTAGAAGCCGAAGAAAATTTTGATGAATTTCGAAAAGTTTTTAATTTTAGTATCGATAAGAATGATTTCCGTAATTATTTAGAAAATATAATAAGCAATGGTCATCAGGAAATTAGTAAATTATCAGAAAATATTCAAAAGGCGAAAAATATCATTAATACGATTGCTGTTAGCAGTGCTGAAGCAGAACGAGGATTTTCATTGATGAATATTATAATTACTGATATAAGAGCCAGATTAACCATGCAGAACGTATCAAATTTGATGGTTTTAAACTTAATTGGTCGCCCATTGAAAACATGGAATGCAATTCCCTATGTAACAAGTTGGTTGAGGAACCATAACTCGGCAGATAATACCAAGGTAAAAAAATCCAAACCTAAAGAATATAGTGAAAATCAAATAGCTATTTGGAAATATTTCAAATGATTTAATACCTTTTAAATAATAATATGTATTCATATATGAAATTTCATAATTTTTTGTTTTGTTAAATTTTTGTTTATGTAAATATTTTTTTTGTCTTTTGAAATTAATAAATAAAATAAAAGTGAATATGAACGATAAATTGTTTTTTCCCGATAGTTTAATATTCATGAGCTATTCTGTTTTCAATAGGAATATTAATATTAAAAAAATAAACTAAAATGTTAGAAAATATATTCACTACGAACCCCCTGATAAATTTTGGGAAAGCATCACTGTACTGTAAGTGAAAAGAGATTTTTAGTTCAAATGGGAAAAATTAGTGAAAGAAAAAAGATTTAATTAAATTAAAATATGAAAACTAAATTAATGAAATCTAATTATTATAAAAATCTACAAAATTTAATCAATATTTGAATAAAAAAAATCCTATTTAACTTTTCATAAATAAATGAAATTATATAACTCTTAATTGTGAATTGTCAATCAAATTTAATTGAATTTTCATTAATATTATTAAAAATAATGAAAATGTATATCAATGATAATTAAAATGCAAAAATTTTCATTTGTGAAATTTTTTTAAAATTGCATATATTTTTTTTAATATAAACTTCCATTATTCAGTTTTATGTTATAGAGCTTAAATTCATTGGATGCATTTCAAGAGTTATTCAAAATAATTTCTACTTAATCTGATGATAATATTTTCAATGAGGATTTACACATGAACAATTCAAATTGTTAATGAGAACAATATAAAGATAAATATTATTCGTTGGAAATTATGGATCAAATGGTATTATATATTATTTTGTAAAAAAGCATTACAAAATAAAAATAATAAATTTATGTATTTTTTTCAATTATGTATTATTATTATTAGTAAACATTTCCCTATTTATCATATTATCCGTTTTCATTTACAATAAAATGATTTAATTATCAACATAAACAATTGCACTAGAATTTGCTTACATTAATAATCCTAAGCTTCTTAAAATTATAATGATAGAATAGATATAATTTTACATTATTCTAACAAACATATTTCATGATTTTATTCAAACATACAATAAAGCTTCAAATTATATTTAATAACAAAAATTAATTAAAGTAAAGTACAATTAATTTAATGGACATTCACTGACTGCATCATGTAAATATGTGATAATATAAATTTAATTTTTTCTATACATGACGAAGAAGTGTTTTAAATATGGTTATGTGGTTTTGGATTTTTTTTCACATTTTTAATTAATTTGTTGCAATAATATCTAGGCTTTTTTAGGTCCCATACAGACACTATTTTCCAATAATTTTTTTCTTCTAAATATTCAAAATATAGATTAAAAATATCCCCATATACAAAAGTAGTATTAACATGATAGACCTACATTTTTTTTGTTTATGTTTTCCCTCTTTGTTTCTACATAAATAAATAATGGAATATTTCAATAAAGTAGTGATGTTTTTGTTTTACAAAGTTTATTACATTGTTTTTTATAAATTGAAAAATGTTATATTGTTGGAAAATTCATTGTTTTTATCATTTAGCTTTTTTTTCCTTTTTCCTAAACCTAATATATATTTGTAGTACAAAAATCGATTATTATTATTATTGACATGAAAATGTAAAGTTTATTTATAAATTTCCCACAATTTCAAACAAAAAAAAATGAGATTTTGTGTTTTAAATAAACAAACAATTGATAAATTTCTAGTTAATTTTAATTAACGATTTTTTTTTGTGTTAATAAAAATTAAATGTTATAACTTTTCGCCGCTGAAGAATTATGAAAAATTTAAAAAAAAATATATCCTTTATAAAGTCTATAATCAAATTTTTCCTGTATCAGAAAATTTAATTTAAATTATTCCGACTTAAATTCAGACCTAAAGGGTCATAAATTATATTTATGTATAAATAATATTGAAAAATGAGGTTACTCTTTTTGTTGTATATTAGATTAAACGAAATTTAAATACTCGTATATAAAAACCAGACATAATAAAAAATAAATTCATACACAAATAAAAACATAATTGTTATTTATGAACCTTTCAGATAATGTTTCCATATATCATCATAAATTCTCTCTCTCTATATATATGTATATAAAATCCTTTTAAAGTCCATAAAAATGTTTATCTTTAAATTGTGTAAGTAATTGAAGCTTTACATTATTGTGCATAAAAAAAAGATTATTCTGAAAATAAATTTTCTTTATCCTCTGAGAAAAAGAATTTTACTTTATATTTTCAATTTGTTGATGTGTTAACATTCTAAATGTTGGGGATCCTTGTCGTTGTCATTGTCAATCATCATCATTATTTCAAAAAAAATAAAAAATAAAAAGAATGTTTGTACACAAAATATAAAATGTATTTATCGGTTTTTCAATTCGTTCTTTTTTTCGAAAAAATAATAATCAATAATTGATTTTGTCGAAAAACAAAAGTTTTAACAAAAAAAAAAATTGTTGTACATATAATATTGATTTGCAAAAGTTTGTTGAACTTTTAGTTTTAAATGTAAAAAAAATTTTTATTTTGTATGCCTATCCCACTCAAATATACAAATTACAAAGAAAAACTTTTTATATCTTCTTTTTTGTAACACTTTTTGCATAAAAGTTTTCATTTTCATTTTCATTTTGTGATATCATTATATATTATACTTGAAGCACATAACAAATAATGAAAATGTGTGTATGTCCACGACATTTGAAAACTGTCAATCAAATTTTTTAGAATTTTATGAACTACCTATATACATAAATAAAAATATAATTTTTTATTTCGGATGTTAGAAAAATGTAGAAAACATTTTAATTTTTTATTATATTGAAAAATTCCCCGAAAAATCGATTAAGAATGTAAAAATTTATTATGTACTTGAAAATTTTTCGAATATGAGAAATTACATATACCAAACATATTTATAATAAATTATTAATTTTTAAAAGGAACAAATATATAATTTTGTTTTTCCCAAGCTATAATTTGGGTTATTAAAACAAAAATATTATAAAAAATATATTTTTATTTATAAAAATATTGTATAATAAAATTTAAACATTATTTTGGGCATTTTATTAAAAATTAAAAATAAATGTAACATCACTTAAAACAGAAATTTTCAGTAAAATTATTTTATAAATACACTTTTCAAATTTGGATATTTAGTAAATAAAAATTAGAAATTATTTATCATGTCTGTTACGTATTCAATAAAGAAATTTTTGGTTTCAATTGAAACATTAAAACGTATCATTTTAAATATAAAAGGTCACAGAGAGAATTTTCCTTTTTGGTTTATGTACATGTAAATAAATATGTGAAATATTTTGTTTTGCGAGGGTTAAATTTTCACATGTTCGATGGGTTAGAAAAATATTACAGGATATTATATGACAGAATCTTTCATATCCTTTTTGTAATATGGTAGTTATATACATGGCAATAAATTAATATACAAACAATTATATAAATCTTTATTATCTTATCGTCAATTTTGATTTGAATACTACTACTATACGTTAACTAGAAAATGGAAAAGGAAAGCTACAAGTGTTAACACAATATGTGCTGTAGTTATAAAAAACTGAAGTGTAAGCCATTTTACCACTCTCTCAATTGCATAATACATTAATAATAAAGTTAGTCTTTCAGAGTAAACATTCATAATATGAATTTTAGTTAACTATTTGATACAATTTAGTAATAGTCTCAGTAATATCTCAATATAGTAATAATAATGAAAATTATCTTCTCTACAAGAAAAATAATTCATAATAAAAGAAGAGATAAATATTATTTATCTTTGGTGAAAGTATTTTCGTCATAAGTTACCCAAAACTTTATGATTTATGTATTTATCTTTTCAGGACTTTTCCAATAAAAAGAATTATAAATTTTACGTCTAACTCATTAATAATTTATAATTTAAATTTGTCCGAAATATTTTTCATTGTCATAAAGAATTTATTTAAATTTATTTTTAGTAAATTTATGTATTTGTAAATTTGACTTATGCAATACGTTCCACACTTTGAAAATCAATTATTTACAATATTGAAATATATAAAATCATATTTATTTTTAATTTCTTTAAAGACTTTAGAAATATTTAATATATTGAAATTTTTAAAAATTAATTTAAAATTTTTTTTTAATCATCTTTCAACAAATTTATATAAAAAAAAATTAATTTAAAATTTTAGTGGCCACTAAAATGCGTTTCGGTTAATTAGGAAATAATTTCCGTTCCTCTTGAAATTTGAATTTTGAAAAACTTGAATGAAAGATTTTCTTAACTTTTTTTTTATCGTTTGTTTTGTTGATTTTCAGTGTCAAAGTCAGGGATGAGAAAAATATTAATTTTAAAATTAAAAGCACTCAAAAATGTCAAAATTAAACTACAGACAAAAAAAAAATGATTTTTTTAAAATTAGAAATCAAGGTACAAAAAAAAATATTCTTCATTTTTGCTAATATAAGCGGGGAAGTTATTTCAATGTCATTACAAAATTTGTGCCAAAAATTAATTTATAAAATATAATTTTTTTTTTTCAACAATTTGTTAATTACAAATTAGCTTTAATTATATTTCAATATATTTTCAATTAACTCCTTGTATGTTTCAATTAGTCCAACTAAAAAAGAAATGTAATTTTTTTTTTGTTAAAGAATCGATAAATCAAAAAGTTTCTTGAAAACTTTACTTAAAAATAAATATAATACTTTGACTAAAGTTTTTATAGATTGTGTAAATTGATGGAAGCGTTTTTTTTTCAATTTTTCATTTTGAAAAGTTTGTGTTTTACGTATAACTGAAATTGAAATAACTTCTAATTAATAATATTTTTTTCTATTATATGCTATAAATTCCAAAAATTTTAATACATTAAAAAGTTTTATGAAGAAATAATGTATGAGTATTTAATTAATTGAATATTGATCTCTAGGACTTAAAACAGATTTTAATTATATATTATAAGTTTTTTTTTGCTTCTGGAAGAGTTTTTTTTAAAAAATATAATAAGTAAAATTTTAATAGATAGTAAGAAAATGTTAAATCAATTAGTTGGAAAATTCTTTTGATTTAATAATTAAAATATAATTGTATAGATTAAATTCCTGTGGTGGAATCTTTTTATAAAATTTCTTCACTTTACATATATAGTATCGTTTAATATATATTTTGTTCTCCTACATGGAAATTTGGTATACAAATATTAGTTTTATTTAAAAATTTCAAAATTTAATGATGCCATTTAAAATTAATATGTTTTTCTATCATATTTGCAACATGTTTAGATTCACGATATGCACTAATTACAATAAATTATTTATTGAATATTTTTAAAATTAATATTACCATAAAATTTTATTTAAAAATTTCTACAAAAAAAAATATTTCATACACATAAAATTCTTATATGAAATATTAATTTATATTCTTTTTTTTTGTGATATTGATCATAACAGATAATTTTTTCATAATTTTCCAATACAAAAGAAATTTCAATATATTTTGTTATCATAAAATTTCTATACATAAGAAAAATTCCAAAGCTTATTATTAATTTTATCGATATATGTATGTATACGTGGTAATAAAATATTATCCATATGGTTATTAATTTTAATTCCATGGATATATTGTTCTTAGATCTAGTTTACTTAATGACTTTTTAAGCTATATTTATAATATTGTAATTTATTACCACCAAAAAGAAAAACAAATCCACCCAAAAAAACATATTTTTATATGAAATTATGATAGCAATAAAAGTCAATTAATATAGCACAAAATTTTTTTTAGCATCACAAATAAAATATATAAAAAATTTATTATTATTTTTATATTTTTTTTTTTTTTGCAAAAATTTAGAGAAAATAAATTTAAAAATAATAAAAACAAAAAATTAGAAATTTTGAGACGGAAAATAATTTTGGTTTTTATTAAAATTATCCAACAAAATTTATAATAAAATTAAATTCTTTAAATCATTGCAAAAAAAAAATATGACAAATTTATAGATCAAATTTTCTTCCTTTTGGAAAATTCTAAAAATTCTGTTAAAAACAAGTTGTCGTGATAATGTAAAAAAAAAATAAACATGGAAATTATTATTAAATTCAAATTAAATATCAATTTAATGGTCACGACATTATAATGTGTTTATATAAATGAACATAATGCGCGGATATGGCCACCTGTCGTGACATTATAAAAAAAATTACTCTTGGAAATTTACACAAATTTAGAACTTTTGTATATATATAAATATTATGGAAGAAAACATTTTGGTTATTTTTATTAGTTTTTTTAGAAATTATAAAATTAGAAAATAAAATTTCTATACTATATAATTAATTTTATTTTATTTAAATTTATGAGTGAGCTATAAAAAAGATATTTTGCGTTTATAAAATAGAATGGACTATATTATTACAATAGTGCGGAGATTGAAGTTATGAAAGTATATTATAAAAACAAGTTGGAAATGTTTATTGATATTCTTGGGTAGAAAGTCAAGGCAAAAAGATTAATAATTTAATAAAAAAAAACTTATTATTATAATTAAGTCATTGCTCGGTACTGAAAGATAAATATTATTTTTCTTTCCATAGAAAATTCTTAGAACTTTTCGTTGAAATAAACTTGATTATTCTCTAATGTGTATTTCAAAAGTCTTTTAACTTTCATTCGTTTATTCTTATATTTTAGATAAATATATTTTCTACAGAATTTTCTCAAAATATTGTATTATTTATATGAACATACATAAATCAAGTTCCAATTTTTCATATCAGCATTAAATAATAAAATCACTTTTTCAACGGAAATATGCACTTATTTTACGATTCATATCAATAAGTAATTTTTGAGTTGCAAACCGATTTAATATCTGTATACATAATTTAAATAAAAAAATATCTTGAGTAAAATATTCAAATTTACCTTTAAGGATTTATATATATTTACCTACTAATTGGGAAAAATTTAATTCAAAAGTACATAAATCTACCATTCAAAGTTGTACATAAAGAGAAACTTTTATTTAAATTATATTTGTATAGTTAACCTTGAGATATAAATTAAACGTAGGAGTTGGTAAGGATATTAATGCAAGCACAAAGTAATATTTCAAATTGCTTGTTTATAATTACATCAGATATTAAATTCGTTTTTTTTTTTTAATATTTACTAATTAACTTCTTCATAAAGCAACAAAACGTAATTAGTATATTAATAAAACTTTTCTATATAATTTGATACACAATTTTGAAAAACATTTTTGAGAAATATTTATGAAATATTTTGCTGCAATTTCAAGTCTGAAGGGAAAATAAAAAAAAAAGTTGATATCTCTTGACCTATAAATCAAATAAAGTACCCAGTAATCAATTGTACTTAAACTTTTTTATATAAGGTTAGATAAATAATAGTTGTTAAGACTGTTTACCAATAATAAATATACTTGTGGTTTTGAAATCCCTACTGGTTGTTATTTATGGTAAAGTATACAGATCTATCAATTCGATTATCAAATTTATCATTCATATTATTGATTATTAGTTAAAAATATTATTATCTGGAATAATAGTTCTTTATTCGTAAAATATATTATAAATTCCAATAAAAAAATTGTTTTATTTTTGATAATTTAGTTTTAGTATATGAAAATTAAAAATATCTGCTACAAATAATCAGAGATTTTATTCAAATAATTCATACTGAATGATTGATTGAAAACTTTAATAAAGAATTGAAAATTCGGTGAAATGCTATAATAAATGATTACACACAACAATTACGTTGAACAAGAGTAAGAAAATACATTAAATAAATATACCAAAAAATTAAGAAGTTTCAATATAGCAAAAGTATAAAGTTTAATTAACAAAAAAAAAAATCATTAAATTTAAATTTTCAATTAATTTATTATAGTTTTTCCTTCTATTTTTTAGAAATTTAATTTTTTTGTTAATATTGAAGTAATATTTCCAAAGAAATTATATATACGAAATTTCTGTAAAAAAAAATATATATATAGGTATATGTAAAGATTATGTATTATAAAATCAAGTGATTTTAAATTTATTGAGAACAGTGGATAAAGAAACAAAATATATCCTAAACATATATATTTTTTGGTTTTCTACATAGAAAGAAAATTATATACATGTATTCAGCTGTTAAAATATTTTTATGAAATCTTTTTTTTATTTTTTAGTTTAAAAGTTAAAACAGCTGAATCTGTACAACGATTTAACAAAATTTGGCACGATTAAAAGTTAATTTTATCTAAAATAGAATCTAATTTTGTGGCTAGCGACTGCTGTTTTTTATTTTGCCGCATGCTAACATACATTTTTAAAAATTAAAAAAAAAAAAATAATTTTATAATATAATTTTCTTTTTTGAAAATTATAATTTTTCTGCTCTTTCTGTTCAAAAATAATAAAAAAAATATTATAGTATAAAAATTTGTCTGAGTTTTTCTTGTATTTTTTTTTTATAAATAATGATTACATAAAAAATAATGTTTAAAAAGTATTTTTCTTTTGTTTGTTTTTGCTCATAATACATAAATAATTTTTTGATAATATAATATAATTATGTAAACCCACCCATTTTTCTATGTATAAGTATAGCTCTCCTCTAGCTCCTTAGCTTATTTGAAAATTAAAAAATTCAAAAAAAAAATAAAACATTCACTTACCTCGGTAATTTTCATAGTTTTTTTAACAGTTGTTCGGCGTATTTCCGTTTCCTCAATATAATCATCCTCATCACCAGCCATTTCTTGATCTTCATCTTCAACAATTGCTGTTGCTGATGTTTTATCCTTATCGATTTCCTTTTTAATATCATTTCCGGCATTATCATCACCGGTTATTGTTGCATCCATTGTTTCTTCTGTGGCTGTATCACCCCACATTTCCGAATCAGACATTTTGTTGATTTATATATGTTTTCTTTTTCTTGGCTTATAATTTTAATTTTTCACACTTTTTTTAAATCAAATAAAAACTTTATAAATTTTCACACCAAATTTTTTTCTTTTTTTTTATTTGGAAAATTGTAAAATAATTCAATTTTATTTACACAAAACCAAAATGTTCAGTCAATTCGCGGACAAGGTTAATTTTTAATTCCAAAAATAAATTGTGGTGTTAAAAGATTGATTATAAAAATTTATTTTTGTTAAATTTTCAACACAATTTTATTGTAAATAAATATTTGGTTTTTTTTTTGTTTTTGGAAAACACTCTGTACAATGTCAGTTTAAAAGCCACTTTAAAATTTTCACTTAAAATTTTCAATTTATCACGTCACTGTTAATCCAGTTAGATGTTTGAATTATATGTTATCGATCCTTTTTAGAACACAATATAAAAAAAAATTGATAATATAATTTTTGTTTGAAATTGAATTTTCCTTTTTTTGCTGCGGTTAATTGAAATTTTGCTGCTGTTATTTCATAAATAAAAAGGAAAAAATTATTAATGGGATTCAATAATTTTCCTTGAAATCCTAGCTAGCAACTTTCTAAACAAAATAAAATAACAAAAATTTCTTCTTTTTTTTATTATGATCCGGAAAAACAACTATTCAAAAAAAAAAAAAAAAACTAATTATAAGAAAAAAATTCTCGTGCTAGTTTAATCTTCTGCTGCGATCGCAGTAAAGTCTTAAAAAATATAGAAATTTTTTGTATATCTCTAGAAATGAAAATTGCCTGAGAATGAAAACGTAGGCGCGCACACACTACAAACAAATTTTTTTTATTTTATGAAAAACTTTAAAATGTACAAAAATTTTCTTAAAATATTTTTTAAATGTTGTTGATTTTGTTGTTGCATTCGAAAAACTCGGAAAATTTTTTCAAAAGAAAATCAGAAACAACAAAAATTATAATAATATATTATATAGGATTTAGAATAGAAATGAAAAATTCACATAGAATTTTTGAAGATTGTTTTAAAAATTAATGGACAACACTAAAAAGTATATAGAGATTTGATTCTTTATTTTTTGTTTTGTTTTGTTATTTGTTCGACGTTGTTTTCGACTTTTTCGATATTGTCGTCATCACGAAAATTTTCCTACCTATAATCATGATGTAAAAGAAAAATAATTTATTATTCGTAATATTTACTTTCTATTTTCGAAAAAATTAAAAGTTTTTTTTTTTTTTTTTTGAATTTTACCCACCAAAAACATATTTTCCTGTCTAATATGATTTTTATTAGCAAATATTGAAAGAAACAAAAATACATATATGTATAAATATTGTTTATATAAAATAATTACAAATTATTTATTTTTCGAAATTTTCCCATTTAGTTGCCAAGGCTAAAGATAAATTTATTAAATTTCATTTACATATCATAATTTACATGTCCTCATAAATAAAACATAAACTATATACTAAACAACCTTGATGATTAAAATGTGGAAAATTTATAAATTAAAATTAATTATAAATTTATTATAAAAGAATATAAAAAAAGGGTTATGAAAAATAGCAAAATGATTAAAATTTTTGATGATAGGAGTAAATAAAAATGAAGGTGAAATGCCTAACTAATAATTTGTTTTAAATTATTTTATATAAAATATAAAATTCATCATAATTTTATAATTAAAATTTACATTAATTGAAATTAAAAATTAAATATTAATATTAAAATTTTGTATTGTTATAATTAGTAAACTTGATCTGATACTAACAATTTTTGCTATAAGGGGGCAGCGAATTCGTTCAGATTGGGATCTTATAGCAAGATATTGTTTAAATGACAACTGGAGAAGTGGTGATAAGAAGTATGGAAACTAAGAAAATCTTTCGATATTAAATATTCAAGAAATGTTGTGGTAGACCATGGCCGTGGATGGCACGAAGAGTAATAATTTTACATGCATATATTATTCAATATTATAAAATATATAATTTTATTTTATAATATAGAATTTTGATATTGCATTAAAACGAAATTATTCCAATAAAAAAAGAACTTCATTTTCAATGATATTATAATATTGCGAAAACTATGACTTGGACCTTGTAAATAATATAAATATTTAATTGAATGCAATATTTATAGGCATCTAAAATTTATTCAATCTTTCTCTTTAATACAATATATAGATTTACATATACTATCATAAAGACTCCCTGCTAAAAGAAAATCCATACGTTGGTACTTCAACGGAAAATTCTAAAATTTAAAAAAAATTTCCTATATAAACATAATATAAAAATTTAATAATATAAACTTAATTCGAAAATGTTAATATAAAATTTTCTATGTCGCTTATAAAAACATTAAAAATATAAAAATAAACCATATCTTAGTATAAATCTATTTTGCTCTTTCATTTTTAAGAATTTTTTCCCCCACTTAAGTTTTTCCTGTTAAACAATCTACAGATACACCAGAGTATAAAAATCTATCTTATAAGTTTTTGTTTGCTGATGATGGTTTTTCTGTCTTACAACACATTTTCTTTATTATTATTGTCAGTATTTATAATAATATAAATTTGTGTTGTTAAATTTCGATAATAAATTTTTAATAATAATTTAAATATTTAAATTGTTTCATTTTTTTTATCATTTTCAACTTGAAATCATTTTTTTACAAAAATATTTTATTACGTTTTTAATTTAAATTACAATAAATTTTTCACCCGTAATCGGATTTTGATTGCCACTTCAACAACAACAAAAAAAAAAAGAGAAAAGAAAAAAGAAAGAAAAACAATGAAGAAATGAAAATTTTACGCATTGAACTAAAAAAAATAAAATATTTAAATATTTTTTGGCAAACTTTTTACTTTTAAATTTTGTTGTTGTTAAATATATTTTCCTACCATTCCATATTTGGTGATTTTTCTGGATTTCGTTTATATATTTTTATAATAATTATTATTCGTTCTTTGTGTGGTTCTTTCATTGAAAAATACAAATAAATTTTCCCAATTGTGTTTGTTCACAAAAAATATTTTTCATTTTAGATCGTGATTTGACCTTTTCATAAAATACGAGTAATAATAAAAAAAATAATTAATTTTCCGATCTTATTTTCCAATAAATTTTACTTTCCAAGGCTACTTTTTTTTTGTTTCGGGCAATTTTTCTCAGAGTTGTTTTCTTGTAGTAGTTTGTGAGATTTTGTTGATTTAAGAAAATTATTCTCGAAAAATATAAAAATATATTGATCATAGTTTTCGAATTCCGAAAATATATGTATGGTATAAAAGAAAATTAATTTTACCCTACACATAAATAAATAACAGACATTGTCGAAATTATTTTCATATGATCATAGAGGATCATATGATCATAGAGGAAAGATTGAATATATTAATAATAATCTATTTTTTTAAAAACTATTTTGAAAAAAATCAAAATTAAATTCAAAACTTTGTCCTTAAAATTATTTTTCAGAACAAAATATTGCATATATTTAGGGATTAATAAGTATACTATAGATTTGATATATATAATAATGTACATAATTATAATTTATAACGAAAATTTATCTTTGGATTATGAAATCGAAAAAAAATCTTGTTTAAACTTATCCCCTGCAAAAAATTAAAATATCATAAAAATTAAGATAGAAATATAGGAGACATTTTCAAATAAGAAATCGTAAACCAAAATCTTAACATGGACGAACAAATGAATCTGCATATGTAGGTAGAATATTAAATTTATTACCTAAAATTATGCAATAATTTATATTTCGTTGAGAAACCTTAAGTAAATTAGTATTAAATTTTAATTTATAATGTCAATAAATTTCACTTAAGAAAATTAATACTAATATGTATGTATATAAGATTTTCTGTTAAAATTTACTAGTAGAAAAATTAAGAAATTCTAAATTATTTTAATCAAATTCAGAAAATTACTACAAAATCGATAATAATTACATAAAGTTAAATGATTTTTTTTTGTTATTCAATTTAAACTCCAAAATAATTATTTTCAATTTTTTCCAATATTATAGGAAAGTTTTAATATCGGTGAAATCAGTAAAAAAAAAACAAAAAACTGGATTTTTAAATTTGCATAAATAAGAAATTGAATATAAAGTCAGAATAGATCAATTTCAAAAATACTTACAAAATAAAATTGAATATATTTTTTGGTTTAGTATATTTTAGTTTTGGTCCAAAATGAAATACAGCATTCAGCAAACTTTTATGAGCATGCGTTTAAAAGCTTATTCTTTTTTTAAAATCGGGAGAGAAACAAAATTCAGGAAATAATCAAATAAGGTAGTTAAAATTTAAAAAAATATCTAACAAATTTAATAGAACCATAGGAGGTCCAAAACAACCTTCATCATCAGCCACAGTATATTTAATTTCTCATTTGTTTTTCTAGATAGGTCTACTATCTTTACGTTTTAATTTTTGTAAGTGAGAAATATCCAATATTGCCAAATGATAAACTTCAATATCATATTAACACTTCTTATTAAGTTAAATTTTAAATTGCATATGTAAATTGTTAAAAAATCAAATCATAAAATAATAAATGCAAAATTTCCAGATTTCCCAAAATTGGACTGATTGTTTTGTAAACAAATTTTGATTAAATTATTTTTGATCTAAATAATTTCTTACATCTTGTAATGCTGCTAAGATGCAATCTTCTACTATAATATCAGTCTAATAAAGAGAGGAGAAAACTTTAAAAGCTCATTTATCAGTATAATCAATGTCTGACTGTAGATTTTTAGCTTGGCCTGGTCATGTTGTTGGTTTATTTTTGTTTTTGTGTTATAAATTCGTTCATTACTGTGGCATTGCTGATACTCTGAGATAGTTGTATTTTTTTTTATTATTATTACTGAGCTTAAAAATTTGTTATTTTCATTATTTTACATTATAAAACTTGTTACTGTTCATCAAAATAATATTTATTATTCAGTTACATTCAATCTGCAGTTAAAACACGACGTGGTAAAAGTGTTTCTTCCGTGGATGTTTGATTAATTAGAAATATACAAAAAAAAATCATATATATTTTTAATATTTTTTTTTCCAATAGTAAACGGCTATAATCACAAATTTGTTGGAATTTTCCAATATTAGTTATAATAATCATAAGAATATGTATTTAATTTTATTATTTTGTATTTGTTTTTTGCCAAAAATTAATTAATTCAATCCGAATTTATTATATTCATATATGTTAATAGTTTTTATATTTACATTTTGAAAGTGAAAGGTGAAAGTTGTTTTAAATTGTAATTGAAATTGTATAATAATATTTAATAGTGTAATTGGTGTAATTTATTGAATTTGCAAGAAAAAAAAAAAAGAGAATTGAATTAAAAGAAATTTAAAAAAAAAAAGAATTAAATACAAAAATAATTTGATAAAAGTTTTAAATAAAATTTTTGATTAACTAACTTCAACAACAATTAAAATGAGTTCCGTTGATGAAGTTATGAATTTTAAAAAAAATCCAGATGATGATTTGTACGGATTATTGAATTGTGATGAACATTCAACTGTAAGTAGTAATTGTAAATTGTTTTTTTTTTGTTGCTGGTATCTAAAAATTTTCTTACAAAACAAAATTGTACAAAAAATTTAAGTTCTTTTTATTACTTTGAAATTTTCATTTCCATTTTTTCTGTATTTATACCAAAAAATAAGAAAAAAAAAATTGCAAATTAGTTAAATTCAATAAAATATAGAAAATGGTATAAAAAAGGATATAAAAAGGATATAAATTAATTTTTCTGTATATAGAGTCAAATGGCCTGTAGATATGTCCCCGTTGTGATAACAAATTTCGATTTTATTACTAAACTTTATTCTATTTTTAACCCAAAAAGAAATGAGAGAAAAATGAAAATTTTAATAGGGTTTTTTTTCTTCTTCTTCTTTATATTCTTTCAAATAATAATTTGTATCTAATATTCGTTTTTTTTTTCTTTTTGGAGATGACAAAAAAGAATAAATAATAAAAAATATTATAGAATAAAAGAAAAATCTCAGGTGCCAATCGGAAATTAATCGAGTGCAAATGTTTGCTAGAGCAGAAAAATTTATATAATATCTATATATGTATATAATATAAAAAAAAATTACAAAATGGTGACTGTTATGTTACCTATATATATTTTTTTTCTTTTATAACATAAATATATGATATATACATTAATATACACCTTTAAGGTTATTTGTAAGTTATAATTTCGTTTTTGTTTTTCTGTGATAGATATTAAATTTTATCAAGGTAAATTTTATGGCTCAATAAATTAATGAATATTATATTTATCTAAAATATATTTTTTTATATACATATATAGTTTAGTTAATGTTAAATAAATAATTAAGTTAATTGAATTACATTAAATATTCATTAAAAATAATGTATAGTATTTTCATATTAAATTAGTAATTCCAATGAAACAAGGAACTACCTTAATGATGAATTTTAACTTAAAATGCTACATTAATAATACTTTAAAAGCTGCGACAGTATTTTTTTTTAATTATTTAAAAGGGAAAATATTATGACAACAAAAATTTGATTGATATCATAATTAACACAATTTTTTTATGTTAAAAATTGTGTAATTTTAAAGAAATTATCAAAATTATTTAATTATAATCATTCATTTTATTTTATTCTATAAATTTTTTTATTTATGTTGTGATAGCATTTCTCCAAAAGTTCAATATTCATTTAAATGACAATTATAAACTCGGGATTATATTTCAATTAAAACAAAAAAATTATTTTAAAATGATTTTCTAGATACATTTCATGGAATTTGATATTTAGCATTAAAATTCATAATTTTATGATAAATGAATATCGAATGTTGTGGTTTTTTAAAGAATATCATTTATTTTATAATTAAGTAATTCAATTTTAGTTAATTAATTGGAAAAATTCATTATTTATATTTTTTGAAAAAAGAAAACTCATCTATTTAAAACTAATTAATTTTTTTTTCTGCATATTATATAATCTATTTGATATTAAAATAATATTTTATGTACATTTTATTTAAAATTATTATTTCAATTATTTATTATTGGTTAATATATAATTAAATTTCTTCTGTCGGTGTATACTCTTAAAATTTAATTAACAAATTTTAAAATAAATTTACTTAATAGAATATAGTGTCACTAATTCATAAACAATTATCTATCTAACACATAGGTATTAAAAAAACAGATCGTAAAAGGGCAGGGCAATATATTTTTGATTTTTCAACAATTCCAATCATTACATTAATAATGAAACAATATAAATTATCTTAATTAAAAAACTTACTAAATATGTATAATATGAATAAAATATTTACAAAATTTGATAAATTTAATACCTTAAATATAAAATATGCCAACCCAAAAAAATTATACTGTCATGATATCTAATGTTCGCAATTTATTTCTCTTCTTTTTCTAAAAATATATATCATTACCCCAAAAAAAATACTGTTTCCGAACCTTCATCTTTAATTCTATACAGAAAATGAAAGCTAAAATCTATATAATAATAAATACATATATATGTACATATATACATATAATATAAATTATTTCTAAATTGAATATAAAATGAAAATTGCTGATAACAACAAAATCTACATAATAATATACCAAAAAATAAATAAATATAATAATTCGTTATCACAAGCTAAACTGTTTCTGACATGTTGAAGAAGAAGAGAATTGATTAAAAATTTATATTTTTGAAAAGATGTTAGTACATATTCGTATTATATTTACATGCTTTAATAAGATTTGTAATAAAAAAATATTCACGTCTTAATAATAATTATTTTTAATGTTTATAAATAATTTTACACATAAAGATATATATTTATTAAATTTTTATATTAAAATTTCTACGAAATATTTTATTTTTCCGATTATTATTTAATTAAAAAGTCAAATTTTATTTTTTAAAATAAAAAAAGGGGATTATGTTAAAAATTCAATTCATCTCAAAACGAATTTCCTTATCATAATTTGAATTTATAATTTAACTATTCCATAACTAAATGAATTACATATTATGAACATTATACATATTTATAAATAAATTGAATTATTTTTTATGTAACGTAAATACTACTGTAATATAAAATATTAAAAGTACAATTATTATTTTATATACGTAAAAATGATATAAGGATATTTACAATTAAAATGAGTTTTTGCATGAAATTTTATTAATTAAATTAACATGACATTAAACATAACATTATATTTTAACATTATGATTTATAATTTTAATTCAGATTTATATCAGTATAGTATAGTTAAAATACTTCTCAGTTCGTATTGGTCTATTTATATAATTTAATTTGGTATTTTTTCCAAAATGAAGACAAATCTTAAGTGGATTTTCATACGTTCAAGATTTTCTTTCAACATATCACTCTCATCATCAAGCTAAAATCAAATTAAACAATATCTTTAGTTGTTCTTTTAATCTCTCTTTCTTTTATATTAAAAGGGAAAGACAAAAAGTGATAAGAATTAAATGTTGATCGTGTGAAAGTCCACTTAGAACAGTCCATAAATTTGATTTGAAAAAAAAAAAAACGAAACAATATTGATTTGTCAAGGACTAATTTGAATTGTAAATGTACAATTTCAACTGAAAATGGTTTATTCGATTTTCATTATTAATATTTCAATAATTATGCATATTATTCAGGGTTTTAAGAAGCTTTTAGTCATTCACAATGAATAAATTATAATATAATTTATTTAAGTATATTTGAAGTGGCCAATTTTATTGATTCCATGTTTTTACTATTCTTAACAATATTTTATTTTTGATTTCATTACAAATATTGAAGAAATATTTATATTGAAAGTTAAAATTATAACTAAAATTTTAAATAGAAAATAGAAGAATTTAATTTTTGTATATGACTTGCAGTTAAAGTATAATATTTAATATATGTAAGTATAATGATGTTTCCAATGAATTGAAAATTATAATTTAAAATTTCAAGATACAAAATACAAAAATAATTCTGTTTTTTTAATATGCTGTTAAAAATAATATTATTTACCTTTATTTCATATAGATTCTAGAAAAATACTTTATTAACATTAACGAAAATACAATTAACTTTTAATTTCTGAAATGTAAATGAACATAAATAAAAACTGAATGTTAATTTATACAATAATTTTTTTAATAGTTTTTTTTTTATTATTATTTATGTATAAACAAATGATGGATATAAGAATTGGCAGCTAGCTAAAAGAATATAACAACATTTACACAATTAATGTCTGAAATATTTCAAATTGTATATGTAAACAAATTCTATTGAAAGATAAATTTGCACCATAAAATAATTCCAAAAAAAAAGAATAATTAATTTTTGTTTAAATTGAACAAAATATTTTTTAAGCTTTTTTAAGCTTTGCTAAAAACCAGTTTATTTGACTTTCAATTTTGAATAATTTTCATTGAACTTTTTTTTAATAACTTTTGCATATAATCTTAAAAATTTAATTATTTAAAGCTATAAAAACTGGTTTGAGTTTGATTAAATAATTTTTACCTTATAGAATAAATATAATAAGTTCATTTGAACTAAATAATAAAATTTTTGAAATTAAGTAAATAGTTTTTTTGTAATTTTAATTTATTGCTTGTCTGTAAATTTATGTAATAAAAAAAAATCTTTAAACTTCATTTGACTTTTCGTTACAAAATATAAATTGAAAATTGTGTAATTTAAAAAATAAAATGATATCTTCGTGTTTTAATTGATATAAATTAAATTTTTTTTAGGTTATGTGCAATTTGAAAATTATTTAGAAATTCTTTCAATTAGAATATTAGATGACTTAATAGAAAAATAGACAATAAATTGGTTTTGTTGATAGTATTTAGTAACAATTAATATCAAGAATATTTAAAAGTTTGAAGTTAACATTTTCAATTAGAGCAGAAAAATATAATAAAGTCAGCTATAGAACTGAGCATGTTACCAACTTGTATTCTATTTTATATTTTGTTGCTATATAATATAACAATATATACTAGGTAAATGTCCCTAGGACACCTTTCAGGTTGGTTAAAAATACAAAAATCTTAAAGATTGAAATCTCTATTTTCAGAATCTGTATGGTTTTTTATTGTTATCTTAAAAATTGAGTACATTAGAGCATCTAGAAGGTAGCTCTCCCTATTTGGAAACTTTTTTTTTTCAAGTTTTTTTGCTATCGGGCAAATTAAAAGATATTTATTTGCAATTGGTTTGAAAATTATAATTAAAATTCCCTTTCCATAGGCACCAAATTTACCAATATTGGAGAGTATCGATGTTTTACGCCCAATATTATAAAAATAGTAGAAAATAAGGTGAATTTTTAATTGAGATAAATTGAAAACAAATTCATTAATATTCATTAACTATATTTATATTTAGATTTTTTTCTTTTAATGTTTCATGATATTAGATACTTTGAAAAAAAAAAAACAATTATAACATAAAAATGAAACTTTTATTATTAGTATACTTAATTTACAGAAGAAGAAGAAATATATATAATAATAAAAATTCTCTTAATTATCTCAATATTACTCAAAATTAGTTATTAAAAATTATATTTATGTATAAAAATAACATTTAATTATCGACTTCACTTTAGTATAAAACGAATTTGTACAAAACGTATTAACTTTTTCCATAGAAATTTTAATTTGATTGTTAAAGCAAATTAACAAATAAAATTTTATATTTTTAAATCAATTATATAGCTTTTAATAATAGTCAAACTATAAAAGAATTTTCAATTAATTTTATAATATTAAAAATATAATAATAACAAAGAAAGAATTTTTTAATTTAACATGTAAATTTTATTAAATTTAATTTAGTTTTCAAAAATAAATTCCTAAAATAATATATGTATGTGTACTAAACCACAATAAAAGGCAACATTAATTTTTCAAAATATTTCAATGTGGTCAAATACAGAAAATTATAAAATTATAAATATTGCATATTGACATTAAAACCAAAATATATATATAAAAAATTAAGTGGTTTGTTAAGTGGTTTAACTAAAACCAATACATATACATATATGTATATTTGGTTTCCTATATTTGGTCAATTAAATATACATGTATTATATATTTAAATATCAGGCAACTAAAAATTGTGGTTAATATCCTTGATGAACAATTATACTCATCATTCAACATTAAAAATTAGCAAAATTAATTGAAATATTACAATTAATTATTTTAAAGATAAGTTCACGAAGAGTTAGTGAAATTGAAATGTCTTACTATCAGTACAGAAATTGAACAGATAAGTAAATTTCGTAATTGATTTTACTTAAAGTAAATAAATTATTTACATAATTTACTTATTAAATTCATTTTTATTCTAAATAAAATTACAATATTACAAATGAAAGAAACATCAAGTAATTGTAAGTAGTTCTATAGTTATATGACACCTATAGTTTCTACTACTACATAATGTAAATATTTCACCTGAATGAAACACTTCTAATGCTAAAAGCATTATATTTTTTTTTTTTGATTTTCTTCACCTTAACTTACTTTAATATTTTCTATAATAGAATAGTAAAAGCAACATAGAAAAACAATTCTATTTATAAATATTTAAATACACTTTTGCTTGTCAAGAATGTCGTATAATATTTTATTTTATTTATATTTATGTATAGTCTATTTTTGTTTTATAACTTTCAATTTTATTACTATACTCGTAATAGTATTCACATATTCTGTTTACTTCTCTTTTACTATGTATATTTATATTAAACAATGTTTTGGACATTGAGTATACGTAGTCATATACTAAATCAATTACAATTACATATTAAATCGAAATAAATATTATATTTCTTTCTTAAAATAACAAAATTAAGATATTAAATAATAAAATTAATCGAAACTAAGCCATAAAAAAAATGAAAATTTATATTACTTTTCACTAACATAATAGAATTTATTATAGAAATAAATTAAATGATATTTGGTTTCTTTGGAGACTCGACAGCAAAATTGATTTGATAATTCCATGAAAAAAAAAAATCAAATTGTATGAAAAGATAATGTTAAATTGATTTTCTTTTTCTTATATATCATCAAATTTCAATTAATTTGACACACAAAAATATAATTCTTCAAAATAAAATCACTATGATCAGCAATAAAACTGTTTATTTTCCATTTATACCAATATTGTTTTATAACAAAAATTGTTAACTCATGCAATATTATTATTAAAAAAAAAACACAAATAAATCATTTTCTTACCAATGAATTAATTAATTTTCTTAACAAATTTGGTTACATGTATTTTTTTTTTAAAGTGAAAAGTTTTCATTATTTTCTCAAATAAAGGAAAAGTAAAAATTTTACCTTTAATTTTCTAAAGAAAATTATTGTACATTTTGAATTTATTTTAATTGAACGAAATTCTGAATTCATTTATGGAATATTTTTATATAAAATAATTGCAATGCAAATAATGTAGGTCAACATGTTTATTATATATTATGAATTGATTTTGAATGTTAGAATTTGTATTTTTTTTTAAGTTCGCATATTACTTATATAATTTATAATATTAATTTAATAACATGTCTTGTACATTAAATTTATCTATTTCCAAGTCAAGTTCAAAATAAAATACATCCTTTTATTAACAAGAATTTATCTTTTTCCATAATTATTATTCGTTTTTAGTTAAGAAAATAATGAATTTAAATTGATAAAGGATAAATTGACCAAATTTTAACTGATAAAACACAAATTTAAGTTCAAATTAAGTCAATTTTGTAGGTTTAAACTGAAATAGTTCGAATTCGTAGGTTTAAACTGGATTTGTATGTAATGACCATATAATATTCAAGTTATATAATAAGAAATTAATTAAATTATTTTTTGTATAAAAAGAAAATTATATTTAGCTAGAAAAAAAAAGAAATCTTTTGTTACAAAAGCTTATTTCAAGAAAATTAAATTTTCCTTTATAAAAAAAAATTGAATAACATTCTTTCTCATTATTCTGCAATAATTAATTATTTTTTTCGGTAAAGAAAAGTAAAATGACGTTGAACAGGAATATTTTGGCCAGAAGAATCTTTATGCATTTTGTTTGTACTTTTTCAGGTACAAACAAGCTCTAAAAGAAATTAAATTTTAAGCTCTAAAAGAAATTAAATTTTAACAGAAAAAGTTTGCTTTTTTTAATTAACACAAATAAGAAATATGTAATAAAATATTAAGTAATAAATAACATAGCAATAAAATTTTATAAAAATTATATTTACAACTATATTTTCTATAATCATAATTTTTAGACTTCATATATTTTCCAAATCCGATTATACGCATAGTATAGGAATTCAAATTGTAAATTTTTGATTTAGCTTTCACCAAAGTCGTATATAATTAAGCTTTTCTTGCATGCTCTTATATTCTTCGTTTTTCTTTTTTTATCTGAACCGAATACTTAAATTAAAAAAAAATTGTACTAATCTGAGCTCTATATTTTTCTGTAGTTATCACTGTTCAATAATATTTATGTAGGAGTAAAAATACTTACGTAGGAGTGTGAAATATATATAATATCTATAATAAAAAAGAAAAAATATAGTATAATAATAAAAATTGCTGATATCAAAGTATAAAATTTTACAATTTGGGAAAAAAAATTTTATCTATAATATATTTTACTGAAATGTTGTAAAGCGTATTAATATTTCTGCACACTTTCAAAACGGAAGGTGTAAATTGTCATTGAAAGGAAAATAACAAGAAATAAAACATAAAAGAAGTAAAAAAATTTCAAATGAAATTTAATATATTTTTTTTTTTTTGTACATCTTAAAAATAATATTACATATTTTATTTATTCACAAAATACTGAGTTTGCTAAGATATACTTACTTGGAATTTAAATGAAAAGAAAAATGTTCAATAATATTTTACTATTGTAAATTGTTAGTTGCATAAAAATAGAGGGAAATTATCAAAATGATATTAATTTTTCAAATCTTTCAAACAAACAAATTTTATTTCGAAAAATACAATTTTTTGTCAAAAATTTTATATATAATGTACACGGTTTTAACGACCAACTGACAGACAAATTAAAATTAATGTTACAATATATATAATTAATTCAAGAAAAAATTCTTTTATATTTTATTGTACAAAATTTTATCTCGGGTAAAAGGAGATTTTCATTCTTATATGGCCATATACTTATTGCTTAAATGAAATATTAAACGGAAAAGAATTTTAACATCTGTAAAGGAAGTTTAATAATTTTTTTCTTCAAAATCTTTCTATATATTTTATCATATAGATTTATTTGCTTTAGGCTCTTTTGTCACTTGATTTTTTTTCTTGTTCAAGGATTTCGTTTTCCTAGAATAGTAGAAAAAATGATAACATTTTGAATTGAAGCCAACATTTTTACTGATTTATTAGTTTCATAAATTTATATAAATAATTTCCACTTGTTAGCTTTAATGAAAATAGTTTGAATTTGTATATAAACTCTAATACCAATCCCAACTTTTGAATTTGTTTTAAAAAATGATTGTGTTCTTTTTTAAAAGTTTTTCGTTTTAGGAATGATGGGAAAAATGTATTTCTTTTTGTGTAACAATTATTCATAGGGTGAAAAATGTTTATAATTTTTTGTTCTTATTGTTTGTTAAGTCCTTCAAGATTCTTAACATTTCTTTTTCAAGTAAATAAATATTAACAAATATAAAACACATTTTTATTTACACATTTCTTTGTTTATAGAGAAAAGTAGGTATTTACTTTGTGGTTTTTTAATAGCTCGAAAATAAAATATATTCTTTTAGCTCTTATGGAACTTTTTTTTCATATAGAAACATTTATATAGCGTAGTACCTTTTGAAAAATTTAATAAGAATATTTAATTTTAAGCTCTTATTTGAATGTTTTTCAAATAATAAAAAAACTTTTTTTTAAAGAAATTATGTATATGTGAAAAATATAGAGGAAATGCTAAATTGAAATGAAAATAGTTGAATTTTGAGCTTAAATTATCTCTGGCTAATTAACATTAACATTATAAAATTACAATATCCATCTAATTATGTACTAACTTTAAGTTTATTTGCATAATAAGTGAGATTATATCGAAGGCTTAGTAGAGAACCAATCATAACTATAAGTGCTAGCTAAGAATGGTTTCTTATGTTGCTGTTTTTTTAATTACATAAGTAAATATTATATTTAACATTTTTCGATTAAAATTTGAAATTTATAATCATTTTACGTATTTAATTTGGCAACAGCAGAATTTAATGTGGAGGTGCAATATAAATATTTGTTTAAAAGTAAAAATTTATTTTCGAATAAGTTATTAGAATTTATAATCATATTTTATACTTAATTTTCATTCACTCCATCATATTGACGTAGAAGAATATAAGGATATTTTCCTGTCAAATATAAAAAAACCTTTGTTCTTAAAACTTTTCCCAATAAACTTCAATTTATATTTAACTTTAATATTTTATGTAATGGAAAATATTAGGTATACGTAATGGGAAAAAAATGTTCAATTTAACTTTGATCAAAAATTAGTATTTTGTATAAAAACAAAATAATTTTAATAAAATTCGACATTGACCTTTTTGTAACGTTTCACTAAAAGTTAGGCCTATATTTTGTTAATTATTTAATACTTTTTATGTACTTCATTTTAACATGAACAAAAACAAAATACATCATAGATCGTTTAAGAAACTTTGACGGTACAAAACAAAAAGAAAAAAATATAAAAATTAAAAAAGTTTTTCTTTTTTATTCAACTTTTTCAATTTACATTAAAAAAATATCTGATTTATATACCTACTCAATTTTATGTTCTTTGATATTAAGAAAAACATATATACATACATATACCCAGAAGATATATTTAATGATAAATTAATTACAACGAGTAAATTTGAATAAATTAATATTTACTTTAGAATTTTTTTCTCAAAAATTTATGTTAAATTTTAAAACAAAATTCTTGTAAAGAATTTTTAACTTGAATAAAAATTTTATATTTTTATGAACACCTAGAGGTATGCAAAGTATGATTAATACTTAGGGAATACAAAAAGTGTTTTAAAAATTTTGCAGAAATTTTAAATATTTTGTTTTATACATTAAATTGTTAAATAAATTCATTAACTTCGGCAATTTCTTTTTTTTTTTTAATTATGGAATATAACTACGTAATTATTACATACTTATGATTTGTATACTCCTAAATTAGTTCATTTATATTATGTAAGTATGTATCTGAAATATATACACATCTAATTTACTACAATTTACTAGTTGAAAAAACTATAGATTAATCTGAGTACGAAATAATACAGACACCAGTTAATATTTATTAATAATCCTTTATATTAATGTTGATATTTATTCCTGTAAATTAAATTAACTGGAAATTGAGATAATTAATTATTGTTACACATACTTAAAACCATCTATTACCATCTATTCGTATACTATATCAAAATGTACGTATTTTAATTACCTTTAATTCAAGACAGTATACGTGTCTATACGACACTCATAGTCCATACCCAGTGGCTCTTAGCCACCAGATATAGTATTTTTCTATTAATTTTTCTATAGTTATATCCATAAAATCATCATAAAATTTGACAAATTATAATTTTAAAATAACATTTCAAAATTGAATTTGAATTACTCTATTAAGGTAGGTAAATAAATTATAATAAATAGATAATTTTAGTTATAATTTATATAAATTTATTTAATTATTAAAAATTATACAAATTATCACGTCGAATATGATAAATCTCGATTAATAATATAATATTTACTTAATTTACACCTTCTTTTATATAATACTTTACTATAATTAATTTAACCAAAATAAATATTTTCATTACGATTTATATTTTCTGATTTTATTAAATTATTTATATAAATATATGTTTATATCGTAGTAAATATATATGTTTATGTATTTTTACATATTTAATTTTTGTTAAAGATATTTTTTCTTCTAATAATTCCCTAAATTCAATTACTTTCTTGTGTTGACTATATTTATATTTAATTTCTTATTCATTCACTAATAAATCTTTTCATAGATATAATTTTAGATGAAAATTATTCATCGTTTTTGTATTATTATATATGTATGTACATAAATAGTACATATATTACTAATATCACCCAAAGTAAATTACCATAACAATTTGAAAAGAAAATGTATTTGCCCACGTAAAGGAATTCTAAACTTTATCTCTTTTAATTTCCATTTTTTCTGGGTTGTAAATATTTTTGTGTTTGGTATTTTTTTTTTTTTTTTTTGGTTTTTGCTTCACATAGGCAATAATTTCTATTAAGAATATGGTTTTATGCGAAATAAAAGTTAATTTAAAAGATTTATTAAGGTATTATTAAAATAAGCTTTATTAACAGAAATAATAAGTGAAATAATGGATTTTGGAGTAAAATATTTGAGGATATTTGGAATGTGAATTCGTGACAGGATTTCATCATACAATTTTTTATTGGTAGAGATTTGTATTAATAAATTGTGTATAAATGATATTCTTAGATTAAAAGAATTGTATATGTATTTTGGACGTGGTTTATTTAATGAATATACATAATTACTATGTAATTTCATCAATTTTTAAACTAAATATATAAATAAAATTTAAATTATAAATTATATAATAATATATAGTTATGATGTTGTATAAAATATAATTGGAATTATGTGACAAGTTTAGTTTAAAAATGGAAAAGAAATAAATTTAAATTACTATAACATTTATCGATAATATGATGAAAATTTTTCTCTATTAATATTTATTTGTTTTTGTATCAATTTAGTATCATAAATTTTCTATTTACACGTGCGGCCATTAATTTTATTTATTCAATAATGACCTAATAACAGAGAAAATGGTATCATCTGAATTTTGTATACATATAATAAAATTATATTATTATTATATTTGAAAACTTTTTTTTTTAACTTTATTTATAAAATAACTTTTTTTAAAGCTTCTTTATCTCTTATAGTATTATATATTATATAATTTTTCTCTATAAATCTAAGTTTAAAATATAATTAAAGTTTTTATTTTATACAGAAATTTTACAGTAAATGCGTTATATAATTAGAAAATTTAAAGGAAAATTTATTATATTATATTAAATTGTATAACTGTAAGGTCGAGTATTTCTTTGGTTTGAGTATCATGCAACTTAAATAATTTCTTCATCCAGGAGATTATTATAAAAATTAAAAGTTACATTACCACTTTTACAATATGGGGTATAAACATGGTATAGAGTGTATATACTCTTAAAAACGTATTATAAATTATAATAGATAATAAACTTATATAGATGAACATAAGTGTTCTAAGAATGTTTGTGTATACATTTATCTCTGTTATTACTTAGTTAGGGAATACACAGATACTTATTATCTCGAAATTGTTTAAATTTTTCTGTTTTCTATAGATTAGAGATTCACTGTTGTGTAATGTCAATATTTAATTTTGAAACACTTTTAACAAATTATAATCATAAATATAAATTTCCTTAAAAATCACACGAAATTTGATCAATAAACCTTTATAAATAATGTAACTATATTTGTATATTAATCAAACATTCACTTTTGAATAATATTTCGTGTTTTAAACAACAAACTAGATTTTTTTTAATTATATGAATATAAAAATAATTAATTTAAATAATACGGTATAATAATATTAAAAAAAACTTGAAATTATTTAAATTAAGTATTAACTTCCTAACACTATTACATTTTTTTTTTCGTTTTCCCTATATAAAAATCATCATTCTTACTTGGTCATTTTCAAAAAATACGACTCTGGTTGTCAATACATTTTTCCTATATACCTACCACAATTAAATTTGTAGTTCAGAATTGCATAATTGCTCTTCGAATATTTAGTTATAAATAAAATATGTATAAATTTTTGTTATACATTATGGTACTTTTTAAATAATTGGATAGAAAAGAAACACTATATTAAATATGCACACATGACAATTTTAATTAACTACAAAACATAATTTTTAGAATATAGATAACTACTTTATAAATAATTGTGGTTTTTTTTTTAATTTATTTTGCAGGAAGAACAAATTCAAGCTGAATATAAAGTATTAGCTTTGATGCATCATCCGGATAAAAATATTGGTGATAAGGATGCTGAATCAAAATTCCAAAAGCTAAAAGTAATTTTTCTCGTATATATTTTTATATAAAATTTATGTAATATTATAAAGTACTTATATTAGGATAACATTTTGGTTCGGAATAAGTATTTTTAATAGGATTAAAGTATAAAAAATAAAATTTCATATTTATTTTTTATATATAAACCATATTTTATTATCCTTTTAAATAAATTCCTTAGGGATTTTCTATATACTAAAATTTAAAAACTTTTTGAAATTTTAAAATAATTATAAATGAAATATTTTATTGAAATATTTCAAAATTGAGTTTTAAAATATTTAATTGATACATCAATTTATTTTTTATGTAATAGGATGTACTATAAAATTATATTACTGCAGAATTAATTAAAATACGTAAATAACTAATTTATTTATGTTATTTTATTTCAATTTTTATCTCATTAAAATTATGTTTGTATATTAAATACATACTACATAAAAATTCAATATTAATTAATTAAAAAGATTATTTTTCAAACAAAATTATAAATAATATAAATTGAATTTTAATTAATATATAATATTGACCTTGTGTAAATTCACATTTAATTAATATATCATTGGTTTTAAATTAAGTTATACCAAAGGTACAGAAATTTTGAGTAAATCGATTATTTAAAATGTTTCTATGAAAATTCTAGTGCTTTTCAACCGAATTTTATGCTTGTCTTGTCTCTTATTACATAACGTACGAGCTATATGGACTTTTCTTCAATGCAAAATAGGATTAAGAGATATATAATATAAAAAATGTTCACTATAAATTTACAAAAAAAAAAAAAAAAATATTTTTCCATTGAAAGTTTATAGCCATAAAGAATTAGTCATTTAATATGTTATATATATATTTTTCTGAAAGGTTTTCCCCTATGACACACTAATTTAATATGTAAATGCTATTCATAAAAACATATATACATACAAGTTTTTTTTTGAGAGGCTTTCATCGAGTTTTAATAATAAATCAACAATAAAAGCATACTTAGTAATATAAAACCTACCACAAAATTACAATATTTTTTGCGGAACATCTAATCTCACATGGATAAAGTATTTTAAGATGTTAAGGTAACATTTTATATAAAAGTGTATTACAGTCTCAGTAGAACACTCTCGGTGACCTAAATCCTATTCTAAATATTAACAACAATATATATAAAATCCTTTTTATCATGAAATCAGTTTTTTTTAGAATAAGCTTTAAAAAGGTATCATAGAAAAATAACAATAATATTACAAAGTATTATAATTTTTACAAATTTTGAAAGCTTTAATATATATAATTTGTTTTAAATCTTTTATTATTATAAATCTACATAAAATTAGTAAAACGCAAACTGTTCATATATTCAAAATATAAGAAAAGATATTTAAAATTGATCACAAATTTGCTTTATAATTAAAAATTCTTATTAACAATAATAATTAATAAAATAATTAATTTTTGTCACCAATTTGATACATATTAAAGGATATTTGAATTGTGATAAAATTTATATATACAGTATAATATTAATTATTTTCCTATCAATAGAAAGTATATCATATCAGATATTTCAAATGCTTGTACGCAATTTTTTCAAAATTTATTTATACAAAATGTTGTAGCATTTAACATATTATATGCATAATTTTATATCAGGAATTTTATGTAAATTTACGGAAATAGATATATTTATGTATATATTTTGAAAATCTATATTTTCTCTTCTGATTGTCATTAAAGTCATGTCTAGCCTCTAGAGATTAAAGTATTTATTTAATATTTATATTGTAAATTTATTTTTAGTATATAATAGAAAATATGTAATATACGAGTATATAAATATATTATTGATTTTTCTTTGTTCAGATGATAGTATGTATATTTTAAGATGAAATAAGGTAAATTTATTTTGAAAAATAATTTAATTTAATATAAGAATTTTTCGGCAAAAAGTTTCAAATTTTTTGCTTACAGATTGCTCCAAAACTAAAAAAATAATTATAAATTATATATACAATCCTTATACTCACACTTCTATAATTCATAATCTTCTAAAAGATTATTTCTTTTCTTAAAATAAATTTAGTTTTACCTTAACTACAAACAATCTTTTTTTTTTAAATATAAAATATTTTCATTGTACAGGAAAAAAAACTTATTTATGCGTATACGAATTTTCATTATAGCAAAAATTTTAAGAATATCCTCCAAGCTATTTTCCTAATTAACCTTTGTAATAACCACACCATTTATATTTTCGATAACAAAAAGGGAAAAAAATAGTAAATCATAAATTTATTTTGTTTAAAATAAATAAATGATAATTTAAAATTCTAAAGCATAATATGAGTTTTTATCAAAAAATAAAAGCCTTAAAAATCATTAATAAAAAATGTATCATTAAAAAAACGTTTGGAAATTTTTATGCATATATAGTAAATTAAATCAATTAATTATGCAGGACTGAGAATCGATTATTTCATTTTGAATATTTGTATTTATTTTACCAGATTTATTTATTTTACTTAAATCGAAAAAAATAATTTTTCAGCATAATACATTTTTTTTATTGTTATTAATATTATAATTTAATTATGCATAATAATTATTTATCCTTTAAATTTTATGTTTAAAAACACCTGAATTATGTTAATTGATTTATTTTTTTATATATAAGTAGAATGACAGATAATTGATTGATAATGGAAATATATGTATAATATCGTTAATAAATTATTTTTATAGATAATATTAACAAATCACTTTGATAGACATTATATACCATAATATATAAATATCTGGAAAATTATTGTTATATTCGAAATTCGAACCAATTTATTATCACAATGAAAAACGATTTTGATTTTTTTTCCTTTGCTATAAATATAAAAGTTTCATTCTTTTTTTTTCTTCTTTACTATATTAATTAGGAAGCTAAGGAAACTCTATGTGATCCACAGAGGCGTGCAAACTATGATAAATGGCGTCATAGTGGAATTTCCATCAGTTATAAAAATTGGCTTGGTATGAAGGAGCACGTACATCAGGTAGTTTGAAATTTGAAATACTATAATATTAATATATATATCGTTTTATCCTATCATACGTATACTATTACAGAATTCTAGTTACATCCTTTAAATAAATAAACAATCTGATATAAAATATATATGCTACAGTCTATACTAAAATTTAATTCATTATGTAGTAGATATTTCATTATTGATGTTTTTTAACATATAAATTGATCATTTCTTAATATTAATGGTGTGAGAGAATTTTCGCAATGATAAAACAAACCTAAGTCCGTTCTATATATCATAAAATAAATTATACATATTATTTTGTCCACAATGAAAGTTTTATATGGTTAGAAACGATATTTTAAATTTTATACAAAATATCATATAATAATCAATTTTATGAATCTGGGTATAGAAATCGGATATATAGAAATAATGATTATATTATTTTTTTTTAACATCTATTGCTTGAATGAAAATTTAAGGCTGTCATTTTATACAATTAATAAAAGTTTAGTTTTAGATGGAACAATAAATAATATATGTATATTTGTTTTAGTTTTTCGAGTTTTAATAAATTTTTAAATATTTTTTCGAATTTCAGCGTAAAATTGCTTTAAATTTTGTATATAGTTTTATAATTTATTTAAACCAATTTGTACATTATAAACAAATATAATATATAACTAGTGAATTAATCATATATTAATTTATTAATTCATTAGCTTTACGATTATAAATTTATTTAAATTAATTATATAATTATACAATATGTATATTACAATTACAATTAAATATTATATATTTATAGTCAATGCATTGGGCAACACCAAAAACTAAAGATCGTATGTTACCAGAAACTGGTGCTGCTGGTGGTTCAGCAAATTTATCTGCTGGTCAACCAAATCCAGCACATCGTCGTGCATCTGAAGGTGGTGCAGCTTTATATTATGGCAGTCGTAAAACAGAATGGGGTACTGATAATTCTGAGGTTGCCAATAAATTTCGTAATTACGAAATCTAAATAAAAATCTAAAATATTCAATTCAAATCACAAAAAAAAAAAAAAAAAAATGAAAATGAAAATATACCAATATATCTATTTACTATTATCTTTATGTTAAAAATTAAGACAAAAAAATATAATAATAAATTTACTATATATTTTTTCTATAAAAAATACAATATTTTTATTTTACTTTTGACTATATACAAATACTATATTATATAAAAAATATTTATGTAATTTTTTGCTGGAATTTATATACAAATACATATTTATGTAAAAAATTGATATGAAAACTTAAATATATAGAATTTATTGTAAAACCAAATTATAAGAATTTAAAAATAAAAATATTTAAAAAATAAAAATTAAACAAAAAATAAAAAAAATATTGATGTAGTTTTATAGTGTTGATGTTTTATCAAAATAAAAACTGAATATTTAGAAACAATTTTAAATATATATAGATGTAACTTAAAAACTTGACTAACAATAATTATATATTTCTAGTCTTTTTACAAAAATTACATAAATAATTATATGGAAAAAATATTGAAAAGAATTTATAAAATTTCTGCATACAAATTATTAAATAAACAACAACATCTAAAAAGTATTATATAATAAGAAATCATTAAAATGACATTAAAAACATTAAAATATAAATAATTTATAAATCAGATTTAATTAAAATATTATTTTCCTGAAAATCTTAGCCCTACCTAAGCTAAGCATCATTATTGCTATTTCAATTATTGTATTTCAAATAAAAGTATCCACAATATTTTGTATCCACACTTTATACCAAATATACTTATTATATTATAATTCAGATTTTAATTATATTTGCTTTATTATATAATACTTACTAAAAAAAAATAAAAATTAAGGAAAGGCTCTTGCTTTTGGACTATATATCACACAACCATTGAAGTTTATTTTAAAAAAAAAATTGTTTTACTATAAATAAATCCAAAAAAAAAAATAAGATTACTTAAAGAATATTAAAATTAAACTAAATATGAACCAATTTTCAAAATAAATAAATAAAAAATACAAAAAATTATTTATATAAAAATATTAAAATGAAATTCTTAGAAGACTTATTGTAATTTAACATTTTGTAAATTTATCAAATTAAAAAAAAATGATGAAAAAAAAATTTGAAAAAATTATATAAATATATTATGTATACACTTTATATATATATTATACATGTTGCCGAAAGGAATATTATATTAGTAGAATTTAATCAAAATATAAATCTATTTTAAAATATAAATATATATATATGTAATTATATAAACACATATTTAATATTTTTAAAAGAGTTGATCCCAATAAAAACATAACATCATAAATAATTAAAAATTAAATATTTATATACATATAATAATATATTATTATGTACTTTAATCAAAAATTTAATCAATTATATATATATATATCTTATAATGAATGTTAAATGGAAAATATATATTTATGGAAAAATGTAAACAAATATTTAAATAAATAAAAGTTATAAATGTAAAATGAATGTTTTTAAAAAAAATATATACATATATATATATTATAATTATATACTTATACAATTTAAAAAAACAAAAAAATTAATATATAATTAATTATCATGAAACTGTAATTTCAATATATAATAAACATAAAATTTTAAGAGAATGAACATTATTAAAATATTGTAATAATAAGATAAATTATATTTTATTAATATTTTTGATGAAAATTTTTTTCGCTTTTTAGTTTATAAAATGAAAATTTAAAATGTATTTAATATTTTTACTTTATTATAATATATGTATTTAAAAATAATAATAATATTATATATGTATAATGTATACATAGAAAATAAATATTGTAAAATTCTTAAAGAGATCATAATGACAATCCCTAAATTTGTTTTAAAAGATATATAATAATATATCTTTTCCGAAATAATTCAGCAAAAACAAAAAATAAAATAAAAATAATGATAATATCAAATAGAAATATTTATATTCCCAAAATAAATAAAAATTAAATAAATTCATAATTAATATTTTTCAATTGATGTGAAAATTTTTAAATTAGTTTTTCAATTTTAAAGTGAAATTTTAAATTTACATATTTAATGTATTTTTGTATATTAATTATTATACGAGCTTATACGCGGTTTCTCCATAAAACTTTTAACACATTATATATTACATTAATCACATATTAATGACAAAATAACAAAATGCACTTTAAAGAATTTACATAAAATATACCACCAAAAAAAATATTAATATATATATATATATATATGTATTTCATATTAAATTAAATATATTATTTGGATAAAAACAATAATTATTAATTTTCTGTCTTAAAATATATAAGAAAAAAACAATTTTTACTGCTGTAAAACTTTTGCTCAATTACAAAAATATAATTATAGAAAAGATAATTTGAAAATTCAAATTAAATTTTTTTCAAATTTATAAAAATGAAAAATATTTAAATACAAAATTGTTTTTTTTTTTAAATATATAAAAAATAATCACAAATTTACTTATGACACAAGTTTAAAGTATTATTAAATGCAATTATTATGCAATTTTTAAAAAAAATATATACATGATACTAAAAAATCAAATATTTATGTAATTAATATATATAAATATATATACATATATATAGAAAATGAATTTATTTGAAAAAGATAATAATTATTTACCTATTTCAACTTGAAAAAAAGTTCTCAATGTATTTGTGAAATGGAATTTCACTTTAGATTTTCCTTAAAAAAAATAAAAAAAAAAACATCAAAATTGAAAATGAGTTTTGATTTGTGAAAAACAGTTACACAACAGCATACATAATACCCGATTTTTACAGATCATTCTAATATCCAGCCTCAAATCATTGTTTATGAAAGAAGATAATCGCTGCAATTGTAAATTTAATATATAAACTCCAAAAATTTCTATTTTATTACGAATATTATGGCCTGGCCTCACAATGCAAACACCAAAATTGTTCATCGTTCTTATTTAATGATACTTCCAAAAAAAAATGAAATTATATATTGTCACTTCAGCGTTAACAACAAATTTCACTGAAGAATATGTACCCCAAATTTCTATTTATTTGCTGTACAGATTTCAAAATATTTGTTTTTTTTTTTTGAAAAATTCATAGTTGCCGAAAGAATTAATTGGATATTTTGAAAAAATAATAAAATGTACACCAAATTTAAATTTATTATTAAATTTATTACTATATTTAATATCAAATTTATATAAATTAAAATTTAGTTCATTAAATATTAATAGGAATATTTTTATCGATTTTCTCCAACATTTTATTAAAATTAAATTCTTTTTTATCATCATTTAATTTACATTTTTTTAAAAATGTCTGTCCTCGATATCTAATCCACTTATTTGCAACTATACATAAAATAAATAAAATTACTCAAATATCATAACTAATATTATAATAATTCAAAAATTATAAATTACCCCATTTAGATCCAACAATTACTGGACAGCCAGAATGTCTACTTCTTGGATTACTATCACCGCTTATATATCCATTATACCAAAAAGCAGCTGAAGCTTTTTTTGGTAATACTAATGTCTTTACCCATGGATAGGCAGTGCCACCACCTTGTTCAACGTCAGACATCTATCAAAATAACATATTCATGTGAATTTTCATAGAAATATTCAATTAATTTTAGATTTAAAATTACATAAAACAAAACTGTTGCAATTCTATTACCAAAGTTAGGATGGCCATACGGTAAAATCTTCTTCTATATAACATAATATTAAATATATAAAGTTAGATTATAAAAAGATATAAGAATAATTATCTTACACCATCTGGTTCTGTAAATGAATCAGAATGAATATCATAATGTCCTCCAATACCATAATTCATAACTTGTAATGGTTCTGATGTTTCCATTGATAGTCCAGTCATATCAGATAATCGTTGATTTAATGTATGCAGTATACTATGCGTATGATTTCCTAACCAAGCAAATTTACTAGTTCGTACATTTGATGATTCACCAATTCCTTTCTTTTCATTCCAAACACCAGCACGTACTAATTGATTACGAGATAGTTGTTGTATAATTGATATTTCATTATCATCTAAAATATCATGAAAAATTGCTATATAAGGTTCCAAATTTGCAATTTCGACTTTAATTGGTGCTAATTTTAAAAATAAATGATGATCTTTTTCATATTTACAATATAATTTTCGTAATTCACTAGGAGTTTTTATAAGTTCACCACGACAACAACGCCGAAGTAAATCATGTTCAATATAATAATGCTAAAATAGTTATATTTTAAAATATAGATATTAGTTTTTATTACATTAAATTACAGATTTTTCACTTGACGGATCAATTAATCTTCCATTTATTTGTTTATTATAAAGTTTTCCATAATGTTCCTCAAAAGTTTTCAAATTTCCTTTTAAATAATCATTATGTGGTTCCAATTCTATTGCTTCTTTAACATATTCTATAGATTTTTCTAATTTAGTCAGATTTGCTATGCAACACATAAAATAAAATGAAAAATATATATGTAACATTTAATAGTGTAACAATTATTTAAATTAATTATTAATAAGTTTATAGCTTGTATTTTTTTTTTTTAATTTTTATTAATTAACTTATTTACCATTAGCACTTGCAAATGTTGCGTATGATAAAAAATCTAATACTGAAACTTTTCGTATAGGAGCTTTAAAAGTACTTTTTTCATTTGGCAATCTATCTAAAGTTTCTTTAAACCATATCGCAGCATATTTATAGTTAGATTGATAATATAATTTATAACCAATATGATAGCAATCTGATGCTGATAATGTTTGACTTTAAATATATTGAATTATTATTAATTTTAAATGAATTGTTAATAAAAAAATTAATTAATTAATTACTTATAATATTTATCAAGTAATTGACCATTTGCAATATTTGTAACATTCATATTGTACGTATCCTGTAGACGATATAATCCTAAAGATACTCCAATTAAATCGTTATCAGTTGGATATGATGCATTTTTTTGATAATTTGTTATATTTTTCACAATTTCTATAATATATTTAAAAATTTTGAATAAATATTCTATATCTTTATGTAAAATTTACTTACTCGGTCCAATTGTATCATATAATAATTTTTCAACTATTTTCTTCTTTTGTATTAAATGATTGGTTTCCACAAATTTATTAATAGCATCATGCATTGTATTTTGTATTAAACTTTTGTTTTGATTTTGTAATTTTACTAATTCACTATAAATTAAATTTCATATTTTAATAATTTTGTGTATAAAATAAAATTGAAATATGTAATATAAATAAGGTAATTCTAGGCAATAATAATAAGACATGCTCACTAATTCGTTAAAATAAAAATTCTAATTGATTTGCTAATCAATTCAAGAATATAATTATCAAAAAATGTCCTTATTTATTTGAAATTTAACATATTTTTTATCTTCCTCTTAATATACTTAAATCCATAATCCATATCTATGATTAGACGTCAAAAATCAGTAAAGGAAAAAATATAATATGATCATCACACTAAATTTACATATATCAAAAATGTGCTTTGAAAACTATAATTAAAAACTAAAATTAGATACTCCAAAGCACATCTACAATTTAATAATTACAAATTTATAATTTACATATGTATATAAAATTTATTTTTTAAATTCTTAATTATACCTTTTCAAATGTTGAATTCTATTCTCTGATTTTATTATATAATTTTCTAAGTTTTCTAATAAATATGATTCAGTATGGAAAATTTTTTCAAATGCTGTAATTGATGTATGGAAGTCATCACTTTGGGTAATTACATAAATTATATTTATATATATAATTAAAATTATATACATTGATTTTATTATCATTTTATTAAATTTCTTTAAATTGTTAAAAGCTAAAAATTTTAATTTTGTCCGTTAAAAGTTTTTACTAGAAAAATTAAATGTTCTCAAAGAACCGGAAATATTAAACTTCCTATTATAATCAACTGTAACTTTTGTAGTAATTTTTGATGTATATTCAACAAAACTATTTTGAACACTAAATTTGTGTTGTATAGAAAGTTCGTTGAAATGTAAATTTATCCAAACAGATTATCAAAAAATTTCTAATATAAATTAGATAATTTTTTTATTATTGTGAGATTGTAAAAGAAAGAATTTGAATAAAAACTTGTTTAGCTGGTCAAGAGATTCTTGAACTTATCAGTCCCTTCCTATTAAATATTTATATCGCATTTATTATTAAAACTATTGATTTTGTAGTATAATATGAAATGCGAATTTTATTAGCTATATAACAAAAAAAATTAGTTTTTTGAATTCTTTTAGATACCAAAATTAATTATCATTTTTTTTAATTACTCTCTATTTTATATTATATTAAATCAACATTTATTTTACAAATGTTTATGTGTCATCGATTTCAAGAATTCAATTAAGTAGGTACTAATATTAATTCATAAGTTATGAAAATTAGTTAATTAAAATTTATATACAAATATCATAACGTGTAACACGGATGTCAAGGGAGCATGTTGTAAGCTTCCTAAAAAGTATTATAAATAATTTTACTAAATTTTCATAATTACACCAAAGAATTTTTAATTATATAATATTAAATATTAAATACCATATTAATATTTTTATATTAATACAATAATAATCGATATAAATATTTGAATCTTAAAAAAATAAATTTCAATTGATTTAAATAATATCAAACTGATAATTATGATAACAAATTTAATATTCGATTTAATTTTAACGGGTGAAGTTGTGTCATTTCCAACTAAAGTGAATAAAATAATCAGAAAATTAAATTGATGGTTCTAATATGATTATATGTATTCCAATTAATTTTGAATAATTATTAATTAAATTTATTAGATTATTTCCTGTGATAAAATGAACTAACTCTATTACGATATAAATCAAAATAATCTCATAAATAAATAGTATTTTAAATTATATATTAAATTAATTGATTATATTAAACTATATTTAATATTATTCTGTAATTAAAAAGTTAATTTAAAAATGTAATATGTTAATTTTATTGATTTTTATTTATTTATTATTCATATGTTTACTAAAAAATATTTATATTATAAAACTTATAATTATGATTTATTTATGAAGGTAATTAGATATAAAGATCGTCTTGAATTATTTCACATGGTCTTTTAAATTCTTGATGTTTGTCACGAATATATTTATTAGCAACTGTGCAATAAAAAAAATATAATTATTTAATTAATATTGAAATTTCTAATAAATATTCAATATTTACTCCATTTTGATCCGCTTAATACAGGACAATCACCATGCAACATTCTTAAATCTTGTTTACCACTAGCATGAAGATTATACCAAAATGCAGCATTACCTTTTTCAGGTTTTAATACGGTTTCAAAAAATGGAAATACTGTTTCTCCCCCAACAATATCATTCAACTGGAAAATATAATGAAAATTGAAGAATATATATATATTTTAATTTCACAAATATAATTTACAAAAATTAAAGCCGTTGCAATACGATTTCCTTTATGATAGTCCATAAAGTTTCCAGTACTCTGCAAAAAAAATAATAAATGTATATAATGTAAATGAAATTTTCATAAAATATTTTATCCACAAAGGAAAATCGTACATGTTTATCCGGTACAAGTAAATCAAAATGTGGTTGTAAAAATTTACCAGTATTAAATCTTGAAATTTGTAATATCTCACTTTCATTCATATCTAAAGCTGTTATATCTGCAATTCTTTGATCTAAAATTGATAACAAAGTATGATTTGTATCTTTTGAAATTGTAAATTTTTTTATTGTTTTGAAATCATCATCTGGGAAATTAAATTCATAATTCGTTAAATTTTTTAAAATTTCAATTTCTTCATCTGAAATGATATCATGAGCAATAATAATAATTGGATCATAATTAATTTCTTCAATTTTAAATGGTGCTAATTTTAAAAATGGATGATTATCTTTTAAATATGTACAAATTAAATATTTATCATATTTTGATATTCTTTTTAATTCGCCATTACATGTTTTTTCGAAAGTATTTTTATTAGCAATTGTACTACTATCCATAGTACTATATATATCAGTAACAGTTGACCATTTACCATTTGATATATTATTATTAATATTTCTATCATTTATTTTCATTTCAATATAATTAATATTTTTATAAATATGTTCTAATGATGGATTTAATACAAATGCTTCTTTCGATTGTTCTAATGCTTCTTCAAAGTTCCCTGTAATTAGAATTGAATTTTTATATTTGACTAAATGATTTTTTTTTTGAAAATTTTACCTAATTGAAGATTACACCATGATAATAAATCTAAAATATTTTCTTTCCGTAACATAATATTTTTATCATTATAACGTTTTAATGATTCATTTAACCATTTTTTAGCTAAAGTAAAGTTTGATTCTTTAATTAAATTACGTCCAATTTCAAAACAATCAATGGCTGAAAATGATTCACTGGGAAATTTGAATTTATATTATTATATTCATAATAATTTATATTAGAATTTCATATTTTATTATTTACCCAAATTGTATTCCATCTAAATTACCACTTGCAATCTCTTTAACGGACAAATGATATTCATGCTGAAGTTCAATTAAATTTAAAATCGATTTTCTTAATTCATTCTCACTTGGAAAATATCCTTTAATCGATTGTTTTGTTATATTTTGGACATATTCTTTTAAAAATATAAAAAATTTATTATTTTCATAAATTTAAATTTTATAATTAAATCATTTTATATACCAATTCCGCCATCATATTGTAATATATTTTCAATATGTTTCCAATCAATAGTTAATCGTTTTGTTAATAGATAAGCATTTATTGGATTTGATAAATATTGAACAATATTTTGTTCAGCATTTTTATGTTCTTCCTTATAAAAATTTAAATTACTACATTAAAATAAAAATCAATTAAATTCTATAATAAATTTAACATTTAAATAATATTCAAAATATTTGTAATTTTACCTTTTTAAATTTGTTATTTGATTTTCTAAATGTTTAATATATCCTTCTAAATTTGCCATTAATATGATTTCAGCATAATGCATTTCATTTGTTTTAAAATTATTATCAATAACATCAGATTTAATGAATATTCGTAAAAATATTATTTGTATGATGAGCAGATAGTAGAAAAAATTACTCCAATTCGGTAACATATTTTATTGCTTAGTGAAATATATTTCCAAATGTCTGTTGAAAGTATATAATTTTGAATAAAAATGCAAGAAAATTAATGCAATATTATTTTAATGATTGATTTTTTATTTAAATTAATTTTATGAGAAATATTTAGATAATTTATTCAAAAAACAAAAAACTTTTGAGTTCATTGCTTCTATTTGTGAACTATAGTATTTCGTGTTAATGAACTTGAAAAAACAAATATTTTTTAATTAATTGTATAAAATTAAAACAAAAATATTATACTTTTTGAAGTAAAAGTAAAAATTTAAGTATATTTTTTATTAACAAAAATGAAATGTTAGTGAAATTGAAATGAAATTTAAAATAAACAATAATTACTTACTTCATAAAAAAGTATAAGAAAAATGAATTTTATAATATCATTAATATTACACAAAATATTTAAGTTATTCATGTATTTTATGGGTCTTACTTTCAAAATTTTACAATTATTTATTTAACTGATTCGTTTAATTTTATTTATAAAATATATTAAAAACCATTTCTACTTATATTTCCAGCTTGTATCAAACGAAAGAAGTTTTATGACTGTTTACCGATTAATTTTCTGAAGATTCTGAACGATACAGAAAAAAAATTCTTTCTTGTTAGACAAACCAACAAGAAGAAGGAATAACAATAATGTATATTATAACAAAAATCTAAAATAAATTTCACAAACAAAACTGGCATAATAAAATTGAAAACCAAAAGATAACTGGAATCAACTATTGGCCCTTTTTGTTTACCACTTTTTTAACCAGTTTTTCTTTTTGTTTCCAAATTTTTAGTGTCTTTTACTACACGTTTATGTCGTATTTTCAGTAACTTTTCGACAAACTATCAAATTGAAAATGATGTTCTGAAATATTAAATAGTCGTAGAGCAAAGTAGTAATTCATTCAATAATTTTACGATTAAGGTCTTGAAGGTTTCTCGCTACCTTTAATTCATATTTTATAAAAGACAATCTCGAAAGCAAAAATATATTTTTGAACATGGAAATTTATATTTTACATAAAGATATTTAACCTATACTAATTTAAGTAGATAGATGCATATTTTAATATAATATTTCTTGATGATTGAGTTATTTCCTTTCTTCAATTATCTTTTCAAATCAATTATATATTTCGAATGGAATCTAGTTGAGCTGTTGAGGAATAGTACAACACAAAAAATCCTTTGATTGGACAACTATAAGATACATAAACCATAAACAGTGGTAATAGTAAATATAATAATTATTTTATAAAATCAAAAATAATTACTACAAATTTTAATGATTTAACTGAAAAATAAAAATTCATTTCCAATTGACATTGAATTTATTTCTTCATCAATTTAATAATCATAATTATGTTTTAATATTAAATAATAAAAATTTATACCTATTTATTTTCAAAATTTATAAGTATTAAATAATTCTGTAAATTTCTGTATTTCGTTTTTATTTTATTTATATTTTTGTACAATTTAAATATTAAATTACTATTTACTATTACATATAACAACTGCAGTTTAAAAAGGCTGCACAGTAGAATAACTTCACAATAATTGCATTCTTATGGGTGTTTCTAAATTGTATTGTACCCACTGTAAGTCATGATAGCAAATATTATGTAGTTCATATCTCTGTTATTGATTGTAATAGTACACATTTAAATATTCTTCTATATACATAGCTGCCGTGATACTTAACAAACGAAATGTGTACTAAGATATTTCTGTAATCAATAATTAACACGTTTATATCTATGCCAAACACAATATATATCTTTGATGCTATTCCTATTATCACCTGTGTTATAATTTTCTTTTTTTTGCAAATATTGATATTTTAAATAGCCTGGATATTGTGATATTTATTAATTTTATAACACTTGTGCCCATATGCCAAGATACTAAATACTTTCAATTTTAAAATATACTATCTACCAATAAGTTGTATACAAAATTATTCTATGATAAATAAGGACTTTTATATAAAAACTTTTCTAAAGTATACTGTTTTCTGTTTCTCAATAATGGCCAAAAAAATGACTTGTGAAAATACTGCAATATAACTGGAAAAACATTGTTTACAAATTTTTATTTATAATTATACTGACTTACTAATTATAATTATAAATAATGGTAAACAATTTTTTTTATAATACATAAATACTTATAAAAAATATATATTCTCTATAAAAATTTAAAACTATGACAATATAAAAATTATTCCTTTCAGTATATTTTAAAATTTTCACGGAAAAAGATATGAATTTTCAAAATATTTTAAATATATTTTTAATATTAATTTTCAATTTTATAAAATTAATAAATGCATCTGCATATAATTTTGATTGGAATAAATTATATCAAATAACGAAAAATTTTCAAGAAATTTATAATTTTTCAACAATTGCAATTTATAAAAATAATATTAATTACAATATTGAAAATATTGAACAAAAAATTTTATTAAATTTAAATACTAGTTTATTAATATTAGAAGATAATACAAATATAGCAATACGAAAATTTGTGAATAATGATAAAATATTAACATTATCATTTTTTAATTCAATTATTGATTGTAATTTAACAACAACATCATTATCATTACGTGGTATACGTAATTCAAAAATATTAATTATATTTATTGAAAAAATTGATAATATTGATAGTGTATCTGATTTTTTTTTAAATAAAGCCTGGTATCATGGTTTTATGAATATTTTAGTAATATTTAATTATAATAATTATATAGATATATTTGGTTATATTATATTTCCAATGTTTTTATTAATAAATCAAACAAAATTTAATAATAACGAAATGTTTCCAAATCGTATAAGAAATTTAAATGGTTTAATTGTCCAAACACCAATACAAATTGATCAACCAAGAATATTTACATATTTAAATGATAAAAATGAAATTAAATATGGTGGTGTTGCTGGTCATTTAATATCAAATTTTTTTAAATATTTAAATGGTACATTAAAACCAATGATTTTTGATAATATCTCAAAATATATTGATATGGATACAACATTAGATATGTTACATAATAGAAAAATATTTATATCAGCACATTTATATGGTATGATAGATAGAGATGTATTTTCAGTTAGTTTTCCTTGTGTAATGGTTAGGTTATGTTTAATGGCACCAATTCAACAACAAATTGAAGATTATATGTTTTTATATTTACCATTTAATTATAATGTTTGGTTAATAATTATATTTTTGATTATATATTTAACATTAATAATATGTTTAACATTTAAATATATTGATAAAAAATTTGTTTTTGGTGAAAAATTATGTAATATTATTTGTGGTATTATGTATATACCATTGCCAATACAAAAATTTTATTATACAAAAATTAATTTATTATTTAATCTACAAATATTACTATTGGGTTTTATATTATCAAATTTTTATTCATCAACATTAACAAGTTTATTAACAACAATTATATTTGGTAAACAAATTGAAACAATTGATGATTTTATAAATGCCCAAATACCAATAATGACTATTAAATATGAATTAAATAATATACTTAGAGATCAATATTATCCAGATGAATTTCGTCGTTTATTAATTGGTGTTAGTGTTATTGATTTTTTTGAACATCGTGATTCATTAAATATAACATATGCATATCCAGTTGCTGAGGATCAATGGAATTATTTAAAATATCAACAAAGACATTTACGTCGAAAATTATTTCATTTAACTACAACATGTTTCAAAAGTCAATATTTAGGATATCCAATGTATTTTGATACACCATTTTTATCATTATTAAATAGGTTTATATTAAGATGCAGTCAATTTGGATTAATTGATAAATGGGAAAAACAAATAATTGATGATAGTAAAAATGCTGGTCTATTAAATAAAATTGAAACCGTTCAATCAGAACAACAATTTCAACAATTAGGTGTTGATCATTTACGTTTAGGCTGGTCAATTTGGATATGTGGAATTATTATAAGTATATGTTGTTTTATGCTGGAGCATTTACGTTTTAAAATTATATTTAAAAAACAAATATTTATAAGATTTTGGATAAATTTATGGAATCAATTTTGGTATAAATTTAGGACACTTTAAAATAAATAAATTATTAATTATGAAATAATATATATAGTGAATTGTGTTAATTAATGATAATTAAAAATAAATGATTTATAAATAAAATTTTAATTGTATATTTAATATGTAATTTATAGAATTTAAGTGTTAAAATAAAAAAATAATAATATTAATAAAGGTTTTCCCACATTAAAAGAAATTTATGTTTGTAAATTGCTAAAAAAATATGGAAAAGAAAACAAGTAAATGTGCCACTCTTAACATAATAATTAACTAATATTTTCTAATTAAATATTTACCATTTTTGTGCTTATAACTTATCAGATATTTCATATTTAACAATAAACAATTTAATTATATTTTACCATGCAAAGTTACAGTTTTATGGTTTTTCTTTTTATTTTATGCTCATAATTATTGTACATACATATTTATGTACTTAATATAAGTAAATAAAATTTATAAAATATTTTTAAATCTTTAAATGGAGAAATTTATGCTTTGAATTTAATTCAAAAAATTCAGTAGAAATAAGTAACAACAAACAATATTAAAAATAATATTCATGTAATTTAAATTTTAGAATATTTTTTTTATGAAATAGAAAACAGTATATTTTTATAATTGCATACTTTTAGGCAAATAAAAAAATAATTTAATGAATTTCTCTCTTTCTCTTTTTAAAATTTCATATCAATCATTGTTAAATTAAAATTATATTTTGTTTATGAAGACTATTTTCAATCAATTTATTTTATAAATAAAAAAAATATTTAATAATTAAAAAAAAAAAATTTGTTGAATAGAAATCTTTAAAAAAATATTGGTTCACTAGTAAATGGTGTTCACAAATTCCATTCTCTATAAGAATTGAGGTATTACATGGTACTGTGTATACAAAGTTTTAACAGCTGGATGCACTCAACTACAATTTTTTATAAATTGAATTTATTCTTTAATGTTAGAGGGATATAAAATGCTTAAACTACTAACAAAAAATATATATACTATATTTGAATTAATGAATGAATGATCATTTTTCAATATTGAAAATACTAGTCATAATTTTCACAATTTTTTATTTAATTTAAGAAAAGGTTTTCGAAAGTGTTCATCTATCTTTTACTTTATAATCGTGTTTTTTTTTTCAAAAGTATATTTAATTATAACCCTTTTAAGTTCAACATGATATTAAACAAGTACTTTTTTTTTAACAAATTCTAATAGTTTACCTGAAATAATGTGAACAAATACGTGTAAACATTTTATCAGATAAAATAAAATTTTCTTTTACAAAATTAAATGGAAAAAATTATTGTCTGTAAAGAAATTACTGAAATTACTGAAAAGAAAATTATTCAGTTAAAAGTTCAGAAAAAAAATTTATTATTCAAATATAATACATTTTTCTTTTTAAAGAAAAATAATATTTTCAATTAAGATAAAAAATATTTTGGGTATCAAATAAAGCCAGAATTAAATCTACTAAGGTAAGAAGACAAATGTAATTGTAACTTTAATCCGATAGAGCTAGAAATTTCATCAAATGTCGATAATAATATGCTATGTATTTTTCTGATTAATGATTTTTTATTAATTGTAAGCTTTGTAACGATGTAAAGAAATATGAAAAATCTGATACAAAAAAAATTTCAATAATGTATTTATGTAGAATGTTAAACTAACACAGAAATTTATACCTTCGCAAACTTATTATGTGCAGTTCAACTCCACCTTAAAAATAACTACAAAAATTTAAAATATAAATGTGGTTTACATAAATATATACCTATAGTATTTAAACTATGCTAATTAATTTAATTTTTCTATAATATTCAAATAGAAAAAGCGCATTTCTTCTATATAAAAAAAGAAAAGAAAACAGTAGAGAAATAAAAGTAGAAGTTATATGTTAGAATTTACTAAGTATACACTATATGTATACTCGTCCATATATATGTACATCAAATACCTAATATAAATTATGATAATTTTTTTTCCGGTATTATTTTTCTAACTATAATAATAACTATTAGTAAATATTTGTAATATAATTCCAAAAGATGCTATCAATTATGTTTATATTATTATTTAAAGAAATTCTTCTTAAACGTAAATAAGTATACTTACATATAGAATTTAAATTTCTATAATACTATACAAACCGTCATCCATGCTTTATATATTATTATGTTTATTAATTCATTGGCACAACACGTTATAATTTTAATAGGTTCTCTCTTCTTTTTCTTTAAACCATTTTATGTACATATATATATATATATATATAGTTCATTTTGGTATACCATTTATTTATGTATATATATAAAAAAGAATGAAGACTAAAAAAAAAATATACCTGTAACTTGATGTACCTGCTTTGCTTTTTTTTTTAACTTCATTTTATTTTATTTTTACTTCTTTTTTGAATTTCGATACAAATTTTCTTAACCAAAGTTGTTGAAAAAAACATATAGTAATATATATAATAAATTTTACAAAATTTATATACAAGAAATACCAAAAAAAAATAAATAAATAACAACCACAACAAAACTCAACGATATTATATACATTCAGCATGATTGTTTGGAAATTCAATTTCAGTTTTTATTTTAGCTATTATAAATTCTTTTTTTTTTTGCTGTTGCTTCTTTTGGTTCTGTTTTTGTTGTGTCGAAAATAATATTTTTTTTTTTTTTTATTTTTAAACTCCAAGATCAAGTACAAAATTTCAGTATTTTCGGAGACAGCTGTTGGTTATGTTGGTTTAAAAAAATTCATCTCCTGTGAAATTAAAAAATATAATAAATTATATACCAGAAAAATAAATTATCACACGCGAAAAATTCTATTTAATTTGGTGAATTCTCTTTGATAAAAATAAAAATATATTTAGATATTTCTTGACAGTAATTTTATTTAGAAAAAACAAAAATGTAAATTAAATTTATGAAAAAAAATAAGTAATGTTCATAAAATAAATAAAAAAAATTTAGAAAAAAGAAATATTTAATTTAAATTTATTTTGTTAAATCTTTTTTTAATAAGTGATTTTTTATGTTGTAACAAATAAAGAATTAGTTTAAATAAATATTCTTATTATTTTTTAAATAAATATTTATATACATAATATATATATATATATATTTAAATATGAAGTTAAATTTACAAATTTGTATATTGATATGTTCAATTGGTTTTATATTAACACAAACAAAATCAAAATTTCCTGGTAAATTTCAAGCTTATATGCAAGAAAAAGTATTAGCTAAAGATAATGGTAGTCCAATAAAAAATTTCTTTGGTGCATTTAATAGAAATCGTGATAGTCCACCGCCAAGACATGATACACCAACAACAGCATGTACATGCAGTAAGTTTTATTTTATATAAATATACGAGTATACAAAAATTAAATTAAAGTTTTGAATTTTAAATTTTAAATTTCATGAAAATAAAATAGTTAAATATTTTTTTACAATATTTCAATATCCTCTTATATTAATTGAAAAAGACATAATTAAAAATATTGACATTTCAACCTATTTTTTTTTTTTGTGTATATAAAACTAATTAAATGTTAATAATGATATTTTTTCATAATCGCTTTCGCTTTTCCGGCTTTGTATATTGTAATAAAGTAAAATTATTTTATATAATTAGTAAATAAACTTTTTACTTTTTTATGTGACTTGTAAGTTCAATCTTTAATACAATTAAATGTAATTTAATTATATTTCACACTGTTTTGTTTTTTCTTCATAAAAAAAAACAAACTTTTCTTTTTCATTTTCTTAAATTATATTATAAATAAATATTTTAATTTTTTAAATAAAATATTCGAATACCTTTCTTTCTTTTGCGATCAACAAATCCAAAAAGAAAAAACATTACATTTAAAAAAAGTAATTACTTTTGTTCTACATTCCATTTTTCACTTTTTACCATTTATAATTAATTTCATTTTTGTGTGTTTTTTTATATGTATAATTAAGGATTTAATTAAACTTTTAAATTATTATAATTTTTGATATATAAAAAAAATATCAATATGAAGAAAACCGGAATGAACTTAATATCTTTTTATTTGTTGCACGGAGAAATTATTACTTTTTAAATTTCGGGGTCATTTTATATGTTCATCATTAAAATTAAGTACTTTCTTCAATAAATTGGATTTAAATGCCGATAAGTATAAGATACATAATACAATTTACTCCCCTAAATATATTTTTAAATTAAGATTTTTATGATTTTTTGGGGAATCGCTGACTCATTACTATAGCAAGAAAGTCGTTTATTTTTTTTTTTAATATTACCATACATAAATGGTTACTGCTTCTAAAATTTTCACTGCAGTACATGGAAGAGTAAGGATAATGACAGGATTTGGATTTATCATAATTATTTTATTTTGAATTTCATATGTAACAAAAAAATTTTTCGATATTATCTTTTTTCGATAATGAATGATTTATGAAATAGTTGGGAAAATAAACGATTAATTTGTAAAATATTATTCAGAAATTTCAATGTTCTTATGAAATTTATATAACATTATTTTCTATTCTTTCTAACTTATAAATATTATATTTTATATTCTGTTCATGAAAGCAGTAACTTTTACACTGACAACGTTTTAATAAAACCAAAATTCTAATAACAAAAGTATAAAAAAAATTACTTTTTTGAATATAAAAATTTAAAAAAAAAAATTACCTTAAACTTGAAAATTATAAAATGAATTTAATTTGTGATTAAAATGTTCAAATTATTATTGTTATATTAAAACAGTCTTTATTATTTTTATATTATTTATGTAGGGTGTGGAGAACGTAACGATGAGTCACGTATCGTAGGAGGACAAGACGCTGGTGTTAATGAATTTCCATGGATGGCACGTTTAAGTTATTTTAATAGATTTTATTGTGGTGGAACATTAATAAATGATCGTTATGTTTTAACAGCAGCTCATTGCGTCAAAGGGTTTGTAAAAATATTATCATAATATTTACGTTAAAAAAAATGACTTCAGGGATATTTTTATTTTATTTAGTTTTTTTTTTTTTTGTAATTTGAAGAGTGACACAGAAATTAAGAATTTCTTTGTCTGCCAAAAATAATAAAAAAAAAAATGATAAAAAGGCAAACAAATTCTTTTTTTTTAAATTAAAATTAAAAAGGATAAAAAAATTTAAAACATAAAAAAATAATGTTATTACCTTGTTATTTTATATTTTTGGTTAATTTTATCATTTTTTATTTCTTCTTCTTAAATTTAAGGCGCGAATCTTTTATTTTTCATTTATATTTTTTTCCATTTTGCAAAAGTTATATACAGGGGGTGACATGCTTTTTATTGGTACATATTTATAATTTTAATGACTCAATTGTAGTGTATAGTAAAATGTGAAGATGAACAAAAACTCACTTAAAAATTCACTTAGAAGTCAACTTTTATTTACCACCCTGTATTTCTGATACGATTACGAATTGTTGAAAATATTTGTCAATTTTATCGATTCGAAAAAAAAAATTGATGATTTCTGTCTGTTAGAAGCTTTTAAGCCAAAAAAAAACAACAAAAATTTACGAAATATTTTTTTTTTCTTTATTTATTTCATTTCAATATCAACGACCGATAAAATGCAGAAAAGTCTCCAAAACCAGTTGGGGTGAGGTCGTCTAACTCTTCTTTTTTTTTATTATTATTTTGTTGTTTTTGCATAAAATTAAATTTATATTACATTTATTTATTTATATTTTTTTTGATGTTATAAACCTAATTAAAAAATACTGATATATTTTTTTTGAAAATGTTTTAGTGCCGCCAAAAAATTTAATCAAATAAAATCTTATTTATTACTTTCATTTTTTTTTCTCTCTTCTTTTTGTTACAATTCCTTTTTTTACAAAGCCTTTTTATGTAGGTTTTTAAATTCTGTTAAAACTTTGTTTTTTATGTGTTTTTTTTTTTTGGGTCGAAGTCTCCAAAAATAGAAATTCCAGTTAAAAATGATAACATAAAATAAAAAATAAATAAACAGGAACATTTCTATATAAAATAAAATAATTGTAATTTTTAAAGAATCATTAAAAATTTCATTTCTGAATAATATAATAATAAATTAATTATTTTTGTTCATATTTAAATAAAATTCGTTGTAATTTTGTTGCTATATGTTTCTATATTTGAAATTTTAAGCTTTTGTTTTAGAATATTGCAATCCTTAACCATTTTTCATATCAATTTTTAAGATATCAATTTAAATAATTAATTAGCTAATTTCATTAAAATGAAAAACTCTTATAGAATAATAAAATTTTTAGGGTTCTATGTATAAAAAAAGTGAAATATTAATCAATTTTTGTTTTACATACATTTTACTACTTATAAATTATAAAATATGTCAACAAATCACATTAATAATTTTATGTAATAATGAAATTTACGCTTTGCCATAAGTAATCATTTTCAAAGTAATTTTATTAAAAAAAAATTAACTTAAAATATTTTTTTTTTTTTTGGAAATTATTCAAGTGACTTGACCTGGTTTCAAAATATCTTAAATAAATAAGCTTTGTGAATCCCTTTAAATATATTTAACATTATATACAATTTTAAAAACAAAATTACTTTTCATTCTTGGTAAAATTAAAAAAGAATTTTTTTTGTGATATTTACAATATAAAATTAAGTATAATTTACCATTATACAAAATCAACATGAACATTAAATCATATTAAGGGCATGGTAAACAAAAATCATATAACAACATAATTTTCAAAAATAATAATAAAAAAAATCTCTTATTATTCTACAATTTTTTTATAAATTGTTTTTTAATTTAAAGGGAAATTTAAAGATTTCAAATGAAAGAGAAAAAAATTAAATTATTTTTCGATTTATTTATAATTATTTTTTAGAAAGTGGATATTTAATTTTAACCAAACAAAACAAAAATATAAAACTTTCTCATCAAAATTGTAATTATTCACTTTGTGAATATGATTTTTAAAAAAAAATTTTGTAAGCGTAAAATAATTGTAATTATTGATTAATATAATTGCAATTAAATGAATTTTTATTTTTAGGTGCGGCACATTATATTGAAATTTAGTATAAGAATAGAAATTTTATTTATTTCACCAACGAACACAAAATTGGAAACTAAATTTTAATAGTTGCATTCATTTTCGTAATTACAAATTTAAATATTATATCCTTTATATTCCTCTTAAGACCTAAATCAAACTAAATTAATTTACAAAATTTCAAATAATTTATTAATTTTTTAAAGGTTCATGTGGTTTATGATTAAAGTAACATTTGGAGAACATAATCGATGTAATGATACTGATCGACCCGAAACACGATTTGTACTAAGAGCATTTTCACAACAATTTAGTTTTACTAATTTTGATAATGATATTGCATTATTACGACTAAATGATCGTGTACCAATAACAGAAAAAATTCGACCAATATGTTTACCAACACTTAATTCAGGTACATTATATAAAAATATTAAAAATAAATTAATAAATCAAATTTATAATTAATACTTGTATATAGTAAACCGTTATGTCGGAACAGTTGGTATTGCAACAGGATGGGGTACATTAAAGGAAGATGGTAAACCATCATGTTTATTACAAGAAGTTGAAATACCAGTTTTAGATAATACAATTTGTGCCCAAGAAACAAATTATACACAAAAAATGATTACAAATAATATGATGTGTGCTGGTTATCCAGGTGTTGGTCAAAAAGATTCTTGTCAGGTAAAAACAAATAATTAATTAATTATATATATATTATATACTTTTTCTATTGAATAGAAATAATTAATAGAATATAATTTAAAATAAAAACTGTATAATTTTTTAGGGAGATTCTGGTGGACCATTAGTAGCACAACGATCAGATCAACGATATGAACAAATTGGTATTGTATCTTGGGGTAATGGTTGTGCCCGACCACAGTATCCAGGTGTTTATACACGTGTTACACAATATGTTAATTGGATATTAGATAACTCAAGGGATGGATGTTTTTGTAATGAATAATATTTATATTATTATTATATATTTAATATTAAATTTTTAGTTGAACTAAATTAGTGATTTTCGTTTATAGTTATTTTTATAATTAGTAATATATTTTATAATTTAATTTTAGTAATTTTTAAAATATTTTTATGTAAAAAAAAAATTAATAAAAATTGTAATAAATTTTATAGATTTTTAAATTTATTTATTTTTTTTTACATTTATAATATTTATCCTTTAAATTTTATATAAAAAAGGAAAGCTATACTCAAGTAAGTAATTAAAATAATTAAGAAATATTATTATTCAATTACCTCTATTGATTTATTTATCTTAACAATAATATTAATTCACAAACATTAAATCAATATCCAATTCTAAATTTATTATTATAGTATAGTTGAAATTTAATATTTGTAATAATATTGAAAATTTTAATATGTTTAAACATCATGAACTGCTATATACGTAACAAAGAAATATACGATGCAATTAATTCTTCTTAATCATTATATTATTTCCTATAAAAAAAAAATCATACAAAAATTGAATACAGACATTTTCGAAGAAGCAAGAAACAATGATACTTTTTTCTGTGTAATTTATTACCATATCAAATGGAACTAAATAAATAACTGTGGAATAAATTATCATAAATTATTGTACTTAAGTGTGTATGTATATTTTCATAAAGGATAATAAATAATATATACTTACTCTTATTACCATTAAGTATATAATATCAAAGAAACTAAAAGATAAACGATTTTCTCTTCAAAATTTCAAACTTTCTTTATTACTATCATAATATTTACTTATGCAAATAATTTTTTTTTATAAGGAATTCAATATATTTATATTATTATTTCATTGTCAATGATTTGAAGTAAATATCTTTTGCAACACAAAATTAAATTCCAAAATCTTCTATAATATTAGCATAATTTATATATAAAATAAAATGCAGTATAAAAGATACTGCAAAAATATGATATTCTTTTGAAGTTTTAAGTTCTTTTGAAGTTTTAGTGTAATCTAAAATAGGTACAAATAATATTGTACTTAAAATTTCTCAAAATTACCTGAAAAATTGAACTAAAAAGAATTTCATAAGATTTTCCATAAAATTTATTATACTTTTAGTAAAATACATATATTACATTTTGTCGTTTACACTATTTGAATTTATTTTTTCTAAGTTTCTTTTGTGGAGTATGAAATAAGGAAGGACTGTAATTTTAATTTTACTTATTTGCAGGTGAGCTATGCTATTTCAATATACATATGTATATAATTTGCAACAGAAAAACTTGTAATTACAAGGAATTTTGAGTCCTTCAAAGTTTCAAAATACAAACTCACTGATTCTTTTTAATTTTTTGATATAAGTAAAATAATATAGTATATGATCTATTCAATTTAATAAATTTTTTCTTAAAAATACCAAACTTTTGATTAATATAAAAATTTATATAAATTAAACACCAAAGATCAAAGAATTTTATTTATTTATTTTATGTATTCATACTTTTTAAACTTCTTAATCACGTCCATCGACATATAAGTATATAATTTAATCCACATCCGAATTGATTGCACTTCTCGTCTATTCCAATGTTGACGTGTATAACATAAAAATAAATAAAAAATACTTAATAATATTCAATAGACAAACTATGTACATATAGCTATGTATAAACGAAAAGAAATCATGAAATCATGACTGTAACCGCCAACCACGCACGATGCAAAAGTTGCGATTACCAAAAAACAACTTTACAGTCAAATGCACTCTGAGTCTCTTTAAAAGGCATCTATAACTATAATAACGAACGATTGGTTTAGAGTGCCATTGAATTAAAATACCTGATCTGAATATTATGCTGCATTTATTGTATATATTGCATAACTGTTAAATATTGCAGTCTTATTTGCAATGCAAATATATATAAAATATAACATATAGGTATATGTATTATATATAAAAACGTACATAGAGAACATTGACATTTAAGACAGTTGCCTGTAACTGGAAAATAAATCTCGACCTATTATTTTTTATGATATTTTTTAAAGATAATTTCGCATATACGAATACGAGTACATAATATAGAAATTATGTAATGTATTTATATTTTATACCAATATTAATATATTAATAGAAATAATTATTATTGATTTATAATAATTTTAGAATTATAGATAAGTGAATTATGTCAAAATTACAGCATAAATAATCCTCGAAATTTAATAAAAATTTCCTTTCGTTATATACCATACGTTATATGTATATATAAATATAGTTAGACAATTTGCCTGACAAATTCATAAAATTAATTTAAATTTTTAAAAAGGTAATATCAATATGTATAGCTAAATAATAAAAATGGCCTTACAACTTGACTGGTATGTATATAGAAGATGAAGAACACTTAAAAATATTATAAAGATTTTTTGACCACTCACTATTAATTCTAAATTATTAATTCCCATAAAATTCTTAAGTATTAATTTCCATAAAATATATTTCGAATATTTTCAACCTTAATTCCACTAAAACTAAAACTATATTTTACAATTAACAATTCAATATAGCTATTTATTCAAAATTTATTTAAAATATCAAATCAATTATGTTCATTTTTCGAAATATATTTTCGAATACAATTTATATTCATATAAATTATTTATATTGCATATTTCTTGGTGTCATATTTGTATCAAGTTTAAAATTTTTAAAAATGTATCTAAACATTTTAGAGTATTATTTTTTTATTATTTCAAATAAAGTTATTAATATTTTCTAAAGTTTTAAATTATATTTAGTAAAAAAGTAATAAATTAAATTTTTTTTTTGTAGAAATTAATTATTAACAATGTATATAAAATGAAATTATTTAATTATTATTTCTGTTGTTAAATTCTTGCTATTAAAGTCAATTTTACAATAAATCAAAAAAAAAAATGTAAGTGCAAATTTCCTAATGAAAATTACTAATTATTCTGACTAAAAAAGCAAATTAATTTGATATTACGACAACAAAAGTATATTAGCAAATTGATCATTAATGTTTCCAGTCAATAATATTATACCACTATACATAAAAATAAATTTAATATAAATTTTCAATTAATTTTTATCTGTTCTCTTATATTTTTAGGTTAATCTATCTTATGTTTATATATTAAATCTATTTCATAGACACAAAACTGTTTTTTTTTCATTTATTCCGGTGAACATGTTTTATAATGAGAATTCTATATCAATAAATTTTCTATTATAATATAAATTAAATTAAAGTATTTCCAGTAAGGTATTTACATTAATTCATTTAAATCTTTTCTTATGAAATTTTTTTGACATGCTAATATTAATATTTATTTATGTATTTATTTATTCATTGCAAAATAAGATACCTAACCAAGGATAAACTTAAAATTATTTACTAATTTTATATATCTACTAATATCATTTTTATATATATTTTAAAATTCGCACTTTTACAAATCATTAAAATAAATTTAAAATATAAATTTTTGTTTAGTTTAGTTTTGCGATGACCTACTAAAAATATGTAATTTAACTATTTAACACTGTCATAAATAAATCATTTACATAACATATGTATGTATGCATAAATAAGAATTTAATGCATCATTGACTTTAATTTAAGTCTTTTATTTTTCTGACAGTTTCATAAAACAATAAAAAAATATTTTGTATAAAAAAGTCTTAATTTAGTCAAAAAAAAAAAACTATCAAAATTATATTTTTTGTAATATGAAATTAGTTTTGATGAACAAGTTAGTTGAATGAATTTTATGATAACTTCCTTTTCCTAATCTGTTTAAATTTAATATAAGAAATTTTTTTTTTTGGATTTTGAAGTGCTAAAGTCCATAAGGTAGTAAAATTCTGTTCGATAACACGATTTTCTATAATTAATTTCCTGAAAAATAATATGTATATGTATACGAAATTTCAAGATAACTTATTAATGTCTAAAATATTATTGAAATATTACTTTTAAACCGAATTACTATTTTATATTTAGCAATAATATTTTTATTAATAATTAACAAAATATTTCCTTTTTAATAGATTTAATATGATATTATATAAATTAATGGCTTTTAATTGAATTTTAACTTTAATTTATTTTCAAATCTACCCGAATATATATATATATATATTTTTCTTGAAATCTAAACTTCTCTAAACTTATTACAATACTTACATGGAAAAAATACTTAATTTAAATATTATGGAAAAATTTGATTCAAAATTGAAGTTAATAATTTTTGATGCATACAAATCTATTTCATTAATTAATTATGCATTTGGACACCATTATAAAAAAAAACGAAAAATATTACATAAAAAAATACCAGAGGGAAAGAAGGTCATACAAGAGTATCTAACTAAATTTTTGTTATTTACGGTTTTTGTTTTCTTGAAAACTAAAAAAAAAACTATTACCTCAATATAATATATGGTCGTCAATTAAAGTGTATCAAAAATAAAATTATTGTGCTCAATTAAAAGTAATTATAAGGACCTATACATAGATATAATATATATTTTAATGAAATAATATTAAATAATTAAAATTATTTTATTACTTATAAACATATTTTATTACTCCATTGAGCAAAAACCGTAAATTTATAATTAAATTTCAAGGTTTTAGCTGCTGAAAATAATTTATAAATAAGATGAACATTACTTTATATTTTTATTATAAAAAAAAAAACAAAAAATCAATCATTGATTATGTATAAACTGGTATAATTTACAATAGCCCAAAAAAGATTTTTGCAATAAGAGCTAGTGAGATAGAAAAAAAACATTACCAAAGTTTAAAATTTTTGAAATCATTTTAAATTATATCATTCACAGATCACCCTTAAATATGGAAAAATGCGAAACCAATCTAACTAATTGATGAAAATTTAATAACTATCAGACTCTCTGTATAGTATAGGTAGACGATACTAATTTAACGATAAAATTCGATGATGATTATGCTACCAAAGATTATCAAATAAATCTATTTATCCAGTCCAGGCAACTGATGAAAATTTTTCAATCATAAATCCTTAATTTTTCTTTTTAAATAATTTAGATTATTTTTATAATTTTTTGATTTTCTTAACCAAATTTAAATTCGAATTTAATTTTAAATTAATTGTTAATATACTTAACGCTATATTATAAAAATATTGTTTTAATTAATTACTGATTACAATATCAATATCATATTTTTCATATCATATTCAAAGTTCATATTTTTTTTTAATATTTTTTGCATGATGATGCAATTTCAATTAAGAAATTTTAATAAAGACTTTTTTTTCTTCAATATTTCTATCTACAAGATAGTGTATGTATATATAATTTTGTAGAAGTTGCAATTTAAGGAAATCGAATTAACTGGATATTATGAAAGACAGGTTTTACTTCAATGATAGTTGTTGATGAGCTTATACAAATACTTATATAATGTATTAACGGTTTTTATATAATATAATGTATAGTAACCCTGAATAGATGTCAAGGCTGATTTGTTATTAATTTATGTGATATGAATGATTTAGATAATAAAATTTTTAAAAAAAAATTAATATTGTAATATTATAATCTGAAACTAAATTATTCAACATTGTACATATCGTTATCCTATTCGACATTGAATTCGACACACTTTTTTTTTACAACTTTTATTTAAATCGCATTTCCAATTGAATTTTTCTTTCTATTTAATTTCTAATTAATATTTTTGTTTTTCTTTACAATTATTCTGTGAAATTAAATAATTTTACTAATTAATATAATACACTTAATTAAAATAAAATTTTGCAACAACAAAAATTACATTATATGATGGTAATTGTCATTTTTAATTTACAATTTCTGGGTGTGCATAAAATATTAAATTAAATTATTTAATTACAAATAATTTTCAATTAATTTCTAATTAAGTATACGAAAAAAAAAATTCCCTATAATTGAATATCATCAATAAATAATTTATATATAATTTATAAACTTTAAATATTTAATTTAAAAACTTCCAATATTAAATATTATTACATCTTTCAAAGTTCCGAATAAAGAAATTACATTAATTTGGAGTAGTTTTTATATTATTAGTTATTACTACAGTTATTAATTACTATGAGATAACCGTTTTTTTTAAATCACTTAGTGAATTAATTTATAATCGTTTATTTAAAATATTTAATATAATTTAAATCTGGGGTCATTAAAAATTACCTGTTTATAGATCTAAGAAGATAATTTATAAATGTTTGTTTCAAAAAAAGGATATTCCTCTGACAAAATGATAATTTTCAATTAGAATTGAAAATTTTCAAATTTATAATAAATTATGTTATTTAATTATGCACATTATTACTGATTGTGATCTAAGATTTTCAAACAATTCATCGTTGGCCAATATTAAATAACTACACAAATATTTTTAACATATTTTAGAAGATAGAAAAACACTAAATTGCTTTTATATTTTAATGCATTATAACCCGAACATGTAACCATGGAATCAAATCTAAAAATTATATTATAAACTGTCAAATATAACACTGTCAATATTACGTGATGGTTAGGTTGTATCATTTACCAGAAACTTTGTTTTTGGAAATATGTAAATTACATACATATTTCTAATGCACAAATAATCATATATTACTTAATTATTAATAAAAGTTTATTGTTTATAGATCCACTTTATACGGTATAAAAAAAAATCAATGACAATTTAATAACAATTATGTACTTGATATTTTACAAAACAAAAATTAATATCATTTCTTACTAAAGTTAAAACTAAAATATTTGAAAAAGATCTTGAATTTTTTGATAGTTTTTTTTTATGTAATATTTATGTATAGTATAGTATACTTCTTAAAAATGAAAACGGAATTTTTTTGGAAGGACGACATGTAAACAATATAAAAAATATATACATATATGTACATAGTTAAAAGCATAAATTCAACCTGTAGAATAGAAAGTATTTTTACTTTTTCGTAGAAACATAGAAAGTATTATGGCTTTGGAAATAGAGAAATATTAAATTCAAGTTTATTTTATTTTTTTAAAAATATGTTGTTTTTACTGGTTTTTTTCTTTTTCGTTATATTTTTATAGAAAAGAATCTAAACCAGAAATTAATTATTATCTCTTTTCCAAAAAAAAAAAAATTATTTAACTTATTAATATATATACTTGTTATATCTATATACTTATGTATGAATTGCACGTGATTATTGTTTTTATGAAATATTATATATATATATATGTATATATATTATAATACTAAATTAATTAAAACCATAGGCATGACGCGGGCAAAACTATAGTATTTAAAACTTATTCTTATATTTAATTAACATAAAACCCTATTCGATAAAAGAATTCCAATAAAACAAACTACGTTTTACAATAATTATGTGTAAAATTTAATATAGGTTCAAATAAGCCTTTTTTTTACGAATTCCAGAAACTATGGTTAATCTTAAACATATACGCACCTGTATTTAAGTATGTGGAAAATATGTGAAATCCAAATCTTAACTAAATACATATGTATCTATCTATCCTAGAAATGTATACATATATTTGAAAATTTTCATATTACACAAATGATTATAATTATCATCATTAGCATATATTTTTTGAACACGTTTTTATAATTTGTATTAATATACATATTTTAAATTCTTATAAAATCCAACTAATTCAAAGAAATTCTTCTCATATACATATATACGAGATGATAAAGAACAGTAGTGGTATTACATTAAGTGATTTGTTACTATCAAATCAACTATCACATCTTACAAATTTCTTTGCAATATTTAAAATATTGCGATAGTTGATAGTCGCAAATCACTTTACACAATAACCCTGCAGATTTCTTTCACATTTATTTAAGTACTTAAAGTAACTGATGAATAATTTAATTTAAGATCAGTAAATTATAAAAAAATTCATATATTTATATTTAGTTCATATACCTATTATATTTATAATTCAATTATAAATTGGATAAAAATATATTTGAACATTGTACAAAACATATGATGGTATACATATAATATACTATTTAATACATATATAATAATAATTCAAGGAAAGGACATTTGTGTTACGAGTTGGATTACTCGTACATTATAAAACAGTATTGATGTTTTTGTTTTAATTTTTATATATGTATATTTTTAATTTTAAATACCAATATCATCATCTTGTTATGAAATTATTATTATGCTGATGATAATAATATAAATACATATAAGATATAATATTTATAATCCGATAAATTGTACGAGTATCTTATTTATGTTTTTAAGAAAAAACTAATATTATATAAATGAAGGTTAGTTTTCGTATGTAACTAATGATTTTTTCTAAGAATATGGATGATTCACTGCAAAATAGTTAAAATCTTTTTGCTAAATAATGACCTTATCAAAAATTATTGTTATATGAGAAATTTAAATATAAGAAAAATAGAAGTGCTACTTATATTCCCATGTTATTAAGCATACATAATCTTATATGGTGTGTATATTTCCTTATTTATACTTTTTCATTATTTTTAATATTATTAAATTTCAAATAATGAATTGATTGCTTTATTTTCAAATATTTATGTAAAGTTATAATTGTGAAATTATTATTATGTTATATTTCTATAATTAAATAAATATTACTTAGTTTAGTATCATTCAGAAAGCTTTATTTATTTGTACATATATTTATATTAATATTTTGGTATCACCTTGAACTTTAATTGTAACTTTTATTCCTTAATTAATTCGAATTAATTTTTTTTTTATAATTATTTATTTATTTTTATATAATGAAATAAACTATATGTATATATATTTTATATATTTAAATGCAAATTTCTTAACCGAAATTCATACTTGTAGAAAGTTTTAAGGGTAACTAAAATTGGTAATAATTGATAATCGGTTTCCTCTTTGTAAAAATTTTAATATTCTTTTCCTAGTTTTTAAAATCTAAATTTAGTATTTTGGATAAAAATATTTCAAACCAAAAAAAAAAACAAGTTTAATTTTTAATTTTTTTTTAATTTAAACAAATAACACATTTAATGCCATAGAAAATAAGCACTTTTGCTCTATGTTGTCAACTCTTCAAATTAAAAATCATAATGCTAAATTTCTATATACATATATGTATTATATTTATTATATTAGTATTTATGATTTCATGTAGCTTTAATTAAAGAATAATAAATTTAAGATTATATATGACGATAGTAAAAAGGGCTTCAAATTATTGTATGTGCAAAATTTATATTTACGTTAATTAAATTTTATAATTAATTTAAATTATTTTTAAATTGACTATTAGACTTCGCAAACTGGAATTTATCTTCTATTAATATATGTAGTTAATATTTTTCTGAAAAAAAAAAATATCAAGTTCAGTTTGATCAAGTTCAGAATATTTTATATACATATATATTTATATATTATGTTGATGTATAAAAATAACCGCAATAATACTTATCAACTGGACATCTATCATTAACATTCATAGCAATAACTAATCTAACATTGAATTAATTCCAGTTGTTTCTTTAGTTTGTTTGTTTCTTTTCGTTGTTGTTGTCTATATTTGACTTAGCTATGAATTTGACTAAAACAAAACATATTACATTTTTTTGAAATTATAATTTCGACAAAATTATTATATTTCCGAGCCGAAAGAAAAAAAACATAACAAACAAAAGCAAAAATAAATATTTTTATCTAAGAAAGTTAGGGTCATAAGTTTTTTATTTTGTGATAAAAAAAAATATTTTCAACATTTTTTTTTTGTATGGATAAAACAGGATTATAAATTACCTTGAACACAATATGTAAAAATAACTTATATTATAATATATATATAGATTTATTAATGCATATTAAGTTCTAATTAGTATATTATAGAATGTATATAGTAATTATAAAACTATTTTTGTAATATTCCTCCTATAGTAAATTCTTTTGCAAACCAGAATTACATATTATTGCAAATTCACAATATAAATATTATAATTTTGGATTCAATTCAACTAAATTATTTTGAAAATATAGATTATTTTATGGGTCTAATTAAATTAAATTAATAGAATATAGATAATAAATAGTTATGCATAATTTTTAAGGCTTAAAGGTAAATATTTGTAAAAATAGATTATACAGATTCTTTGAAAATTTAATTTAAATAATTGTTATTTTTGCGAATAAGTATATAACGTGTATAGAAAAATAGCCTATGGTATTGAAAAAATTATCATTTATTTAGAATTTCTTAGTAATAAGAAAAACTACAACCAGTAATGGAAATTTAAAGAGGGTGTAAAATGGTAAAGGACGACAAAAAATTGAATTACTACACTGAGCTATTCTAGCTTAATTTCTGCGCTATGTAATAATGCCTGAAATTGCAACAGTATATCGAGGAAGCCTGTAAGAAAAAAAGGATGTCTAAGCACACACCTTATAATTAAAATATTTTTTTTAATTATAGTTCAAATAATATCAAAAACATGTTTATAAAACATGATCCTGACATAATTTTTATGGAAATATTAAAATATTAATGAAATTCTATTTATTGAGAAATTAACATTTTACTTAAAACTAAATAAATGTTTTTGTTTTTCATAAAACTTATTCTGATTATAAGCAAAAAAATTATATTAAGCTGCTTAGCTAGTTCAACAGGATATTTTTTTCTTTTGGTTTTTTTTTGAAAACTATTGAAATTATATTTCTTTATTTTTTATTTATTTTTACTATTTTTACTGCAAAAAAAACGTATATAAGAATATTATATAAAAAAAAACTAATAAATTAAAAAATTAATGATTTCAAATTTGTTTTCCTTTGAAGCGAAAAATATACAAAAACAAAATTATTTCGAATTTTTTGACAATTTCGAATTACCAGTTTTGTTATACTTTCTATTATGTGCCCATATTATATATACCTACTTGGAAACAAACACCAAATACAAAACTAAAAAAAAAAAATATGGTTTTTTTTTGTTTAAAAATGTTTATTAAATGTTAGAAAAAAAAGGTTTACGTAACACTTTAATGCAATTTACAATTATTAATTTTTTTATGACATTTATGAATTGCTTATTAAATGATAAGCAATATTTTAATTTCTAAACATAATTTTGTTACATTCAAAATTATTCATTTACTATTACTACCAATACTACCGGTACTAATTGAAGACTCAACATATCTATAATGTAGAATGACATATTAATATTCCTCGGCCATGAATCAAATCGCAAATATTATATATAGATAAATACACTGCTACTCTATAATATTGTTATTATTATTACATTAAATTGTTAAATGAACTGAACTGTAACATTAAAATTGATAAGATATCAAACTATTATATTCTTCCATTTTTCTTTTTATCAAAAATTGTATAAATTCAATTTCTTAAAATTGCAAACTTTTTTAAATTATTGACTTTATTTGATATGTTAAACATAATAAAATTTGTTTGGTATAAATATAAAGCAAATTTTTAATTACATTAATATTATTATAGCTTAATAAAATGAAATTGTGAAAATATGTGAACACATTAAGAAATAATAATAATATAAAGATTAATTTATGCAACTAGTTTAATTACTATTTTTATGACTTAATATTTTATGATAAGAACTAGTATTTTATTACTCAAATATAGAACTATATATATATAATTAATCGTATTTTCTTTTAAAACATAAATTATATACCTAATTATGTAATATTGCATAAAATCTAACCAATACAAATTTTATTATTATTTCTATTATCATTTTTGAGAAATAATAAAATTAAAATTTGAAATTATTTTGTAAATTTGAAATAAAAATGAAAAAAATTTGCAATAAATTTCAAAATAATTTCTTACGTTCGCAAAAAAAAAACGATAAATTTTTTCTACTTATCATTCGCAAATAATAAAAAAAAGGGTAATTTACAATACATATTAGTAAAATTAAATTTATCATTTTATATTTATACTAAATATTCATTTTAACACGTATATTAATTAATTTATAAAAAAAAAAATTAGATTACAATAGAAAAATATATCTTTTTATTTCATAATTTTTTTAACAAAATAGAAAATATATATTAATACACTTCAATAGGCCAAACTTTTATTTACATTATAATATTAATTATGTATCAAATTTATATGTAAAATGTAAAATTGAAAAAAAAAACAGATTGGATCAAGGTAAAGTTCATGTTCGACTATCACATTAATTATAAAATATTTACAAATTTATATACATATATATTTTAATGTTAAACAAAATTACATAAATTTTAACCTACTTTAACGACATACATAACACTTTATTACAATTAAATTGATCTACTCTTAAAAGATCAATAACCTATCAAAATATATAATTTTATGTATTAAAAATAAATGAAAATATTTTTTACAGATTGTGTAATATTTGTAAATATTTAAAAGTATAATTATTATTATTATATCTTCTAGATGAATCGAATCTCGAATCTACGAATTTTCAACAAACAAACAAAAATCGGATTTTTAGACCATGGCATTTTTGCTTAGTCATTTTATAATTTCATATAATTTTCAATTTTTTTTTTTTTTTGTGGTGCTCCAAAAATAATTTAACACTGTATTTATTTTCAATCTCTTATTGAGGACCTTGGCCTAGAGTTAACAGTAGAGAATAGATATGAGAAAGTATTTTTTTTTACCTAGATATTATTATTATATATTTTGAAATTTGAGTTAATTGCCTGCAGAAGCACAGTTTTTGGGTTTTTTTTTTTGAGATTTCGTAAACCGGAAGATAATCATGTGAGTAAGTTGTGATTTTACCGATTAAGCGATCAGTATGTCAAGATTTCTTGGATGTTTTTTGGGACGAATTACAACGAATTATAATTACTATGTTAATATATATTTTATTTATGTTTTATGTGTAATTTTAAATTATAGTTTTACAAACCAAATAGATTAGAAAAATTGAAAAAAAATAATATTAACTGAAATTTTGTCTTTATATTTTGCCATTATTAATTGAATATACATATATACATATTTTTTGATTCTTATAAAATTAATTACATATATTATTTATTGTACATCATATACTATCAAGAAATTTTCATTAACTTTTCATTAAAAACGTCCTTAGAGCTTTGAGAGTTATTTATACCATTCAAAAAAATTATATATAATTGAGACATTTTTATGAATTGTGAATTAGGTACTGCAGTTTAATCCTAATATATGTTATGTCTTATACTTTTCAATGTACTTATAATGCTCCTGCGGAAATAAACATTCCACTTTCTATCATTATAAAAGCTTATATATTAAGAAAATGTGAAAAATTAAAAGTAATTTCTATATATATCAATTTGCTAAAAGTATTAACAACAATTTCTAAAATTATTTGTAAATTAAATGTAAATATGTAGAACATAAAATATTTAACAAATTATATAAAAACAAAGATTATTATATTATTTAACATAATTTCAATTTAATTTAATTTATGAAAAATATTCATTCTCATTGTATTAATAACATAATTATATTCATTTAAAATGCTAATTAACATTTCTTTAAAAACTTCGCCATCACTTAAAAAAATAAACAAATTTACGTGTAAAAATCATAATTATTTAAATTCTTTACTATTTTTTTCATAGTTTTATTACAAATGAAAATTTTTCTGTAAAAGAAAAAAAAATATTGATAAATTCTGATCCATTTGTATGTACAATATTTTTGTCCTTGTACATATATTTACATTATACGCATATGTATATACGTCGTATATCTATATGTACCTATCCTATATAGAAAAAAAAATACTTCATAAAATATCATTTCTGCAGAGTCACGTAAACTTTGTTTTTTTGGGCAATTAAATTTATTGCAAATACCAAATACTTCAGTAAATTGACTGAAATTGAAATTTTTGGAGAAAAATATATACATTTAAACTATGAATAGTTAAATTTTGTGCAAAAATAAAAATAATAGGACCAAATTCTGAAATTTTATTATAATAATGTACAAAATTCAACTCCTATAAAGTTTTTTTTTTACAAATTACAAAAAACGCGTTTTACTGTGTTATGTACACGCTGCCTAATAAACTTGTATCTTGTACCAAAAGATTTGATAATCTTAACTTGTTACGATGGATAATTTTTTCTAGGTTAGTGAAGTAAAACTTGATTTTTAAATTTTCCTACTTTAATGCATGTTATTTAAACTTTAGTAACTGGAAGTAGTTAGTTATTGATTTTTGTTTTTGTTAATATTATTATCTAAATATAATTTCCCAATCATATTTGAAATTTTTCGATTGAAAATTACTTGTTTTAACCATATATTGAAAACTTGTGAATATAATTACATGATAAATATACGTATTACATTATGAGAAATAAGAATTTATATAAATATAATTTTAATGATTTAGATTAGATTGTCTATTTACATTAATATTAAAGTTATTTAATTTGTAACACCAGGAGTGATATTACACGTTTGGTTAACAACCGCAATATTTCCGGATATACCAAAAAAAACAAAACGATATTAAATGTAAAATATAATTAATAGTCCGGATATACCCAATAATTATTACTAATATTATTTCTATTTTCTTTCACAAAATTTATTTATAACTAATTTCTGGTTCTTAATGTGTTGCAATTGCAATAAATATATTGTATAGGTAAAATTCATATATGAAGTCGAAGTCAATGTTATTACCCAGACAATTTTTTCTACATAGATTTAAAAAAATATTAAAATTCGATAAATTGCAATAATGAAAAAAATATCATTAATCTATAAAACCAACATAAATTTAATATTTAATTAACTTTTATTTTACACTTTAAACTCTCACGAAAAGCTACTAATAAAATAAAATTTAATAAATGGTAAGAACAAGTTTACTTTAATTTACAATCGCCTATTACATAGAAATATGTATATATATAGTATATTAGTGCAACTAAATCATATTATAACATCTTAAGATGTTTATGCAATATAAACTACTTCCATCCGTTTCAAAAAGAACATAATACTCAAAGAATTGCCTCGAGTTTTTAATGTTCGATTTTTTTTTTCACACACAAAATTTCTTGTCTTACCAATTTTGTGCAGAGTGAATACTATATATATGTATATGTGTATTTGTGTATATATATTTTTATAATATATAAATAAACATTGTAATAATATTTTTTTTTTTATTTTATTATTATTTTTATAAATTGAAAATCTTGTTCCTTGCTTTATACTAATAGTTGCATAAGATATATAGGCTAATCGATTGATTATAAAAGTATCATTCTAAGATGAAACAGGGTGATTAATTTTATTAAAACATTTTAAAATAAATAAATTATTATTCAATTTCGATTATATTGGTTTGATTTCCATTTATATGTAGTCTATTTTGATATGATGTACGAAGTTTTATAACATTTACTTTATGTCATGAATATAATAACTATTTTGACTATTTAACTCCAAAGATTTATTACTTCTTATGGATGACCTTCAAACTTTGGAAATTTAATTAAATTTAGACTACTATAGTATCTATTTCTTCACAATATATTAATTCGGCTACACATAGATATTAATATTTATATATTAATATTAAAAGAAGATTTGACAGAAAAAAAACTCTTAACCGAAAACTAATAAAAATATACATACAAAGTTTTTGAAAGCATTTAAAAACTATAATAAACCCTGTATATTTAACAAGTGTTCAAAAATAATTTTGAAATACACATTTTTTTTAAGTGGTTTCATTCATATTTCTCAATATTTTGAATTATAATTAAGGGTTTCAGCTTTATAACGTTAAACAAATATATACACCATATTATAATATAATAAAATTTCATATAAATTGTATATCTAAGATCAATTTTGTTTTTATGTAATATACTTTTAAACAAATTATTTGATTTACCGGTACATTAAATTCATTTTATATTAAATATAATTTTCATATTTTATTTATTTATATTTTCTAATATTTAATCTTAAAGCTATAGTAAGATAGGAATTTATTTAAGATTTTTCCAAAGTCAATGTATGAATTTTTCTTTATATTAATTTAGCTTTATGCGGAATTAATTATTTTGGAGTGCGTATACCAAAATAAAATACATACATACAAATATTTTTTTTAGAATGGAAAATATATACCAAGGTAGTAATAGAAAGTTTATTGATCTTTTCTTAACTCTAAATATATTACGCCCAATATGGATATTTAGTAACACAAATTTTATTCGGTTCTTTTATTGAAAATATATATTTTTTTAGTGTTTTTAAGATGTATAATATATAAATCATAAATGCAGTGAACTGATGACATATATTCAACGCTATATCATAACTAAAAATTACTATATTAATATTTTGTAAACAATTCATAAATAATTTAAATCTAATGTTAAAGACACCAAGAAAATTTGTAATCAGTTTCTTTTATATAAACATAAAATTGTAATAATCATTTTTTATATGGATGAATAATTATTGGAATTGCAATTTTTTTTTATGTATATTTGTAATTTTGATTTTTAATTTAAAAAAAAAAAAAGTAACAAAAAATTTTATTACTTAAATTAGATTTGGAAGATTGGCAATTTAGAAAATAATTTATTAATAATAATTATAATATAAGTATAACTAATTGAAAATAGTTAATATATATTAAAAATTATTGATGGTAATAATAAAAAGAAACATAATTAAATTTTTTAAATTGGAAACAAATTTTTCTTATTTCACATAAAAATTCTTTATAATGATTAATTAAATTAATAATATGTTAAATTATAATTATAAACAACAAAAAAAAAAAGTATTGTTATAGATAAAAATTATCGAAATTTTTCAAATATATTTATAATTTTATTAAGCGTGTATAATAAATTTATCTAATTATGTATCACGATATTCTTGTTTATCAATTTTTAAAGGTTATACCTCTTTTTTTAACGACAAGTTAAATATAAAGTTACACATGGAGGAATAGGCTTAATGTAAAAATTAACATAAAGTAAAATTTAAATATTTTATTAATTGATAATATTGAAAAAAATTAATTAAAATATGTATATACGTATATAATATAACTTTATTTATCTCATGTAAAATTCTGTTGTTGTTGTTAATGTCAAATTTTGTTATTTATATATCTACAAAAATGTATTACAACAGAATTGTTTTTATATATTAATTTTATTACAGAAATTATCGGAAATTACGTTACTCGTTTTGAAAAAATAAAAAACCAAAAATTATTTAAATCTTCGTACCGGTTAATATATGTATAAGCAATTAACTAGTTTCATAAATTTATAACTATTTTTAGTATACACTTTAATAATTACGATATACTATATATAGTCTGCTACTAAGGATTGTTATATTTAATTCAATAACCCGAAAATTAATAGTTTTATAAATTAAAAAAATATTATTATAAATTAATAGTATGTATACCAACTTGATAAGCTATTATATAGAATTAGGTGATCTTGAATTATATCTTGAGAAATTTTATGATAATAAAGATTTCAATAGCAATGTCCGCATATCACGAAATCTATATTATTATAAAAAAAAAGCCTCATAATTTTGTCATCTGAAATATATAATTTTATTTAATTAATGTCTATTATTAAAAATATCTAATTAATTACATTATAATTGAATTTTTTTTGTAAGAATCATAGACAAACTTTCTTTAACCATCCAAATTTTAACAATACGAAAACATAATAATTAATTATTAAATTACATATGATGTATTCATAGTATATCCAAAATAAAATATTAGGAGACTTATCTAAAGTTAACTATGTACAATATTAAAAATAACTCATGCACAGCTCCATAAATAATGTTTACTTTTTTTGTAAAGAAAACCTATATAGAAATAACTTCAAATATAACTCTAATTTAATGTTGAATTTATCCAACAATCTTTAAATGAATCCAACCATAAATTAAATAGATATTTAGATAATAGATATACTAGATAATAGATATACAGACAGATTTTCATATACTTTTGTCAATTATTGTCAATTTGATTTAAATCATCAGAAACTTTCAAAAAAATAAATATAAAAATTATAAATCAAAATGAATAATTTTAGAAATTTGTTATCCAAATTCTTTTAAAAAAAAAAAAAAAATTATTTTATTTTTCAAAATTATAATATTTAATTTTTCATCTAACCTAAAAGAATTTTAAAATGACATCACTTACAAATGTATCCATAATTAGAAAATTAGATATGGTAAATTCATTGACATTAAGCTATTGTAATGAAAATAGAAAAAAGAAAAAAAAAATTTATAGACGTAATAAAAAAGGGTCAAAAAATGTATTATCTAAAAATAATAGTGTCTTTAGCAGATTAAATGAAATTATAAAAAGTAAAAAGAAATGTAATAAAAAATCAAAATCAAAAAATCAACTTAATAAATCAAACAGTCAATATAGTAATATAACAAAATTCCATCAACGTTCATCAAGAACAAAACAATTAATAAAATCGAACATAACATTATGTGATTTGAAAAATAAGAGAATGAAAAAAAAATATGTTATAAAGGAGATAAAACCAAAAATGAGTAAAAATAAAATGTTAAAATGTAAAGGTGGTAAGAAAACCTTACAAAAAATAATAAAAAATTTAAGAATTATGAAACGTCAATGCATAAAAATGTCATCAGATTCAGATAATTGATAAGAAATGTGAAATATTGTTTTAGGAAAATAGTTAAAAAGTTTACGGTATAGGTTTTTAACCGAAATAAGTATATATACATATAATTTTTTAATTTTAATTAAAAATTCTTCTAATTTGATCTTGACACATAAACGGCAATTGAAATTAAATGGAAAATATTTTGATTAATATAAAGTAAAACAATTTTTTTTCCATTATACTTAAATTGTTTATTGTTTTTGTAGTTATGTATTTATTTTAGAAATAAAATAATAAATAACTACATTTATGTATACAGTTTTTGGTCATATTCAAATTATTCTGCATAATGTTTATATACATATAATATTTTCAAATTAATTATAAAATTATATAGAAATTAAATATTTTACGATTACTACTTTATTACTACTGTAATTAATATACGATCTACAGGTATTACTTTTGATCGAATACCTTTATTTGTTTGATCAGTAGTGATTACAGCAATTCTTCTATTATTATCTCTCCCAGTTTTAGCTGGAGCTATTACAATACTTTCTAACAGATCGATTATTGAATATAATATATATATATATATAGAGAGAGAGAATTTATAGAAATATTACAGATAATTTTAAATATTTTAATACAGAATTATAATTGATTAAAATCTATCAATATGTAGTAGTCATATTCAATAAAATGATTATAAATTTAAAAGTTTTTTTTTTGTTTATTTAAAATTTTACAAATTTGAATTAAAAAAAAATATTGTTCAATTTATAATTTGTTATAGATTTTTTGAATTAAATTAATTATCCTTGATAGTATAAATCACAATTGCTCGTATAGATATCATTATTTAAAGCTAATAATTAATTATCTCGTATACTAATATGTACATACTACATACTATATTACCAAGGCTCATATGAGATTATACAATATATAAGATTTTTTTCTTTAATTTCACATATGACTTGGCTTATCGAATAATTATTACAAAAGTCAAAATTATAGTATACTCTAATTACCATTTATTTGGACTTGGACATTATTACGAGTATTATGACAATATTTTCCTATCAAATAATAAAGTATTTCCTAAATTTTATATTATAAAAAATATTCGACAATAAAAGAATTTTATTTTATCGTCCATTTATGTGATGACATTCTTAGCAATAATGCTATAAAAAAATTCAACATAAACACGATAACCTTGAATAGTCTTTCCCCAAAAAAAAAAATTTCAAATATTATTAGTTAAGCTAAAAAAATTTCGATTAATATTTTTATATAGGTTTATTATCAGTTTGATTTGATAGAATTATAAATGATTATTCTCATATTAAATCAAATCTCATTTTGTTATCTATAGAAACACACAGTTTGTTTTTTTTTATATACCAAATATTATATTTTATTTCTTTATAACCAGAGAAGACGAAAAAAAAAATTATTGTATAATTCTTGGTCACATTTCACATACTAATTTTATATTAAAAAAAATAGGAAGGTCAATTGTATATAAAATAAAAACTTGTATTTTTATTAAATACATTATTACGTCATAGAATGAATGTAACGTCACAAATTCTGTCAATAGAATATCTTCCTTATTTTATGTAAATATTATGCAATTAATAAAACACAAACAAAATTTCCTTCCTATATATGTAGATGTGGTTATTTTAGTTATTTCAGATAAAATTAAGCTATAAAAAAATAAGTTTATTCAATAAAATGTAATTTTAGAATTTAGGAATAAAAATGATTAACTGTTGCGAAATCATAAAAATATTATGACAAATTTTAAATGACCCGCTAAATTTAAATATAAATTTGAAAATATTATGAAGAATTATGTTATAAATTAATAGATTTTTATTTTTATATTTGGAAATTTACCAACTGAAAGTCATGAATTTGTTATAAATTTTAGAATTAAGTTTAGTTAAAATATTTCCTTAATTGTTATGAAATTATTGAATTAAATAATATTATTTTAAAACTGGTACTAATATTAAGTCATACAATTTCATTGACAAACATACAAATTTTTTAAATTTATTTCCTTATCGATAAAATCAATAATTAAAACAATTAAATTATGTTTTAGATTTCATTCTTTCTTAAGACACACGGCTTACTCGAATTATAAAAAAATTTATATGGATAAATATATTAATTTTTAATTATAAATTAATATTTGTTCGATTTTTAAATAATATAAAAATTACCTAATTTTAAATAAATTATCATTAAATTGATTTTAAAAATTTTCACACACTTTTATTTCACTGAAAAAATAATAAACTTTTGAATATGACATTACACAACTTTAAAGCTGACACTGAATGGATCAACTAATAAAATTTGTTTTGAAGTTTAAAAAAAAAAAATTTACAGGTCAAATTTAAGATTGATTCAATTTAATTTCAATAAAATGAAAAATTTCATGTGCATATATAATTAATAAAATTTATATATTAAATTGTAATTGAAAGTAAAATAATCTTATATATGTATATTTATACTATAAAATACATTATACTTATTAAGAACCTGAAATTTAGTTTAAAGTATGTATAAGTTAAGTAAGAAGAATTATAGAAAATAAATTTTTAAATTAAATTTGTAATTTTACTTTCTTAAATTTTTATCAAAATATTTATTTATTATTTATTTCATTAATAGCTATATCATAAAAATTTACATTGACCGATAAAAAATTATTCAAATTTTTTTGTTATCTTTAAATTATATAAAAATATATATTTAAAAAAAAAATGATAACATAAATTACATAAATTTTTAACAGGTCAACAACTTGTTATTATTTCAATTATATTATTTTTATCAAATTTATATACATACATATTTCTATTTTATTCATAATGAATATATGAATATAATATGTAAAATATGATAATTTCACAGACATCATTCAAGTCAAGTTCAAATGAAAGTAAAAATTATGGTAAAAAAAAGTTGATTAAATATATATATATATATATATTTACGATATATATGTGAAACCTAGTTTTTTAATCCAACTTTTTATTTCTATCTTTTACTACTTTTTTTTTTTTACAAAAAATTGTGCAGTGCATTATGGCAATTAATGTAAAATAATATTAAATATATAAATAAAAATGTGTTTACCGGTTATACTAATACACATTATTCTATTTTAACACCGTATTACAAAATAATCAACATTCATTTTAATAACTTCTGGATAACCAATTAAAAATGCGGTTGAGGTCCCAAATAGATAAATGAAGGTGAAATATCAGATAATAAAAAAATAATTTATACCTCTTACTTATAACATTATTCGGCTCTCACTATCTACTAAAAAAAATTTGTTTTTGTTTTTTTGCATAGAAATATGATTTAACTTTATTGATATACAATTAAAATAGCATGTATAGGTAGGTCAATTATGTTTTATAGCATGAAAATCGATTTAGGGTTAATAGTTTATTTAATATTTTATGATTAAAGCTAAAAATTCAATTTGTCTGTCTATGACCTAATCTAGCTCATGTTGGAGTTAATTAGCTAAAAAAAATCCATTAAATAGAAATTATATTTGTTTTATCAAAAATATGACTACTGCTTATTTTGTTGTATATAATAATTTAATGAATTTATAAAATATTAAAATAAATTAAACTTATATTATAGTTTTGATAAAGTTCTCTAATTATAGAATTAAAAGCAACAAATTTAAAGTTCTCTAATTTTTGAATTACAGCTTTATTTATCATTTCATATGTAAATCTTACTATACCCTTTTAGTAGTAAATACTAATACACAATTATAGTATCTCATAATTTAGTATACTTGTACTTCCAACAATTTTTGAATTACAGCTTTATTTATCATTTCATATGTAAATCTTACTATACCCTTTTAGTAGTAAATACTAATACACAATTATAGTATCTCATAATTTAGTATACTTGTACTTCCAACAAACCTTAAGCCTATACTAAAATTTTCAGTATTTGCTATTTTTCTTAGTATTGCCGTTATGACCCGTATATGTATCAACAAAAAAAACACAAATTTCGGATTATATATGTTGCTTGGTATTGTTTAGATACATAGAAGCTTTTTGTTTTGTAATATACATATTTCTATCTCTATAAGATATTTTATAATATGACAAAAAATATTGTGTTGTTTGGTTATTAGATGCGCGCGTATGCAATAAAATTAAACTTTTAAACTTTTTTTTGAAACACAAATCACACAAAACAAGAGAGATGGTAAATTAAATATTACTCTCTTATATATTTTGGGTTATTTTTTTATTATTTTTTTTTGTTATTTCATTAACTATTTCTGTATATGTACATAATCTTTATTTGTATGTGTATATTTGACCGAACAATTTGAAATTTGACCAAGGATTTAAAACTAAATTGTTTGCTGAAAATTTGTTGAGTTATCGGTCATCATTTAACTTGAATGGATCTATAGCTAAAATTTAATTTAAAAAAAAATTAGTAATAATTATTAGTGAAATTTTTGTTTTGTTTATATGTTATAACAATAATATTATTATTATTAAATTTATCTTGTGATAAATTATAAAAAAAAAAAAAATAGAAAGAAAATTAAATAAAATTAAGAAAAACTTTTAAAAAAATGTGTAATTGGTGATTCTGTGAAAAAGAATTATTTTTTTTTCAATTGATTTAGTTAATTTTTTGTTTGTTTTGGGAAATTATCTAAAATATACTTAAAGGATATACAATACGCACACACAAAAAAAAAGGATATTTTTTTAGTTTGCAAAAACCAAAAAAAAAAAAAAAAAACAACTTCAAACAAACTGGATAAATAATTTTTTTTAGAATTTACTTCTAAAAAAATCACAAAATATCAAACAAAAAATGTGAGTTAACAAACAACACAAAATTTAATTACCTTATTTAGTATAATATAATGTAAGATAAAGTTTTATCTATTTAAAAGTGGAAGTTGTTATTGAACATTCAAAATTTATTACAACATATTCTAAGATATTATATAATATAATTATAAAAGAAGTTGACATAGTTTTCATTTCTGTAATTTAATTTATATTTAACATTATGTATGTATTTAGGAAAATTTCATAGGAAAACTAGAATTTTAATCGATACTTTACTATGTATATTTTTAATTTATAATAATTTTTAAAAAAATTATCTGACATCATTTTAGATGGAAAAATTATTTAATTACACATACCAAAAAAAAAATAAAATTAAAATAAAATGTATGTATATTTCCTTTCCAAATAGAAAATTAAAATATTGAAAATTTATTATATGCAATTTAAGTTTTTATTTTTTATTTTTATTACAAATATTTATTAATTTTTTACTTAATCCGTTTACTAATTAACCTAGTGGTTACGGAAAATAACTTTTTAAATTTTATTGAGACTTTTTACCAACCTAAGTCGTTAAATTAAATTTTATGTGCCAATAATGGCATATTTTTTTTAAGAAAAATGTTTTATGACAAAATATGTCATAGAAGTGTTACAAAAGATTAATTTATGATTAGATTTTTTTTTATATATGTACTAATTATATGTATATTGGTTTTTGCACAAAATAGAATAAAAATATATTCATAGTTTATTTCTTATTAATTTATAAAAATTTTAAAACAAAATATTGCACACTCAAAATTAAAATCGAGTTTGTGTCTTAACACTTTTGTTTTTTTTTTCTCGAATAGTGAAAAGGTAAAAAAGTAATTTTTTTTTCTTTAAAATTTTATTTCTGAAAGAATTTTACTTAAAATAATATATTCTAATCAGTAATTCAATATCTGTAAGAATTTTTATTTAAAATTCCTCTTAAATAACGATTCAGTACTAGACGTAATTTTTTAATTTAACCAGAATTTACTTGATTAAAAATCAAGTTCATGCTTTGACAATTTCATTGTCTATATTATAATATTCTTACCAATTTATATGTACAGAATATTAATTAATTATTTCGCCAAATTGGAATTATTTCAAATTCAATAATATTATATTTCCTAAATATTCTTAATAGGTTTTTTTCCCTAAAGCAAAATGTCAACGTAAATAATTTTTAAAAAAAAATTGGTATTTAGTAGAATTAATAATTAATTAAAATTCAAGGTCTAATCAAAAAATAGTTTAAAACAGACAAAAATAATAATAATAATAATTAATATATAATATTAATGAGTCTACCATAAATTATGTCTTCATTTATATTAAATATATTATTAATTATTTTACCTGCAGACATTTAATTTGTATTTTTCCAAAGTCATAAAAGTATAATAAATGTATTTTCCAAATACATAATATTTTTCTTTCTTTTTTAACTTCTTTCTTTCTATTTTATGTTCATTAACGAAAGCTTCCGAAAAAAACAAAAAGTCTTATGTATATTATATACATAATATGTATAAAAAATTATTATATAATTATTATTATATAATATCTGTAGAAAATATTGATTGATTTAATAAAATTTCAAGTTCATGTTTAAGTAAATGTTTTATTTGCTCCAAATGTTGGTTTTTTTTAGATTTTAAATAAATATAAATTGGAATATATTTTGTCCTCTATTTAGTCAAATATTAAATAACTTATTTCCTAATAGTAAGAAACGTTTTGAAAAATAATTAAGAATGTAAATATTGAATTTAAATATGCTTTATTTTACATTAAATATTTTTAATTTTTTTTTCAAAGAATTATCTTTATTTATTTTGACAAAAATATATCTACATTTTTTTTAGATGAATAAATACTTTTAACAATTACAATATTCGGTTCATTAAAAAATAAATATTAATATTTTGTTTCTTAGTCAAATATATTAAAATTATAATATTTCTCTATATTTATATTCAAACAAAAAAATTTCAAATAGAATATGTTATTTACGGAATTTAGTAAATGAAATATTAAAAGTATTTATTTCCATATATATTTCTTTAAAGATTTTATTCTAAATTGTACCTTATACTCAAAATTTATCACCACAAATTAAACTATATAAATAATTCCACATTGAATTAGCAGAACTGAAAATTACACTTAGGTATAAAATACTTTTTCATCATTTTATTTAAATAAAAAGAAATAATGATTTTTACGGCAGGTTCAAATTCTTAAAAAATGGAAACCAATCACATACTAATTATTGGAATATTATGTGATTATTAAGAAAGTTTGAATCAATAAGATTAGATTTCTTATAAAATTTATCTACATTCACTGTTATATAAAATTTATAATATCTTATAATTAATAATTAATTTTAATAATTAAATTTTAATTATTATTTTCTTTAAATCATTTAGAAAATCAAATAAAAAGTAAAAAAGACAACTAATTTTTTTAAAACAAAAACTACGATAAATAAAAAATAAATAAAATGGGTTCAGAAACTGAAACACTTTTAATAAATCGCCATTCAGTGCAGAAGACAACAACCGAAAATAAAACACCAATTACAAATTTATCAAGTGCTGATGATAATATAGAATATTTATGTAAAACAAAAAATACTATAAATCAACCAACAACTATGAATAATTTAACAAATGGCAATATACAATCAAAAAATAATTTTGAAAATGATGATGATGAAGATGATGAAGATGAAATTGTACCACATCATCATCCTAGTAATACATTACCTGCTACTATAGGAACTGATCATACATTTAAAAGACAAGTTGTATGGTTTAATGCTCTTGGTTTTTTGTTATTACATATTGTTGGTGTTGTTGGATTACTTACAATGTTGTTGGGTTATACTAAACTAGCTACAAATGTTTATTGTAAGTTCATATTTGGTATTATATATTTATTTACATACTAGACTAGACTATTTTTTCATTTATATTTAGTCCTATTATTGGGTGCTGCAAGTGGTATGGGTGTTACAGCTGGTGCTCATAGATTATTTTCACATCGTTCTTATAAAGCAGCAACATGGCTTCGTGTTACATTATTATTACTTCATACTATGGCTGGTCAGGTAATACTAAAAATAATAATAATATTTTTTTTTTATTTTACTTTATATAATTTAATTTTGAAATAACAGAAAAACACTTGATCAAATTACAATAATTTCAAATTATTTAACATATTTTGACTAAAATATATTTTATTGATAAAACTATCAATCATATAACTCTTGAATAATATAAAAATATAACATAAATAAAAATATTGGTAACCTTTTATATAGTTGACTTATTTTTAAAATTTATTTTTGGAAACATAATTTATTGTTATTTTTGTTTTTTTTTTGTTACAACTTTTACTATATGTCATTTTACAATTTTTACTATCTAGACTAGACTATTGAAAGAATTGTAAATTATTACAATAAATTTAGTTTTTACTATGTAGACTGACAGGTTCTTATAAATAAAATGAATAAATAAATACAAAATGATTAAATTTCAAATTATTCTTTTATATCTTATAGAATTGTTTATATGTTTGGGTAAGAGATCATCGACAACATCATAAATATTCTGATACTGATGCTGATCCACATAATGCAACAAGAGGTTTCTTTTTCTCTCATGTTGGTTGGCTAATGTCGAAAAAACATCCAAAGGTAAAAGAATTAAAAAAAAAAAAATTTAATATTAAAATTTTATTCAAATTATTCAAATTTAATTTAATTTAATTATAAATAATATATTTTATAATATATTTTATTATATTTTCATAGGTTCTTGAATATGGTAAAAAAATTGATATGTCAGATATGGAAGCTGATCCTTGGATTATGTTCCAAAAAAAGTAAGTTTTAAGATTTCTAATATATTACTCTATAAATACTTAAGTGGTTATACAAATTTTAATACGAGTTAATTAATTTAAATATTTATTTATTTTGTAAAAGATATTTAATAATTTAATTACAAGAATTATCAAAAAAAAAATCTCTTCTAATTAACAAATTTATTAAAACAAGTTTATCTTGTAAAATAATTTAAAACAAAAAATCTTTTTTTTGCCCATTAAATTATGAAACACGCGCCAATACATGTTTCATAATTTCAGTAATTCTTAATCTTTCTCAACTAGGAACAATAATATAAACAAAAAAAAAATAGAATATTTAGTATACATATATAGAATATTTAAGGTATTATTAAACTAGTTTTGATATCATTTTATTCACAAAATGTGAGTCAAAAAACATAAAGAACATTTGATTGTTTCTGTCATTGGTCACGTAATTTTTTTTTTATTTTATAATAAAGTTATACATAACACCACAAAATTTCTTCATTAATATTTATTTCTCACAAATGTGCAAGGAAAGTGGACTGTTTAATAATCATATAATAAATATTATTATTTCCCCTAGCAACTAATTTTTTTTTTTGAATATTATTACGTTTATATAGAAATTTGTGTTTTGTTATGTTCTAATTTGCGAATTTGCGGATCTGTGACTTTTTTTTTTGTTCTTGTTGTTTATATTCTGCAAATTGTATTTTAAAATATTCAATAAAAAATATAAAAATAAATTAAATATTTATTATTATATTATATAATAATTTCATTAAATATCATTAAATATAGATAAAAAATAAACACAAATTATGTTTAACAAAAATTAAATTATGTAACAAATTATAATATTTAATAAACCAAAATTATGCCAAAATTTCAATTATTTAAAAAAAATATATGGTTTTTAAAAATCAAAACCTTAAATTTACTCTAATTTCATAATATTTTTATGAAATATATTTTATTGGAATCAAAATAAATTATGCTTAAATAAATATAATATATTAACTACAAAAAAAAGGTCAAACATTGGTATAATAATTACACAAAAAAAAAAAAAACGAAAAAAACTTATAATGTCAAAGTCTAATATCATTGATAATTTGAATCATATAAAATAAACCGCAATATATGTTCATATCTTCCTGGTTTTTGGTCATGGTCAAACTGTATCCAAAACATAAATTTAAAACATATTTACATAAATATTATAAAGAAAAAATTATAATTAATGTTTTGATGAAGACAAGGTCATTTTTGATATTGCATCTAAAAAAAAATTATTATATGTTATTTTTTTATTAGATAGAAATGCAACCTTCTAAAATATTTTAGTTTAAATTAATAACGGTGTGGCTTTTATTTATGAATAAACTTATACAAAAAAATAATAATTATAAATTCCGACCTAAAAAAATTATTTATTTAAATATTTAAATTATTATTAAATTATGAATTGAATTTAAAAATTAAAATACTTATATATATATATTTCTTTATATATTTCAGATATTATAAAACACTTTACTTTTTCTTCGTTATTTTAATACCAACATCAATTCCAGTTTATTTTTGGGGTGAGAATCTTTATTTAGCTATGCTATCAACATATTTAGGACGTACAATTTTACAATTGAATTTTACATGGTCTGTAAATAGTGTTGCACATTTATTTGGTAACAAACCATACGATAAGTAAGTAAAAATATAATTAAGAATTTCAGTAAAATCAAAGTTAATTTTTATAAAATTCTGATTGAGATAAATTTATAAGGATTAGAGTCATAAATTTAATACAGTATGGATGATATTATTAAATCTGCAAATTAATTGAAAATTTGTGTTAAGTATATTTCATTCTTAATGTTTTTATTTCTGACAAAGATAATGGAATAATTTCCAAAAAATTTGTCAAATATTTTAATGCTTATTGGTTTCATCCTTTTTTTTACATTAATTACATAATTAAATTATACTGAAATTTAATTTTTCTATATGCAATGAATATACTAAGTATATTTGTATTTATTTATATTTTATTTTATTTTAATTTATATTAGAAATATATTACCTGTTGAATCAAAATTAGTGGCATTAGTAGCTGGTGGTGAAGGATGGCATAATTATCATCATACATTTCCATGGGATTATAGAGCTGCTGAATTAGGTATGCCATTAAATGTAACAACAAAATTAATTGATTTATTGGCTAAATATGGACATGTATATGATCGTAAATCAGTTACAAATGCAATGTTATTAAATCGTATTCAACGTACTGGTGATGGTAGTCATGAAAAATATGGTATTGAAGCATTAAAAACAATGCCTAGTACTGATGAAATATTGGCTAAAGATGATAATAGTAATTGTAATAATAATATAAATAATGAAATTTTAAGTAATAATATTATTAGTAATAATAATAATTATAATAATAATAATAATATAAATTTAAATAGTAAAAATCAAGATGAAATAGTTAAAAAATATATTTTTGATAAAAATGAAATGAATAAATTACATATTTATGAAAAAAATGATAAAACAATAACAACAACAGCTAATAAATTGGATGATTTAAATAATAATTGTAATAAAAAATATACAGATTTAACATCAGTTAAAGATTTAAATAGAATAGTTGAAAATCAAACATTTAAACCACTTAACAAACAAGCATTAAATGTATGCAGTTCTTAATGTATATATTTAATCTTTATTTTATTATATTTTTTTTCTTCCTTTCCCCTTTTAAATCAATTATACATATCTTATTATCATAATATTATTTTTAATATAAATATTAACTATTTAAGATTTTTGTTATTAATAAATTTAAAAAAGAAATTATATAAAAAAAAATCAACCAAACCATTTATTTTAAATATATATTATAAATTATTATTATTATATTTAATTTGTAATAATTTCAATGAACAAATTTTGTAAAATTTTGTACCTTTTTTTTTTTTAAATATATATATATATATATAATATAATAATAAATATAAATTATTTTTTTTTTTTGTTGTACTAATTGTTCAATCTAAACTAAAAGCTTAAATAATGTAAAGATTATACGTTCATTATGTATGTGACTATCTACCGTGAAAAAAAAACGTTACATATTTTATTTGAAATTTAAACATTGTATATATATATATAGATTACGTTCCTATATATACAAAATTACTTCGTACGCTTTTAATTTAGTTTGAACCATATATATATATATATATATATATATATATATATATATATATATATATATATATATATATATAGTCAACTTTAAAAACATAAATTATTGTTACAATTTAAAAATAAACAAACAAAAAAAATACATAAAAAGAACAAGAATTGTACCAAGAGTGATAATATTAAGAGAGCTAAAAAAATTTTTAGTTAATAATTAACAAATTTATATTATACATAATATTAAAATATTTTTTAATAAGGATATAATTTTAGTAGTATATTTCTTTGATAATTTTAATTTTGGTTCATTGATGATATATGTCTCGTTTTCGTATTTAAGTACCTTAATTCAAAATAAATTTTTTTTGTTGGAAATAAATTATTTAAAAAAAATACATAAAATAATTTAAAAAAAAAAAAAAAAATTTTATATAATTATAATTTGAGCGTTTAGAATTAAAATAATTTTTTTTTTTGTGCATAAGTGTAAGTCTGCAGAATGATTTAATGTATATATGAAAAATACAAATCCAAAATAATTTTTTTGTTTGTAATCATAAATATATATATTATAAAAAAAAAATGTTTTCTTTAATTTTAAAAGGATTTTGTAAATATAATATAAATTATATAGTTCATATGTTTTAAATTTTTCAAAATAAATTTAAATAAAATTAAAATTGGAACATAAAAAAAAAACAAAATTATATTATTATCCTTTTTTTTATATTATTTTAATGTGAACCTATTTTTATATAAAGGTCTTTAAAATTCTCTATTCTTGTTTACGAAGACCAAATTATACATTTTTATAATATTTATAATATTTTGATAACCTATTTTTGTTATAATTTCAATGTTGATTTCTGCATTAAAATTACCATCTAATTATTCGGAGAATATAATCAGAGTTATATTAAAGATTAAGTTAAGATGATTGAAATTATCTAAACAGAACTGAAGCAATGGCAGTAAAATTAAGTTTAGTTAAAGGAATTTGTTAAATAATGAAGCTAATTATGGATGGGACATTAATTTAAGTGATAAGCAAGTAATTTATATTTCCTAATCTATCAAAAGAAAATTTTAATTTAATTCAAATTATTCAATAAAAACTTTTAATAAAAATGTTAAACTGAAAATATCAAAAAAATAATATAAATTGAAAAAAAAAGTCAATTAAATGTCATAATCATTATATGGATCCGGCAGGCAGTCTTTAATTTTCCTCAGTATTCTACCGCTATTAGCAAATGATTTTTTGTCTTAATTATATAGCTTTTATAAAGTATAACTAAATATTTTGGCAAAAAAAATTTATAATTATAAAGCAAAGTTCAAAGTTCCATATATTCAATATACATATAGGCTCAATAGTACAAGTAGTTAATAATTTCGTTTTGAAACTGTTTAACCGGAATTTTTCAGGGTTTTCCGCATTTCTTTTTATTGAACCTTGTATTTATTTCAATAATTTTCAACTTTCGATTATGACATTCTTTATAATATCTTCTAATAACCAAAATATTTATATTTTATTTCAAACATTTCAATTTCCGACAAACACTTTTATTATATATAATTTCCGAGAAATGTTGAAAAAAATAACTCCTGTTTAACTTATATACATATGATAAGATATTATTCATTATTTATTAATAGAAAAACGTTATAAGATTATAATGAAATTTTTAAATTTTTTATATTTATTGTGAAAAAATAAAAATTTAAAATTATCCGGAAACAATTAAAATTAACTTATTTTAATTTTATGCAATGTCAAAGGTCGTCATAGATAATCTCATTAATATTTATTTCATAACAATATATCGTTTATTATTAACTATATTAACTATAATTATTAAAATTAATTAATATATATTATACCAAAAATGAGGTATAGTTTTGATAGTGTCACATCGCATTCCACCTATGAAATAAATCAATTTTTATATATTTACATCCTTTTTAAACATATTCTTTATAGTGGTATATTAAAAATTTAAAAATTTTTAATTGTGATTGATTATTTCACATAATTTTTTTTTATATATATTAAACTATCTGTAAAAAATATAATTGTATTTGTATATATATATTTCTAGTATAAGAGAAAAAATTGTTAGTAACCTTATCTAAAATTGGTAACTGAGATTCAGTTATTCCTTACGGCGTTACATAAATTTATATGCACAATCTAATTCGTTTTCTGTTTCTAAAAATAAAATAATTTAGTAATTAATTTGCTATTACGTTAACTTTAAGATATATTTTAATTAACTAAATATAATAATAATTAATTATTGAGTATGGTAAAAGATATAAAATGAATGAAGCATGAGGTCGAAGCTGTATGTTATTTCATTTTAATTTCTATAAAATAACAAAAAAAATAGTTAAAAATGAAAAAAGCTTGAAAATATATTGAACATTTAAATTTTATAAGTCATAAATAAATTTATTGTTAAACAATAATTCTTTAATTTTAAATATAATAAAAAATTATTTCAGAATGAAATAAATATTCCAAAAAAGATAATGACTATTTTGGTTGGATTTATTTCATTTAAATATACATATCTATATTAAGGATTCGATTTTATTTCGAAAGACATTTTTTTCTCTAAAAATGGTAATTTATAACGAACAAAAATTAATCCAAATATTCCGGAATTTAATTTGTTACTCTTTGAAAGCTGAATTTATTTCATATATTTTACAAAAATTCTAATATAAGACTATAAATTTGCCTAGTTTTAATGGAAAATTTTTTTAAACCTATATTTGAATAATTACTTATAATATAATAGTAATTAAATATTAAAATAAATTAAAATAATAGTTGAAATTGAATGTATTTTTACCAGATTCTTAAATGAATCATAATAAAAATATAGGTATATAATAATAATTCAAGTTTACCAATGTCAGCAAAGTTCATTTTTTAAGTACATATACATATAGAGACCATCATATACTTGCAAGTTTTAAAAATGTTTAGTATCAATTACTTTAAAAAAATTGGAAATAGTAAATGGTTTAACAAAAAATCTGAATCTAAGATAATGTATACACAACAGTAAATAATTTGTCGTTATTCCATGAAATTGTTTGTATAAGGTAAATTATCTTTTAATTATGATGGTTTGAAATCAAAACATATCAACCGATCATGTAAAAGTTACTAAAAATCTAAGTTTCTGAATACGATCATGTAAAAGTTACTAAAAATCTAAGTTTCTGAATTTATTATTTGAATTTTTAACGATAAAATTGATTTAACTACTAACAATTAATCTGACTATTTAATTTTTATAAACTATATATAGTACTCGTTGACGATCTGTTAATTGACTTTTAACTTATATTAATGTGTGTACTCAAATAATATTCAGCAACTCTATAATTGTAAATTGTAATATGACTTTTTCTTCGTTATTTCTATATGAATCAATAATAATAATATCAATATGATGAAATTTATATTCAGTTAACTTCAGCTACAGCTCAACTACTACCACTACGAATAACGCTCTTTTCCTGTTTACTACCCAGTTGGGCAAGGAATTAATTCAGAAGTAATTCAGAATTAATTCAATTGATTCCGATTTAATTCCACTTTAGATTACCAAAAGGGAAAAGAATTGATTACTTTTACATTGGCATGTCATAGGCAGTAAGGAATTGATTTCTATCTGCATTACCTATCTTCGATTCTGAATCAAATACAAGTAGTTTATTCCGAATAGAAGACATGAAATGCATTCTGAATCAAATACATGAAATTTATTCTGAATGAAAGATATGAAATGCATTCTGAATCAAATACATGTAGTTTATTCCGAATAGAAGATATGAAATGCATTCTGAATCAAAGACATGAAATTTATTCTGAATGAGAAATATGAAATGCATTCTGAATCAAATACATGTATAATTTATTTCAAATCGAAGACACGAAATGTATTATAAATCAAATGTATTATGAATTGATATTGAAATTTACTACTTATTTGTTACACTGACAAAGAAACTTTTTCTTTAAAATATAAATCGATTTTTTTCGAATAATTATATTTTTTCAAAAAAATAAAAAGACTTTGGTTTTTATTTAAAAGAAAAAGTTTCATTGTCAGAATAACATATAAGTAGTAAATTTCAATATCAATTCATAATATATTTGATTTATCAGACATTTCGTGTCTTCGATTTGAAATACATTATACATGTATTTGATTCATAATACATTTCATATTTCTCACTCGAATGTCTTTGATTCGAAATATATTACATGTAAAACAATGCACATTCGAATTATTGAAATAAGATAGAAAAACATAATTGTAATAAAACAAAATATACATTTATTCAAAAATTCATTTATTACAAAAACAAAATTAATTATAAAAAAATATTAATTATAAAAAATATTTAAAATTTAAATATTTAATATTTTATAAAAAATAAATAAAGTTATAAATATTAAATTTTTAAACATATTATAATTTTTTTTTAAACGCACTTTTATTTCCACAAAATTCCACAAAATTAATTTTTTAAAAACAACTTCACTTATTTAATTTATCTGATCAACTGAAAAGAAAACTCTAAAAATAAACAAATAATATACAAAATATTTTTTCCAGTAAAGATGCATGTTTTTATTAAACTGGACATTAATCATGTTTTGAAATTTTCCATTTCGTAACAAGAATAGTACCTAAAACCCAATTCTTTTCCGCATTACAAGAAATCATATATGGAATCAATTGTTCTTTTCTAGATGACAAGTAATAACATATGGAATCAATTGATTTCTTTCTGCATTACTGGTAATCAATATTAGAATCAATTGATTATGTTCTAGATGACAAGTAATAACATATGGAATCAATTGATTTCTTTCTGCATTACTGGTAATCAATAGTAGAATCAATTGCTTTCTGAGTAATTAATTCTGAATTCCTTCCCGTAGAATCAGTTCTTTTTTTCACAACTGGGTAAATTGTGAAGTTGGATTCGTAATTTTATTTTCGAATAATTTGTATATTCAAACTCAACTCATTATTTTGCATACCAAGTTAGTTTTGTTGAAATAGAAGAAAAAGCAATTAAGTTGAAAATACATGTGTACATACATGATATTTCACAATCAAAATATTAATTTCTATTTAAGTTTTATGTATATTTGAGACATTATGATTATGAAGTCATTTTTGAAATAGTATATGGTATAAAATAATAAAAGACACTCCATAGATTTAGACTCAATTCAGAAATTCAGTACAAATACAAACCGCGTAGCGGGCACAGACATAGCATAGCATATCAATATTTTTGTTCTTCCAAAGTTGGTGAATCTGTTTAATTTTTTTTATATCTCATTTTTGGTAGCATTGACTGTCACTCTCACATATGGTTGCGAAATTAAAACGTCTGTTCAGTTTGAGTTTATTGACTGACAAAGCAAATTCAATTTTTAACTATTTTTTTGTGATTAAAAATGTCTATAAAAACTTCATTAATATTATTAACAATTTTAATAGCAAATACCCTGGGATTGGAAATATTTAATGTCACAAAATGGGATGAAATTAATAAAAATTCAACCAAATATCATAATTCTTTATTAAATAATGACATAGTTACAGATTTAAAAGAATGTTATAACAACAAAAGTGTAGCAGAAAATATTCCATTTAGAGTTGTTTGTTCAAATTATTTTGATTTAATTTTAAAATTAAATAAAATTGAATTACCTGATGAAACTATTACACCAGAAATAATAAAATTTGAATTGGATAAACCTGTAGATAACATCAATGCAACAAATTTTTGTAATAGAATGACTCATAGTATTATAATTAATAATTCATTTATTAATGAGCAGATGTGCATATTGGCTTGTATAACTTTTACGTCTTTTAATTTTAACCATATTGATAATAATGGTTTGCAATATGAGAAAACATTAAAACCATTATGTAAAATTATTAGTTTCATGGAAATATTATTATTCAATACTACAAAGATAAAAATTGCAGAAGAGCAAAAAGAAAAAAACGCACAGACTGAAAATATAATACAACGAACACAACCAAATATAATTAATAATAATTCAAAGAAACCGGAAGAGTTTCAAGCTAATAAAAAAGAAACTACTACAAAACATGAAAATGTTAATATTGTAAAACATGAACCTAATTTAAAATCGGATATTCCCGAAAAAGATCCAATTCAATCAACTCAAAATGATGAAAAAATAATTGTTATTACTCCGAAATCTTCAGTTATACAAAAAGTTTCACCAGAACAACTACCAAAAAAGAATGATATTAAAGAAAATTCATCACCTACTAATAATATAAATAATATTGATAATAAAATGATAAATCAAGGAAATGAAGATACAAATATCGATATTAATAATGGAAATTTGGATGAAAATGATATGGATGATAAAATAAATGATTATGGACCAGATGGTGAAGATGATAAAATGAAAGTAACTATACAACCACCAATACAAGAAGATATAAAACATAATACTATAAATAATGATATTAATTTACAACAAGATCCGGAAAAAGTATTTGATAAATTCAATGAATTAAAAAATGAATTTCCACATAATAATAATGATAAGAAAATTATATTAAATGATCCATTTTATGAAAAATCTGGTTCTAATTTTTTTACATATTTATTAATAGCAATGTTTGGTTGTATTATATTATATATTGCATATCATAATAAATCAAAAATTTTAGCATTAGTTTTGGAAGGTAGACGTGGTCAAAAAGGACGTAGTAGTAGAAGAAAACATACTGCTGCATACAGAAAATTGGATTCAAATTTAGAAGAAGCAATAACATCACCATCTAGTGCTAGAAGTTCGCAAATTATTTATTAGAAGAGAAAATATAATATAAATAATATTTTGTATTTTTCAAATAATTTTTTTATTTTTGTTAATTTTTTTTTCCATATTTTTTTCTCATGAATTATAAGTATTTTTAATATTAATTAAGGATTTGTGATTGTTACTATATTATAATTGAAATAATAAAAATTAAATTTCAAATCAAAATTTTGAAATATTGATAAATTCATAAAATCTATACTAATATTAAATTAATAATCATTTAAATGTAACTCATTTAAATAAATATATTGGTACCATCTTTCATTATTTTATTAATCATCTGTTTGGTTGCATTATTTTTATTTTGTTTATTTAACCATTTTCGAAAACAGAATGTAATGTAAAAAAATTCATAAAATAACTTTAAATCATGAAGCTTATTTATATTTTTGTAAAATGTAAATGATAATAATAATAATACAAGTATTGTATTAAAATTAAAAAAAAACTGATAATTAAAAAATTAAAATTGTAGTCATAATGTCATAAATAATTTTTATTTTTTGTGTAATTGGAGAAGCATTAAAAATTGTATGTAATAAATTGAATTCAAAATATATTTAATTGCATTTTTGTTACAAAAAATTGATTATCATAAACAATTATTACCTTATTTGGAAATTAAATCATATATTATTAAAACATTTCCTTTTTCAGTAAATTCCAATTTCATTTTTCAGTTAATTTATTACAATAGTAAATCTATTAAATTTAATAATTAAATTAAAGATATGTATAATTAATTATAATATAGAATGAAAACTATATTAAAATGATTTTATGTAAAAAATTCTATTTTAAACTTAAATCCTGGACAAAAGTCAATGAAAGATCTAAATATTATAATTTAAATTAAGTGATTAACTTACATAATCCAACATTTCATATTATATTATTTTATTTATTAATTAAATTTTTAAATTTAATATGCATAGTAGCTTCAACATATAAATTATGGCTACTCAAAAAATTCTATAGATTTATCGGTAAGACTTACCTTTTTCCAAACAAAAAACACTAAATAATATTTGAATTTTAAATATTCCATTTATTAAATTAAATGTTTGATAAATCCAAAAAACATTTTAAATTTTTTTCTTAAAAAAAAGTATGTATTTTCAAGTGCAATAGTTTTTAATTACATATACTATTTATATTATTATGTATGTTATAATTTATAATTTTATATAATTTTTTCAATAATTTTATTTAATCATGTAGTTTTCATGATATTAAATATTTTCAATTTATTTAAAAATTCGTATACCTACTAAATCGTAAATAAATCTTCATAACTAGTTTTAAATTTTTGTTTTTTTTTTTATATAAGATTTTATACATAATTTTAATTGGTTTTTATTTAATCCTAAATAGATGAGTAAAGTTAGTAAATTAGTTATCACTCGGAATTTGAATTAAAATAATTATTATTTTTCTTTATTTAGTGATATTTTATAGCAGCAGTTTCTGTTTATCTTTTTATTTATTTAATATTAATTACCTATCAATTTTTAGAAATTCATTTTGAAAACATCCCACAAAAAAAAATGGTTTTTCCGTGCTTTCTTTCCGCACATGATTTTTAAAATAAAAAAATTTATGTTTATAGAAAATATTATTATGATTCATAATATTAATTATAACATTAAAAAAAAATATTAAAATTCTAAAATAAAAATTATCGCCTACTTTCAGGATTTTCCATTTTTTTTACTACCATTCGATCGAACACTTTGAATACTTTTTCTTTTACGTTTTTCACCAGACCAATCAACATCATCATCATCATCACTATTTGCAAAGAAATTTGTTGTACCTGTTCTTGTGCTTGCCAATCTACGGCTAGCAATTCTAGATGAATTTCTACCCATTCCTACAACAAAGTAGAATACATTATGTATAATAGGTATATATGAATATATAATTAAATTTTAAATTACCCATGCATTTTTCTAAATGTGGTGCAAATCTTAATGCAGCTACAAGCTTATCACAATGTGGACAATGACAATTACAATCCATTGTTTTTTTTGTTGTTGTTGTTCCAAAAACATCAAAATTTGGCATTTCTGTAATACTATATGGTTTAACATCTTCTGGTTGTCCTTCCATTGCATCTGATGTACCGGCACGTACAGCATGATGAACTTCAAGACCAATACCAAGAATTACTTCATCAACTAAGGAATGGTATACATAATTAGCGGCAGTCTCAATATTTACTGGATCTTTCATATATTCTAAATATTCATTAAGTAATTCCTGTTCATTTGTATAACCAATTTTGCTTTCTTGGGATGTTGTTGTATTTGATGTTGTCGTCGTTGTCGTTGTCGCAGTCTTATTTTCAGTCATGCTTTTATCCAAAAAAAAATTGTAATTTTTTTTTTTTAGAATATTGAATTTCGTTAAATTATATTATAGTAGAAATCAATCTTATTAATTAGGAAGAAAGAAGATTATTAAATTATTTATAAAACTATTTCACTTGTTTTATTGTATAAAAAAGTACTAAAAAATTGAAAAAGTTTTTTTTCATTAGTTTTTATAATCGTTTTTTTTTATGTTTTGCTTGCCGTTCTATTGAATAACTTTTTTTTTGTTTTTCAGGAACTTAAGAAAAATTTAAGAGGTTAATTCCGGCTTTTTTTTAACATTTTCTGACGTTTTCCTTGAGTACTTTGAAGATAGGGCAATTCCAAAAAACGGAACAGAAATTAAATAAAAAAATTTGATAAATACATTATAATTTCAAATTAAATTCTATATTTCTTAGACACTTAACAATTTTTTTTAGTTAGTTCAACTGTTAATAGTTCTAACAATGAATAGTACGTTTCTATAACGAAATATTTAAATTTAAATAACTGCCAAAAGGCAATACAATCACTATATGTAGATTGTACATATGTTATGTATGTATATTACGCACGGGTATGCTCATGTTCAACGCAAACTAAATACAAAGTGTAGAGCTAACAGTTCAAAATTCAAAATAGCACTTCATTAACTACCGATTAACGAATATCCTACCATTGCAAGTCAACGTAAATCTTTAGCACAGGTTTTCTGGCTCTAATTATTATAGTTATTAGTTTTTATAGGTACGACAGGTAACAAGTAATTATCTAGAATTAATTACAGAATATATTATTTTTTTTTTATTTTTTATTATTAGCCCACCAAAAAAAATAGGCGAATTTTGCAAAACAATAAAAGGAACTACCCTATAAAATTTGAAGTCAGACCTTATGCTTCAACAGCAGCTGATTTATGATAAAAATAATATATGACATTTAATACGGCGAATTTACTTTGCTATACATATTCATTACAATTAGATAGATGAGAAAATTATTGATTGCTACTTAATTAAATTCATTCAATTTCAATTTAATAAAATACTATTTTAAAAAATTAAAAATCAAAAAGAAAACATGTCTACTTTTGAAGATAGATTGTTAGGTGAAAAACAGCAGTACTATGTAAGCAGTAGTGATAGTGAAGATGAGACACCGCAAAATAAAGTATCTTCATCAGGTACTTTGGAAAAAAATTCGACCCATTGGTCAGGAACATCCACTAATACCGGTCCCAAGGGTGTTGTTCAAGATTGGCAACTTTATAAACAAATGGAAGCTGAAAAACGTGAAGAAAATGAAAAGCATCGTATAGAATTGGCTAAAAAACTGAGTATGACTGTAGGTACTCATAAAGATGATGACAAACGGAAACAAGATGAAGAAATCGATGCTGAACTGGCCGAACTAATGAATGATGATATATTATTGGAATTTCAAAGGCAACGAATGCAAGAAATGCTTAAAACAGCTGGTAAATTTAAAGAATTTGGAAGTGTTTTTAATTTGAGTACATCTTCTGAATTTTTGGATACTATTGAAAAAGAAAGACAACATATTATTGTTATTATTCATGTATATTCTAATAATTTAGATGCATGTAAAAATGTCAATAAATGTCTTGAAAGTTTGGCAAAAGATCACAAGGATGTGAAATTTTGTAAAATTTTATGTTCAGCAACTGGTATGAGTACAAATTTTTATGAAAATGGTCTACCAGCTATATTAGTTTATAAAGGTGGTAATTTAATTGGTAATTATGTTCAAATTTGTAAGGAACTTGGTGATGATTTTTTTGCATCGGATTTGGAAGGTTTCTTAATTGAAAATGGTATGTTAGTAGAAAAACTTAGAATGGTAGGTTGAATAAAAAAGATTTTATTATATTAAAAAAAAATTAATATAAGTACCTATTTAAAATAAAAGTGTGTTTAAATAATTGTGTAAAACTAATATATATGTATGCCATTAATCTTATATTAAGATATTTTGTAGACACTACAAAATTATATTTGAGTTATATTGTAATTTATGTCACAATAATTAAGAAATAAATGTGAAAAATGCAAAATTTTCAAATAAATCTTATAATTTTCCCATTTCAATTCTACTTAATAAAATTTAATTATTTATGGCAGCTTTGATGTTGGTAAAAGTATACAATTTCTTATCTCTCTTATGGGGCCAAAATAATTTCCCAATATTTCATAATTTCCAAAATATTGAATGTTATACAATTCATTTTGCTTTCAACATTTTTCTATTTCTAAGAGGTATTTATACCGTATTATAATATTACCTTTTAAAAAAAACGTTTCTGGATTATACAAGAATTATACAAGACTTCGCCGTACCGTAAACGTAAATTTGTACGCCGCCTAGAATCATTTAACCGGTTCTCTAGCTAGCGAATCGCCAAAGCGGTTTTCTAGCGAATCACCAATACGATTCGTTTACGTACTAACTATATGCAAATAAATAAAAAATAAATAAAGTTTATGTCTGAACCGTATAAATCACAAACTCAAACCTTATAAGTACTGCCAAATTATTTTAAACGTCAGTCAATGCGAAATGCGACTTTTCTCCTTTTCTCAATTGGCAAAACTTTTGTTTGACATTTTACAATTTTTTCTGAAATATTATCGTCAGTCAGAAATTTTTTGTGTTGTGCGTGCAAAATTTTTTGTAAATCAATTTTTTTGGGTGTTTTCCTAGTTAAATAAATTTATAATAATTGTTTCTAATTAATAAAATATAAATATATAAAAAAAATAACAGGTAATAGAACAAATTAATCGAATAAAACAGTTAAATATTTTATAAATTATTTTTGTTAATTTTTTTTGTAATATTCAATTCATGACGTCATTTTTGATCTGCTAGGGTGGATACGTGATATAGATACTTTTAATTAATACATTTTTATTTAATCGTTATTTTATCAACAATAATATTATAATTATAAATTCTTACAATATGACTAGATAAGTAATTTAGAATAAAAGAAATTCGAAAAGTATTAAAGATATTGTAAAAAAATTAAGGTTAAATAGGTACCTATTCAATATTGTTTGAAAGCTAATGATTCACAAATTCACAATCATTCATTAACTTCAATCAAATTTATAGAAAAGGTTTAATTAAGAAAGATAAAAAATACTATATTTCAAAACGTTTCGAAATCCTGAAAAATTTATAATTTTTTGTAAAATGAAAAAAAAAATATTAGAAAATTGTCTACCACAATATATTGGCGCGCAAACTCATTGAAAATCTCTATTCTATTATTTCTTCACTATTGATTTTTCTTCTCTGGTATATATCTCTGTTTATTTGGAATTTGTAGTTTCTGGATTATACAAGAACAAAGAATTTACCATGGATAAAGATTACAATCGAGTTAACAATAACATGAATAAAGGTTTATTGACAATGAATGTTCACTAACTGTTGTGCCACAACACAATATAATATACCATATCCATATATAATATTTAACAAGATGCTAAATAAAATAATATAAAATTGAATAATTATATCTTTATTATATTATTATATATACATTACAAATTCTTATGTAAATGATAGTACACAACATACATAATATTTGTATTTATATTTAATATAATACTTATACATTAAGTATTTTTAATTTTTCAAGATTTTTGTCCTTTGGCTAATTTCATCTTATATTACACGCTGAGTAATAGTGTACGTATGAATATACTGCAAGAAAATCATAATTTTCTTTTTCATTCATTTGTTGATAACTTTTAAATAAATAGTGATATTTTTGTTCGTTTGTTTTTTTTTATCGAATTTTATTATTAATTAAATGAAACAGAATATTTAAACATACATAAATTTTGTCTCAAAATGAATATATCAATTTTAAAACTTTGGATATTTTGGAATCAAATATTATGTATGATATAAATATACATATTCTTAAAATTCAACAACTAAATGTCCGAGGTTTTGATAGTTTCATAATACGTTTTGTTACATGGTAGTTTAATGCTTTTCTTGATACTGGAAAACGTAAAGATCTCCAAAATTCTGCTTCCTTATTATGATCTATACAGCAATACTTCATTCCAGATAATGTACTTTTAAATTCTAGCAATGGTGTATTGTTCATTTTTACAGGATACGGATTCATTTTATTTAAATATATATATGATTTTTTTATTTGAGGACAAAACTGGTTTTGGTTTGGTTTTTTATTTGACCATTTCTGAAAATTTGGCCAATCATTCTTTGAAATTGAAATTGGACAAGATTCACGAAATCGTAAATTTATATTTTCATTTTTTATTTTTGGATTTTTTGGTTTACCATTTTTCTCTACCCAAATATTCCAATCTTTCCAGCATATAGTTTTGGATTTGTTCACGGTCATGTTAGAATTACAAGTATTTGATGCATTGTCTGGATATATATTCTTTCCTACCATTTTGTTTTAATTTTACTTTATGTTAGTTAATAAATTATCAAAATTAAATTAAGCAAATGTTTATTTATTTGAATAAGTAAAAAAAATAAATCAATATTATGTTTAATTCAAATTTTATGATACTTTTAATTTGAATATTTATTTATGTTAAAATATTTGTTTAAAAAATATTAATATAGGTAGAAACAATTAATTTCGGTAAACAATATATAAATTTTGAAATACTATATATATAAATATTTCATTTTAAAAAATTTACAACTTCTATAAAATTAATATTTTGAAAATATTTGCTGTAAATGCTTTGTTATATATAATGAAAAATTGAAACTTTATTTTGAAATAAATAAATCTTATTTCAACTAAAACTCTTAAGCTAGCGTTTCCTTTGAGATTTTTAGTTTTTAGTTTTACAGGATTGTATGAGAAAAAAACTTGACGGCAAAAAAATCCGTCAAGTTGGTATACTGTTTTTTTTTTGCATAAGAAAAAGTTAAAATAAATTGAACTTGAAATGTAAAATTCAATGGGAACGCACTGTAATACAGGTGTAAATAAAATGAAATTATAAAAATCGTAAAATAAATTTGGCAAACTCATGTCATGACAACTTAATTCTTCTTAATAGTTATAGTTTTGAGAAATATTTACAAAGAATTTATTTTGATTCATTATTAATTACTAATAAAAAATTCGTGAGAGTTAAACAAAGATTATCGTTACGTATATATAATATTTCATATTTTCTGATTTAACTCAGAGATGACATCATTGCTAGTACTTCTAAAATTAAATCATTATTATTATTTCTTTTAATTATTTCTTTTAAGCTTAAAATTTATAATTAGGTATATATACACAGTTATTGCAAACAAATTTCAAACCATAATAAAAAAAGATAAATTATTTTAGGTCAAGATATGAAAGTATGTTAAATATTTTTTATATAGGTACAATATTTAATTTTAGGTGTAATATTTGCTACTACTTTTTATAAGCTCAAATAAATAATTTAGTTTCAGTTTAGTTTTGCATTATTTTTATTTAGGTATACATTTTTTACTATTACAATTTTTTTAGGAATTTTAATATGATAAATAACTGTTTAGATATATAGCTTTAGACAGAAAAAACGAGAAATATATGAAAGAAACTTGTATACAAAAATATAATTATATAAATTTAAAATTCTACTAAATATAAATTTACACTAACAATATAATTACCTTTATTATACGATAGCATTGCACAAAATTGAAAATAGAATCGTTTATTTAAGAAAATATTCAAATTTATCAATGGAATTTGTTGTTTAAGTGTCGGATTTCCTACGAAATATTAATATTCATGATTTAATTAGTTCTTATGACATTTAGTTAGGCGAATGACTAAATATACCGGGTCTAAATATAAATTATTTTTTATATAATATTTATTTGAGGGATTTGATAATTTGTTTTTTCATTAAGTACAATAAATTTTTGCATGATAAAACACTAATTTAATGTTTTATTTTTAACACGAAATAAAATATAAATATTTGTTGTAGTATAATATATCATATTTTTTGTTTTATAATTTTTTTAGAATGCCTTCAGCAGCACCAGCAGAACCAGCCCCAGAAGTTCCAAAAACAGAACTTCAGGAACTTCAATTAAAAGCTCAAGGAGTTACTGATGATGTAAATAAATAATTTATTACATAGTCTATGAATATTAATTTAGGTTTAACTCTTTACAAATTGTTATTTGATAACTTTATTACATTAATTACGAAATTAAAACTGATAGTTATTTGTAAATTAATTTTAATTGAAAATTCAATAATTTAAGATATTAACTTTAATTCGAAATCTTCAATTACATACTCGCGTTCCAATAATTTTTATTTTCAAAAAGTAATATTTGACTAGTGAATATTTAAAAATTACCATAATGAAGCTAACAATTTTTTGAAGTAAATTAAACTTAAGTTCTTATGACTTATGCAAACGACACAATATTATTAATATTTTTTTTAATACATATATAATCATTTGAAATTCATATTTTAAATTATATTTTTATTGATACATTTTAGTCACTGGAAAGTACGCGGCGAATGCTTGCTCTCTGTGAAGAGGTAAGTTTTAAATCCACAAAATCTTTACATACTAATTTTATAAATTTATATAATATAATAATAAATTGAAATAAATTGAAGGAATATTCATAGAGATAAATATTAATTCTGATACTTAAGAAGTTAATTATAATATATTTTTTTTTGTAAAATCGGGTAAAGTTTATAAAATATTTTTAAAAAATGTTATCATTAAGGTAAATATTAAAATAAAAAAATTTATGTAAAATTTAGAAAATTAAAATGTTATTGAGCATATTAAAATGTGATGTTGCTGTGGACAGTGTAACGCAACGATTTTTTTTTCTTTTGAAAACGGTTTATTCATTATAATTTTTATATTTAATTTTTAATTAAAATTTTTCGTTTATTTATTTTTCTATATTCATTTTCTTTTATCTTATATAATTTTTCATATATTATTATATATTTTTTTTATATTTGTTGTTAAAATATATTTTGAGTTTTTCTAAAAAAAAAAAAATAAAAGAAAATGGCATTATTTGTAATTTAATTATGTGCAAAAATATATATATATATAATTTAAAATTATTTAATGTTGTTTGGTTGTGATAAAGCGAGGTAAAAAAAGTAATGTTGATTGTGTACTTATTATTTTATTTACTATTTTTTATTTATTGTAATTCTTTTTTTTCTTCTTTGAATTTAATTTTTTTTTTGTTTTTTGTTTTGTGTTTAGTTCAAAATAGGCAAACATTTTTATTTCGCGCTCTTGTCTATGTTGCATGTTAAACATAAATAATTAATATTTCAAAAAGAAAAACAAACTACAAATATTTATGTATAATTCATAATTATTAAAAATAAAAACCAGTGATGATAAATCCTAGCATGTTCGAGGCACTAATCTATAGTTTTTATACCTTCATGTTTATGTCTTGTATGAGAGTATTTCGAAAAATTTATTCATCAAATCAGGGTAGTATACAATGAAAACCACTCATAAGTAATTTTTTTAAATAATTTAAATTTTAGGAAAAATTCCTTAAAATTAATTCTCAAAATTCAAGTTCCAGGATAAAAGTTAAGTGTCCATAAATTTTTTTATATTAGGGAAAATACCGTATTATAATTTCTTATATGAGGAGTATATACTAATTCTATAAATATTATTGCAGTTGATATTTCCATTAATATTATTGAATATTCTGGTCTTATTCATATAAATTTACATTATTCATCGTAAGGTTTAATTTATTGATTTATTATATATAATGTAAAATGTAATTAAAGGTCTTACATCAAGGCCATTACATATGTAAATATGCAAATGCAATTAAATTAAATGTAGTAAATAAACACAAACATTTTTCACATTCAACAATGTACAAATATTTCAAGGATTCTTGCAATAACTTTTTCTATTATTATTATTACAGTGCGTTTCTTATTGCTACTTTAATTCCGTACAAAACATTAATCGTTTATTGTTTCCTTTAACTATTTTTTCCATAAATTTAAATTAATATTATAATTCATTAAAATAATATCGATTTCTTGTAGTTTCTAATTACATTATAGTATTATAATTTTTTCCCTTGAAATTGGTAAAATTATATGCCATTGTATATAAATAATAATGAAAACTAATATAAATAACATGATTGTAGTAGTTGAAGGGATAGATAGGATAACATTATTGATTTTAATTACAAGATTGCTCTTGAACGTAATATAATTATTTAAAATATGATAACAAAATTTTGTACCATTAAAGATAAAAAAATTATTCAAGATTGTAAAAATGTTAGAAACATTAATTCTTATTTTATATGTTGTATTATGATTTTTCTTTAAAAATTAATTATAAAATTATACTTATAAGATAATTATTATTTATTATTTTTTTTTATTTTAATTTTGCATAATAATAGTTTTAGTTCTTTTTATGAAATATATATTTCATAATTGTTCTCATACCAGACATAATCAGAAATAATAATAAAAATTCTAAATTCTATTTGAGTAAAACCAATAATATTCATTTATGTTTCAATCAAAAAATATGTATATGAACATTTATTATAAACTTCGACTTTTTATTCAAATATATATTAATATTAAAATTATATACCATTCGTTTACAAATATTTTACAATATATTTACTTATATAAATAACAATTTCAGAGAAGAAGAAAAAAAAAACACTATAAACACTTTCCAAAAAAAATTAAGAACTAATTTTTCTGTATCAAATTCTAAATAAAATATAATTTTTACACAAAAATTATAGATTTTTTTATATAGTATAAAATAGTGCACGAGCTTTTTATGTTCCTTAAGAAAACCTAAATAATATTATTATAAATATACTATGAACATGGAATGATATTGTACAATCAAAAATTTTATTTTACATCTTATAATAATATTTAAATAATACTCTGAAAATATAAATAAATAACTTACACTGATCCACTGCATTTTTAAATTGATTAAATTATTAATATTTATATGTTATTTTTTAATTAATTTTTTTTTTCTGATATTTTTTTGTGATTTTATTTATTTTTTTTTTTCAAATATATTTTATAAAATATTAAAAACGGGGAAATTATATGAAAACTAAAAGAAAACAAATAAAATTTATATACTACAGAAACAAAATCTCTACAAAAAAAACTATCAGCTATATATATATTATATATTATATATGTATATATTTTAAATATTTGAATAATTTTTATATATATAAACAAATTTAAATATATTTGAAAACATAACTTACGGAAAATTATTTATTAATATTGTTATGAATGAACATTATAAGATAAATTTGATATGTTAAAAAATTGGATAACACAAAAATTTAAATATTTTTATATTTAATATTTAATAACAATTTAATATAATATTAATTATACTACTAATATTCCATTCAAATACTTTTAGGTAAAATTAATATATAAACAATTTTTTGTTTTTTGTTTTTTTAATTTTTAACAACATAAACAAATTAATTGATGAATACATATTATACAATTTAAATATTTATAGCAGTCATAAAATAGAATTAATATGTCGAAATGAATGAATAAACACATAAAGTTTGTGTTTAAGTAATTTGAACAGTTTATAAATGTGGAGCAAGAATTTATCTAAAAACAATTTAAAATTTAAAATTATATACTAATTTAAATGTAAACTTCTTATATATACCATAAAAATATATGATATGTATCATTTGGTAATTTTGTACGATTAAACAACATAAATAATTTTCATTATCACAATTTTAATGTTTTATTAAAAAAAATTTAGTCTGTCATGGAGAATAAATAAAATTAAAATAAGGAACATTAAAAATTTGTAATATAAATTTTTAACGATTAAGCAAATTGGCCTTGTAGAATAAATTTAATAATAAAAATTCTTATGACTAAAGAATTAAATAAAGTTGAATGTACTTCTCAAGTTCATTCATCTTTAAAATCAAATTTGGTCTGCAATTTAAATAAATTGAATAATATTTAATATTAAGTGAAAGCAATACTATTTTGTGTATGCTATAAATATTTTCTTTATAAAATATGCTTTTATGAAAAAATAATATTAATATTTACATCATTAAATAAACATTAAAAAATATTATATATTCTCATAAAAAAAATATTAAAAATTATATATATATATTATTATACAACATAATGACACACTCTTACTATAATTATTCGTTGTGCCGCATCACAGAGCAAGGAAGCCGGGATTCGAACCCTGGTAGCCCTTGACGATCAGGGAGGTGAGTCACCATGGACACATTTATATCCTAATTATACTATTTAATTTTTGTTACATTTATGTCACTTTATATTTTATATGTTATTTTATCATTAATTTTCAATGCCTCTTTTTATTGATTTTTATATTTTAAATATTTCATAAAAAAAAGAGAAAAACATTATTTTATATTTTATAATTTAATTTTTGTTTTTGTTTTTTTTGAAATTTTATGCGGAAAATGGTTAAAAATTTTAATATGTATAATAAGGAAAAATTGTATTGTACATATAAAAAAATATTAAAAAATAGTCAAACTTACGACAAAACAATTATTTACTTTGGTCGGAAATTTGTTTACTATATTATAAAATTTATTTTTTAAGAAATTCAATTTTAATTAAGTTAAATACATACTAAATTTTTCAGACTAATTAAACTCTTTTTAGTCAGTTTTTTAATACGAAATTATTTACAAAAAGATACTTTTTGAAGTGGTCTCTAGTATTATCTAAAGTTCAACAAAATTTCGAGAATTTTTATTCAATTTGGGGTGATGCATTTATTTAACGAATTCCGAAAATAATAGTTTAATATATAAATTGTATTTATGCACAGAATTGTGCACAACCACCTTCAATGCATTGTCATGGTTATATTCCAACCAGGGATTTGGTATGGACGAAATTGTGACTACAACAAATTGGAATTAATACTATTCTATTATACCAAAGATTGGAAAATAATTATTATTGATTATTGGCTATTAACAATTTTTTTAATTATTTGAGTGAATAAAGAACATCATTAGATAAAAGTTTCTGGAATAATTAATTATTTAATATTTTTACTTTGATACACTTTTGTATTTGAATCTTTGAGTTATAATAACGCAATTTTCTTTTATAAAGAATTACCTATGTAAGGGTAATGAAAATATGGAACAACATTTATGAACGAATTATTATTACATATTATAAAAATTTAGAGATAAATACTTGACTTATAAATATTTTTACTTACAGTTAAATTATTTTAAAATTTAATTACTTGTACATTTAATTTATTTTATATAATCATATTTATTTTTTCATAAATTCTATCATTGTTTAAGTAAATTCATAATTTTGTTAATTCACTTATTTAAATTTATATATTTTGTTTTTGAATCAAATAACCAAACCATAATGAACGTAAAGTAAAAAAAAATCATTTAATTATATTAAAAAAGAAAACATTAAATTCTTCTTATGAAAAGCTTTAAGTTTTTAAATATTTTTGAATGCACAATTTATAAAAGTTTTAGTTTTTCAGTTTTATTTTTTTCCATAAAGTTTCCTTTCAAATAAGCAAAATATATTTTTTTAAAGAAATCTTAACAAAGTTTTTTAATTGCACGTTTTACAAATTCAAATAATTATAAAAAAAAAATTTTATTGCACAATGTTTGCAATTTTTTTCGTAATAAAAAATTATATTAATTTTACTTTTTATATATATAATTTCGAATTTAAGTAAATTTAAGGCGAATTTTAATGAGTCGTGTTTGTCAGCTTTATCAAAGAAGAAGATACATAATTTGTTATTTTGTTTAATCAGAATTTAATAATTGTGAAAATTACTATACGAATTTAGGCCTTCTTTGAACTTGCAGTCAGATATTTTAACAAATAAAATTTTGATTCCTGACAAGAACGACTTATTAAAATTCGTAAATTTTAGATAGAAAAATGTATCAGTTTTATAATTAAATTTTCATTTAAGTTAAAAAAATTTATTTTCGGTTAAATTTTGTACGATTTTCTTGTTTATTTTTTATTCGTTTTTTTTTGTATTGATTTATTAATTTATTTCATAGAGCGAAGAGGCAGGCGGCAAAACTTTAAATGTGTTGTCTAGTCAAGGCGGTAAGGAGTTGAAATTTTGCAAAACAAATAATGCAAATTTTTGTATAATAATTTTTTACTATAACTAACGAGGTTTTAAAAAAATATAACTAATACCGAATTTTAACGAAATAGAATTTTCTATGATAAATGTTCTATTTTTTTATTAAATTTTGATGCACTGACTTCTAAGCTCTTTAATGGCGTTGGATTTTTTACCCCTAATACAAAATTTTCTAATTTTAAATTAAAAAAAAAAGCGTTTTACTAATAATTTAAAAAAAAAATAATCAAATAAAAATTTGAAAAGCAATAATTTTAATATTATAAAATAGAAATTTAAATATATATTATTTAAAATAAAATTTGTCAATATCAAATAAATTTAAAGAAAATCCATGCTAAGAAAATATGTGGTGTTGTTTTTGTTTAGAGTACGGAGGTCGGAATGAAGAGCATCGTTATGCTGGATGAGCAAGGAGGTAAGAACATTAGGAAAATTTAAAAATGGATTCTGTTAAGGCTATAATAAATTTGTTTTTTTTTTTTGTAAAAAATAAATAAATAAAAAACATAATAATTAAAAATTAAATATTATTTAAAATTGTGAAAAAATAATTTGAAAATTCACAATTTAAATAAATTTGTTTAAATCAAAAAAATATTAACTGATGGTTGAATGCAAAAATTCTTGTTAAAAAAACAATTTCATTTGAACTGACAATTTTTTCGATTTTAATCCAATTTTGATTTACATTCAGAAAAAATATTTGAGTATTGAAATGCTTTACTTGCTATATTTTTTGGAAATACATGTTTCAGAACCAAAAAATGTGTACTTCAGCACAATGAATAGGACATATAATTACTTTCTAAGTGTATAAACTGTTGTCATTACACATTTTCCTTTAGAGTACTAGTTGATGACTAAATCTAGTTGATGACTAAATATAAATATTATCAATATACGAAAATAAACTTTCAATATTTAATATAGACTATTAATAGTTTTATATTAATATATTGTATATGAAATTTTTATTATTAATTTTTACTGATTTATTGATAATGTTAATCCTTACAATAGTTCATCAATTTAAATTATCACTTTATCTAAATTAAGCTTGGATTTTGCATCCAATATCAGTTAAACGTTTTTTAATTATAAATACTTAATATAAAAAAAATTTGAAATAAAAAAAAATATTCTAAAAAAAAACAACTTCTTTAAAAACAAAATAAAACATATAAAATTTTATTTTTATTTTATATATATCTTTTAAATATATATATATATATATAAGAAAAATAACCAAAATTTTTATTAACATCCAAAAAATTCATCATCGCCACTCAAAAATATAAAGTAAAAATATATTATATAATAAAAACTTATATTTCACTCCAACAACCAACAACAAGACAACAAGAAAACAGCTACAACAAAAATAAATTTTGAAATAAAAAAAAAACAAAAATTCGCAAAAAAAAACTCATTATTTATTTATTTATTAAAAATAAATAAAATATTTAAAATTTCAAAAACGACAACATAAAAATATGAAATTAACACGCTCTCGCCTCAACAAACACTCTCTAGTAAAAAAAAAATTATGTTTAAAAATTACTAAAAACAAAATTAAAATTTAAAAAAAAATTAAATTATGCGACATGTGAGTACAAAAAATACAAGATTAAATCGAAATTTTTTGTTTATTTTGATTATTTTAAATTCTGTTTATTTTTTTATTTTTGATTTAAAGAAACAAAAATTATTACAATATTTTTTTTATAAACCTAAATCAAATTGTACATTTCAATTTAATGTCGTTATGCCAAAAATCTAAATATAAATTGAAATATTAAATTTTTCTAGAAATTTTTTACCAAATTTTCATTAACCAATTTGCCAATTGGTTTGTTTTCTAAACCAAAAAAGGGAACAAAATATGATATTGGTTTGGTATAAACATTATATTTAATTGTCATAATCTGATTTAGGTATATAGCAAATTAATTTTACATACTCGAAAATTAATTTAAATTTTTATTAGTTTAAAAGAAAAATACAATGTTAATTTTTTTTTTATGTTTCAATACTTTTTAAATGTTTATTATTTATTTTAATTTCCTAATCTCATTTTTTTTTAGTATATAAATATTTAATTAATAATTATTGTGTTTAATACTTCATATTGTTGAAACTTTTTATATTATATAAAATACTTAACTAAATATTTTTTTTCTACTTACTATATTAAATATATAAAATTAAATTAACACTTTATACAATTCAAAAATATTAAATATAACATAATATAGTATAAAAAATATAATTAGTACAAAGTTTAAGATATTTTATTTACAGAGTTATTAAATAATGCATTACAAAATTTAATTTATTATTATTACAGATTAATAATTATTTATTAGTTTGGAAATGAAAAAAAACAACTAATTTAATCTTCAAACATTTGAAATATAAATTATTTACTTAAATTTCATGGTGTCAAAATTAAGGACCCAGTAATGTATTATTTTACAAAATTACAATATATTACTTATAGATTAATAGATTATTTAATAACTCTGTTAAAATATATTTATTAAATTTTCTATTTTGTTTTCCATATTAAGAAAGTTAAATTCTGATTTTTATTTTTTAAATACATTTCAATATAAAAAATTAAGAATTTTAATTAAATTAGAATAGAAAGAATAAAATACACAAATTATTAATAGCTTCTTTAAGAATATTTTTTTATTTGTTTCATATTTGAATGAATTTGCTAAAAAAAAAGAAAATGATTAATTTAAAAACACGAATTAAAAACATAAAATTTGAAATTTGTCTTAATTCTTAATTGAAAAAAAGGAGCATGTTTTTTTTTAAATGATTAAAATTACTTAAATATATTTTTTAGTTATATGAAACCTAAAAACACTTTTATTAAAATATTATTTCAGAGTTAAATATATATCATGAAATCCAAAACTCTGAAAAATTTATAAATGAAAATAAGAAATGAAATCTAATTTTATTTACTAAAAACAATTATTTATATAAAATTATTAATTCATTAATATTTTTGATTCAGAATAATTATGAAATTAATGTCAACAATCAAATTATAAACAATTAACTATCAAATTAATTTACAATTATTCAATAAATGAATTGAAATTTCAAGGATTTTATAGATGTAAAATATTTCAAAAAAAAAAAGTAAATATTAAATTTATAATTTAAAATTGTCTAGTTTCAATAATCTCGGTCATTATTCTATTTATTCATTTTCTTCAATATTTCTACTATTTAATGGAAAACTATAAAAAAAAAATCAAAATTTCATATTTTATTTATATTCAGCAGAGTTTTGGACATCATTATTTACTTTGTACAACATTATGTATCTAATTTGAAAATCATTTAATATTTTATTATACTAAATAATTTAAAGACATTTAGATATAAAACAATTTTTATCTAAACAACAAACATATTGCATCAATAAAATATTATTTCTTATGAAAAATAAAAATCACTTATAATATTTTCCGCTTAAAAAAAAAATCATTACAAAATCATATTAAGTTTTTATTTCTTTATAATTTTTTTTTAAATGCTTTACTATAAATTTCACAACAAAAATTCACAAGAAAAAACTTAAAATTCTGTTTTTCTTTTTAAATTTTAATTAAATTAATTACATCTTTCCAATATATATACCTATAATAATTATCTTCTCTATACTAAAACTTTAATAATGTTTTTATTTTGTTTTCTGTTTTGGTTTATTATTTTTGGATATTTGTTTTCTAAAACATTTTTACTTTCTTTTTCAATCAATAAAAAAATCAATAAATCATAAAAAATTATACATTACTAATAAAATACTTAAATATATTTCAAATAAAAATCTGGATGAACAGAACAATTGGATCGTATTGAGGAGGGAATGGATCAAATTAATGCCGATATGAGAGAAGCTGAAAAAAATTTAAGTGGCATGGAAAAATGTTGCGGAATTTGTGTTTTACCATGCAATAAGTAAAAATATATATTTATATATAAATTAATTTATAAATTGTAATAAATTTAAAATTGTTTTTTTTTAGGAGTGCCTCGTTTAAAGAGGATGATGGTACATGGAAAGGTAATGATGATGGTAAAGTTGTTAATAATCAACCACAACGTGTTATGGATGATCGTAATGGTATGATGGCACAAGCTGGTTATATTGGAAGGTAATTTTTTAAGTTTAAAGTTTTTGGACTACAAAATTTTGTATCGAAATTAAATATTGTTATTTAAAATTTTGAAATATAATACTTGTGGAGTGTAAAACTTTATTACTACTTATAATTTTCAAATTTTTTTTTAGAATAACAAATGATGCACGAGAAGATGAAATGGAAGAGAATATGGGACAAGTTAACACAATGATAGGTAATCTAAGAAATATGGCATTGGATATGGGATCTGAATTGGAGAATCAAAATCGACAGATTGACAGAGTTAATCGCAAGGTAAATTTTATATTTAAATATTTTCTCAATTTCTTATTGTATTATATTAATTTTCTTTAAACTAAATTCTTTTAAATAACGTATTATTAATCTAATATGTACTAACAATTACTAAACAATACTTTTTTTCTTAACTTATTTTTAAATATTTGCAAACTCATAAAGGGTGAATCAAACGAAGCTAGAATAGAAGTAGCTAATCAGAGAGCTCATCAGCTTCTGAAATAAATAAATCTCATTATTATTTATTTTATTAACTTTAAAAAAGTAAAAAAAAAAATTAATTATCTTTTTTAAAACTTATATAAATTTATAATTTATATATTATTTCAAAAAAAAAAAAATTAAAATTAAAAGAAGAAAAAAAAATACTTTTTGAATCTTTCCCCGATATATCAAAATATCCTTTTTGTATTTAAATAAAATTAATAATAATAATAATTACATAAATTAACTAAAAAAAATAAAATTTTTGGCTCACATATTTTGTGATGATGTTACACAAAATATAAATATGAATATCAAAACTTGCATCATTACATTGTATAAAATAATAATTAAATTTTTTTTTTAAATTTTAAATTAAATAGTTAAAAAAAAAAATGCAAAAATTTATTGTATAGCAAAAAAATATAATTAATTCCTAAAAATTTAACAAAACAAAAAAGTATATTTAGCTAAAAGAATATTTGGCGTCCTAAAACATGAAATAAACAAAACAAAAAATTTAAAATATATTTAGTTTTTTACTTAATTAAACACAAATAAAAAAATAAAATATGCAAACAAGAAAACTTCAATTAATATCAATAATATTCAATGGAGAAAATAATTTGCTAAATTAATTTAAAAAAAAATAATAATAATTTATTAAATTAAAATATAACAAAAACCAATAATGTATAATTATTAAATTAAATTTAAACTTATCAATGATCTCATATTTATTGCTAATTATATTTAGTTTAGCCAAAAAATAATAATAATAATAATAATAATAATAATAATATAATTAAAAAAATTTGAAAATTTATTCAGAAATTGTAGAAAATTATTAATTATTATATTATATATAACATATATACATATAGTTAAAATATGATACTTATTAGAAGACCATAATATCGTAAATTTATATTAACAAAATATGATTCTAAAATATTTTCAGCAAAAGGAAATTTAAGTCTCCTTTTATGAAAAGGAGACTATCAAATCGAAATCGAAAATATTTTCAATTATTATTATATATTGCTAATATAGAGTTATGAAATTTTGGTCTTATGATGATGTTATCGTAAAAAAAAAATATACATAAAAAATATTCGCTCGTATTTTTTTTTTTAAATCCAAATTTTTTTTTAGGAAAACAAATAGAGAGAAAATATAAACAGCAATTATATATATTAAATAAATTTTAAAATATCTTTTCACAAAAATTTTAAAATAAATATAAATTAAAATATAATCATAATATCCATTATTTTAGTATGTAAAGAAAATTTATTGCTTCCATATTTTTTTTTTTTTTTTTTTCAAATTTAATAACACATAAATTTTTTTATTTATATTGGTTCACAAACAGAACAAAAAATTTCATTTTTGCAAAGAAAATATTGATAAGAAAGCTTTTAATATTTAATTAAAATATTGTTAATTTTGTATAATATTTATGTACTATTTTAGTTTGAAAACAAGAATGGAAATGAAATACATAGAAATTTTCTAATTTATTCATAATTTTATATTAAAATTGCAACAATTTTATCAAGTTTTCATAGACAGTAAAAATATATTAAGCAAGTTATTTTGAAAATATACAGAAAACAAAAATATTTAACTTTTAGAAATTCGAATGCAAATATACAATTATATAGTTCAAATTGAAATATTTCTTCTGTACATAAAATAAAATGCACTTAAATCTTTAAAAATATTATTTGAATATAATGAGAATAATTCAAAAAAATTATCTTCAAATATTTTTACTTGAATATTTGCTCATTGCTGAATTAATACAATTTCTTCAATCAGAAAGTTGTTTTATATTATAGATTAACTTTGGGTATCCAACTTTGAACTTCCATAATTAAAATTGTACGATATCTAAATACCGTAATATATATTTCCATTCTTGAAATGTTAGATTTATTGAAAAAGTTAAAATTACATTAAATTAGTAAATAATTGACAAATAATTCCAATAAATAAAATGAAATTAATGAAAATATTATAAATATACCAAAACACAGAATTAAAACTTGGACCAAAAAATTTGAATAATTTTAAAATAAATAATTGGAGCACAATTTTCTTTATAATTTCTATTTTACTTTCTATCTTTCTTTCTTGTCTTATCTTTAATTATTTATTATATTTTTGTAAAATTTTATGAAGTCATACAAATAGAAATTTTTTTTTAAAAAAATAAAAATGCATAGCAATATTAAAATATAAAAAATTATTTTTTTTATTTCTCGAAAATTTGTTAAATTTTGTAATTAATTAAAAAAAAAACTTACGTTGTTTGTTAGATACAAAAAAAAAACTCTTAGTGAGATCTCGTCTCTTATTATATCCTGTCATGTAGATATGTTTCTTCTCAAATTGTTAAATAATGAAATAAATAATTGTTATCAAAATAATATATATATATATATATAAAAATAATTATATATTTATATTTAAAAAAGCAATATAACGAATGCCTTAACATTTAAATAAATGGTTAAAAAAATATTAAATTAAAAAACGTTAATAGAAAAAAAAATGCGATATTTCAAATTGTATGACTTCTTAACTTTATTATAATTTTTTTATTTGATATATTTATTATTTATTTAAAAATTTTAATTTTTTTTATATCTTTTCTTTAATAAACATTAGGGTGGTTCAAATGAAGTTAGACTAGAAGAGGCTAATAGAAGAGCAAATGAACTTCTTAAACATTGACAAAATATGATTTTTTATTTGAAATTTTGTGGATTTTTTTTTCATCACCAGAGTCAGTCTATAATTTATTTACATAATTTTATTTTTATTTTTTTAAACGCACAAAAACAAACAAAAAATATAATCATTATTAAATTTTTTTTTATTATATTATTAATGATTTGAATTACTCAAATCAATTTAAGCTTAGTAAAATGGTTTTAAAAAAAAAATTTAAATTTAATATTCTAATTTAGAAGCTTAAAAAAATGGTATATATTTGAAGGAAATATATAAATTATTATTAAAAAAATTTAATATTATATAATAATTATTAAAAAAAAAATGAAATTATTAAAATAACATAAAAATAAATTAATTATTACAAATATTTATTAAATGTGAAAATTTTGTTATTATATATTTAATATGAATATAAAAAACTATAAATTCGACTTTTGTCTCATATATTTAATTTGGCTTTGTTTCAAAATTTAATTTTTAATTTGAATTATTTGAAATATAACAAAGAAAAAAAATTAATTAATAAATTAAATGAAATAATATTTTTAGGTCAAATTAAATTGGTGACATTAAATCGTATTCGTAAAATAAAATAATAATTAAATTATATGTTATATTAAAATTGTTCGAGACTTATTAAAAATCCATCATATCAAGAAAATAAATAAAATAACAATAAATATTTATAACATTTTTGAAAATCAAATATAATATTAAAATATATAATATTCAATTATTCGTTTTAACAAAAATAAAAATAAAAAAATAACTAAGCAATAGCATAAAATATAGATTTTGAAAATTTGGTATTGAAAGAGAAGACCTTTTGGTTAAAATATTCTAAGCATTTTTGTTAATAATATATTTACTTATCAATTCTCTGCTTCAAAATTATTATTAATTTAAAATTAATTAAATAATGATAACTGAAAAGTGCTTTTTTTTAAAAAAAAAAAAAAAAAAGTATAAATCCGCAAATTAGAATGAAACGATAAAATTTCAAATTATTATATTTTTTTTTTAATTTAATTTTAAAATATTAAAACACGTGACATTCACATAACAATGTTGTTAATTTATAATTTTTAAACACAACAAAATATTCGTCAATACCTAAAATTATGCAATTCAAGTAATCTAAAAAGATTATTTCTATAATGACTATGTAACCACGAGTGCTAGAGCCTAATTAAATTGTGTTTCTTACTATCATTTTTGATGAAATTCTCAAAAGAAAACCATATTTTTTTTCTGATGTGATTTATTTTAATATATTAAATATTATTTATCATTTAGTAGTAATATGGAATGTTCCTTTTTTCCCAATGTTGAATAAGCAAACAAATGATACAATTTTTGTGTTCATGGTTTTTGGCATGTAAATTAAACTAAAATAATACTTAATATTTTTTTTATTTCTTTATTTAATGGAAAACTAAAATTTATAAATTTTCATTATTATTATAAAAAATCTTATTAAATATAAATTAATAAAAATAAACCCATATAATCTGTAATAAAAATATTAAAATAATAAATAAATTTCAAATAATTATTTTCTCAGATAAATAAAGAAAAAAAAATAGACAGAAAAATTGCAAATATATAATGAAAATATTTTTCGTATAAATTATACACCACAGTAAACTATATACAATATTCTTAAATTAACAACAAAACCAAAAATACCTATATAATTTTTTGACAAAAACACAAAAAAAAACCACCTTTAAAAAATAAATAAAAACATGTAAATTTAATAAAAAAAAATAAAATCTTAAAACCTAAGAAACTAAATCAAAATTTTGTCTTTGCTTTAATAAATATTTTTATGATAATATGCTTTTTTCTCTTATATTTTAATATTTTAATATTTTAATTATTATTAGAAATTAATGACAACCAATAAAATTATAAATAATTTTTTTTATAATGCAATTTAAATCAAAATTTTATTATTCGTTGGTGTTTTTCATTTATTATTCAAATATAATATATTGAATAAAAATCTCAATTGGAGATTTAGAAATTTAATCTTTATATACTCGTTATAATTAATTACATAATTCATAAATTTTTAATTAAGTTGCAGTTTAAAATTGCTTAATAAAAATATATTTAATAATTGACAAAAATCAATAAATTTTTTGCATTTATTTAATTAAATGTATTTGTGTTTTTTTTTTGTAAATTAAATAAAACGTCGTATGTCTAATTAATATTTTTGTTGATGAATAGTTAGCAAAATTATTTAATGAATTATTATGGTTTATATAAACATAATCATTTCCATATTTTATGCCAGATTATATATTTAAAATGAAATAATTCCTACTCAACTACTATTAATTTTTATATGAAGTACAATTTCACGTATACTAATTGCTCCTTTGACGCTGCATTTGCTGTGCAGCCACTGAATTAGCATCCTTTACATTTTAACTATTGAATTCAATGAACACATTTTATCCAATTAAAAATTGAAATTTATCACATCTGCTTGATGAAAAATATATTTTTTAATGCTTTCGTATTTAATAAAAAATCATTTATGTATTTATAATTCATGTCACAATTTAAAGAAAATTTAAAGACTTTTTGATAAAAGAATCGAAAATAAGAAATTAATAAACAACAAAAAAATAACAATTCATGTAATAAATTCAATAAATTATAAAATTAATTATAAACCATAATAGTAACAACTATTTAAAAAAAATATATATTTACTCTTTCTCGCTATATAAATAAAATATTAACTTTGTCTTAAGAAATCAGTAAAAAAAAAACCATTTCTTTAAAAAATATATATATATAAAAATTTAAGTAAATTTCAAAATAATACTTAACTAAATTAAATATTACACAGTTCTTTATTTTCTTAAATAATTTATTTTAAATTTTAATTAGAAAGTAAATTTATTTCATCATTCTCAAAAATTAATAGGAGTAATATATATTTTGAAATATTAAATGTTTGATATTAAAATATTATTGAAACACATTTGAAAACTTAACACAAATTGGTAATTAACACAATTTTTATTCATTACAATTATTTTTTTAATTTAAATTGCTAACATTAATTAATTTATCCAAAACAAAGAAACATCTTAAACAATTTTAAAGTTAAAACATTTTTGCCTTTGAAAAAAAAAACAATTATTTTGTATAAAAAAAACACTTGAGAGAGAAAAGAAGAAGTAAAATAAAAACATAAAATATGTTTGCCTCATTTTTTTATAAACATAAAATTAAAAACCAAGAAAAAAAAATCATCGAAATTAAAAAGACAAAAAAGAAAAACACTACAACATTTTTTTTTTGTTATAAATTTAATTGAAAATATTCTGTTTTACATTTTTCTTTTAAGGACGAAATAATCAAAAGAAGAAAAAAAAAAGAAATATATTTTTAAAATAATTAAATTTATTATTTAAAATTAAATTTTGAGATAAATTGAAAAAAAAATAATAAATATAAATAAATTATATTTTATGAAATTATAAATTTTTCTGCTGCGTTATTTAAATTATAGTTAATTTTATATAATGTAATATTTTGAAAATGATTAATTCATTAATAGAAATAGAAAAAAAAATAATACATTTAACAAAAAATAATAAAAAAAAAATCTTTATAAGTTTAATTAAATTTGCATTATTATAGAGTATAATTATAAATTTGACAAAGTGATATAAATTTTAATTGAAATTATATAGGTATATTTAAAAAAAAAATCAAATAAAAATTATTAATTATAAAGTTATTTAATTTGTGTTTTTCATTTCTATAATTAATTTAAATTATTAAATAAAATTGTTTTCGTAAAAAGTCGTGTTTAAGACCTTTGTTGTTTCTCTTCCAAATGCCCTTGCGCCAATACAAAGAACTACTCATTGTTGTGTAATCTTGGATCTTTTCACTCAGAATTTACGAGTAGTTTTACTCGAAACAAAAAATGGTTATTCTTATTATTTTAGAATATCCAAAGAATTTATATTGCTTAATTTAATATAATTTACCCTGATGCTATAAATTGGATTCATACTAACCAAACATAATGTTGTTACCCAAGTGATTTTGTAGAAACTTTTACTTACTTATAAAATCGCAATTATTTTTTTTTAATATCATTTATTTATATATATTTTTCAATTTAATACATAATAATTATAATATTTTACTTTATGAATTTAGTAATTATTATTATTTGTAGTGTTTTGCAGATTCTTGGCATTTTAATTTAAAATAAAATATTAATTTCAGTACTTTTTTATATATATATATTTTATTATATTTCTGTTTATAAATAATAACGTTTTTTTTTGTTAAATATATTGATTTAAATATAAATTATGTAATTTCTCACTTATAATTAAATTGTCACACACAAAAGAAAAATTATTTATAATTACATAAAGTTTTACAAAATAATGTACAAAATTTATTTAAAAAAAATTATTTATTAAATTAGAATCAACAAATTCAATCACATTAAAAATTAGTGACCTTATACATATTAACTAAATTGAATTTTAATTATGAAGAAATTATGGATTTTCAAAAGTAAGTTTCTTTATAATCTACCATGCTAATAATATATCCCATCAAAAGTTTAATTATATAATAATAAGTTTCTTAAAAATTCAATAATTAAGAGCTCGATTTTAGGGCAGATATAATTTACTTTTAATAGGTAGGAAGTCTTTATAGTTAAATGAATAATTATAAAATATAAAATAAAATAATTTTCAAAATTTATTTTAATGACTTTTTTTGATTAATATTTGCGACTTTGGAAAATAAATTAATTAGTGTATTTTTGAAATTCTATCGTTAGTATTTCAACCGAAATAATATTATTATGAAATGGAATTATTAATTAAGGCAGATAGTATCTATTTAGAAATAGGAAATATATAATTATTTTTAGAGTTGACTATTGGTTTATCTATAAATTTTATATTTTGCTTAATGTTTTGCGGAATATAAAGTACCTTAGCAGCTTTTTTGACAGTGCTAGTTTGAAATAACTACATTTTTTTTTAATAAAATCACAATTTTTTCTAGTTTTAATTGTGCAACATATTTTTCAACAATTCTGAACTTAAGTAAACAATTTTTTTTTGAACACATTTTTTTTTCCTTTTAAAATTTTCCCTCAACATTTATAAAACTGAATATTTATTAAAATTACGTTTGTTAAAAAATATATTCAAGAAATTTAAAACATTAAAAATACAACTCTTTTCAATTAATGTCCAATATATATATATTTTAATTATACAAATACGTATGTATAAGGGTAAAGCCTAAAATTTAAGCTAGCTAAAAATTTTTCTTTTAGTATGGTACATTAATTTTTTTTTATTTCGGCCATTAAAATAATTTTTAATATTGTTATTCAATAAATATTTTAATGTAATCTTAATATTTTTGTTATAATAATATATTATAATTTTTTTGTCCTTATGATTATTGACGCATTTAATTTAGTTGCCAGCAACAAACATTAAATTTAATAGATTCTATATAGAGAGATAGTATAATATTATACAATGCATAAAAGGAAAATAGAATGATTCTCATAAAGTACTTTCTAATTTTCAATTTAATTTTAATGTTAGCTATAATTTGTAATATGTACTTACTGATAGCAACGAGTAATCATTTGTAGATAATGGTGAAAAAAAAATTAGTACAAAAAAAGTGGAGAGAAATATTATATAGTGCCATATTTATATCTTGGAAAAAATGGAAGTTCAAATTTCAATTATTGGAAGTTCAAAATTCAAATTATTCCGGTAAAGACAGATAATGTTCAGATCATTATTTATCATTTTTTATGTTGGAAGTTGGAAGCTTTTTTCAATTAGAGACAATATGTTTGGATTACGACAAAAATTGAGAAATGAAAATGGGTAGTAATTTTTTCTATTATAATAAAGTTTAAAGGCAGAACTATTTTTGATATTTAGACAATTTTAAATAACAATATTTTTATGTCAACTTCGGAAATAATCTTCGTTTTTATAATCAATTAAATTTCTACTAGCAACATAATTTTTGTGCGTAAATCTACCTTATCCTGATTTTATATTTGTTTTTGAATTATTTAGCTATTATTATAATAAATATTTGCCAAAAAAAATTATTATATTTTAATTCTATAATACGAGTATAATACATAATTAATTAACAACCTTTAATGCACACTAATTTAATTTGTTATTTAACCATAAACATGATCTTTTTTTTTAATTCAGGTTTTATTTATGCTTGTTTCCTTAATCACTGATTGAATTGAAGAAAAAAAAGTGAATGTAAAAATGTACATAATTTTTCTTAAAATTATTTAATTACAATATTAAAAAATATTTCTAAAAGTTTGGTCAAATAATAATATTTTTGGCGTTTATTTAATTAGTACGAAAAAAATAAATAATAAGTTATTTGAAAATTTAAAATAAATTTTCGAGTAAATTTTACAAAGTAAACAAATTTTAGCTTTAAATTTGGTGAATAATGTTTTTTTTTTTAAATTTAAATTATATTTATATTTAGCTACAATCAGTCAATATCCTCATCTACAGATTCATCAATAACAATATAATGGTTTTTTTTTTGTTGGAATAATTTAGATTTGAGAATTTAACTTTTTTTAAGGGCATTTAAATTTCTATTTTTGCCATAATTTTGTACCAAAAATCTTATATTAGCTTGGTTGTGGTGCAACAAGAGTAACACCCGATGTCCTTATTACGGATGCTGGTCGGGCACCTTTACGTATATCAACCATATGTTGTTGCTGTTGTAATTGTTGTTGCTGATATTGTTGTTGTTGCTGTTGTTGTTTCATGTGTTGATTTGCAATAGCAACAGTTGCATGCTCTGGTACCGGTGGTGGTGGTAATGGATTCTCTTTATTAGCTTCCTCAGCAGCAGCCTGAACAACTTGAGAATATTCACGTATTAAATTCGCTATTTGGAAGGCCTACAAATAAATTTGCATTTAAAATTTTTTATTTGAAAACAAAAAAAAAGTTTATAGAAAATAATAATGTTACTTGTGATGTTGTCAAAATAACTTTTGATTGTTTTTTATCAGTTCCAGTAATTATCATTAAACAATTCATATTTGGTGAATATGATAAAATTGATGAATATTCATATGTGCAAAGAGTATTTCGTGATCTATGTTCTAATAAGTGAATTCCATGTTGATCTACTGCTAACCATAAAACTCTAGGCCAATTTGATGTAAAAGATTGCTAAAAAAATATTAAGAATAATTAATTAATATTATGTATATTATAAAAATTATATTAATAATTAAAATTAAAATACCATAACATCGAATATTGTTGCTTTGTGTAATGGCCAACTTTGTATTAAATTTAAAAATGATTTTTTAGCTTCTGTTGGTGCCATACCACGTAAACTTTGATGATGCATTGCAACAGCTTCATGTGGTATATTTGGTACAAAACGTGGTGGTAAACAATGACTAGCTATTGTTCGATAATCATGTACAATTTCAGAACAATCTCCCAATTCTAATTGGCCTTGCAATGATGTTAACATAATTGCTTCCATTTCAGAAATTGGAAAACGTTCACTACGTAATCCATGTAAAACTTGATGATATAATAATTCTTTTTCAACTGGATCATCTAAATTCATATATGAATCAAAGAATAAATGTTTTTTAAATAAGAAAATGTGATGTTGTCTTCGACAAGGTGTTGCTGCTGTATTTGCTTGAGCCTAGATATAAAAAATGATGATAAATTCTAGTTAATTTCTTAACAACAATTTTTTTTTACCTGGTTTTGTTGAGCTGCTTGTGCAGCTGCATTTCTATATTTTTCCCATTTCGACATAACATCAGATACTTTTTCATCGGGCATCAAACTTCTTTCAGATGTACCAAGTACCTCATAAATAGCATATCCTTGAGCATTTTCCTGTAATCCAATTTTCTTTTTAACTATTTCCATGACCTCACGTGCCGTGGAGCTAGGATGAAATTCAACTGAATGATATTGTCCATCCATAAAATGAAATCTAGCATATATGGGCCGACGATTAATTGTGCAAACAATTTCTTCTCTACTTGGAGGCCATTGACGCCGACGTGTACCTTGTGTTTTAAAGAAACACTATAAAAAAATAGATAATAATAATAATTTACACATTGGCCTTGTAATTAAATTATTTACCCTTTCAGCAAATCTAGCATATTTTCCTTCTTCAGTAATATAATCACTTGCACATCTCTTTAAATGTCCAATTAAATATTTTCGTACAACTTTAAGAGGTGGTAATATGACACTACAGGCAAGTGATAATAATGCCCAATGTCGTAAATTTACTCGTGAATTTGGATCTGGATGATCTGTTGTTTGTTTGATTAATTGCAAATATAATTCATTTAATAATGATTCTTTTCGCATACAACGATCCATTATTGATTGTATTAATGTAATATGTTCATCTTCAGCTCTTTGAATTGATTCACCGCTTTGTCCTAAACCAGCATATGTTAAAATAGCCTGAAATACCTGTAACATTTGTTGTTCCTCTTGATCTGGTAATTTACTTAAACTTTGTGGTAATGGCTGACGACTAAATGCCCAAAATGCATGTGGAAAACCTTTATAAGTTTCACCATGATCTTGAACCGCACTACCATGTTCAGCTCTTAGTTTCTCTAGACGATGTTTTGATAGACGTCTTAATGTATTTCGTAAAAATCCACCACTAGCATCTTGTGGTTTTCGTAAAAATTCAGCATCAATTAAATGTCGCCGACATACAACAACATTATGATGTAATCGTACACGATCTTCATTTGTAATACCTTTTGATTTTTTAGTTGGTATTTCATTTTCAGTTATCCAATTTGATAATGGTGGAAAATATGATACAATTAATGAACCAATTTCATTTTTTTGTGCTGTCTCAAATACAAAACATCTCTGTTGTTCAGCAGCTGTAGTAGTATTTGTATTTGTTGTTGTTGTCGTTGTTAAACGATTTAATGTTATTGTAATAAAACTATCACTTGGATCTAACATTATTGATTCAATATCAAAATAACGAAATTCATAAAGTACAAATTTATCTTCAGTTTTAATTAATGTTATTCCTTCACAATTTACACCCAATATTAAATTATTTCCATAACTCCAATAGCCACGATAAGTAACCGGAAACATTGTTGTACCATATAATGGATATTGCATAACACAACTTAAATATAATACTTTGGCTGTTAATTCTGAACGACCAGCACCATATTGTCGATGAGCTTGAGCAAGAATTGGTACCCAAAATTGTTCTTCACGTGTTTTTGAAATACGATCAGGCAAATAATTATTAACATCTGTATAATATTCTGGTTTTGGTTGATTTGATGGATCACCTAATGCAACTTGTGCTTGTAGACCAGATAATTGAAGTGCAACTTTTTCACTAACTGGAAAATCATCACACTAATTTTCAAATAAAAATTAATCATTTTTTTTATTGTAATGAAATGTTATAGAAATATATTTGTTATTATTACCTTAACAACACTATAAACAGCTTGAGCATATAACATATTCACTTCCACAGGATCTTGTGATAATTCTCTAGTTGTTTTGAATAATCTCTTTTTAAATACAAAACGATTTTCACCTGAACCTAATGTAGCAGCATTACGTCTCATTGTAGAACTTGTTGTTTGTATTTTCGTTTGTTTACTTTAAATAAACAATAATTATAGGGATTACATAAATTAATTTAAGATAATATATTTACATTTCCCATGCTGCTATAATATCATATAAATAATCATGAGATTTGACATGTTCTTCGCCATCTGGCCTAGACTGATATATAGCCCATCCATCTGTATTACATAAATTCAATTTATCTGCTAATTTTGCAACAGCATCACTAGCAGTATCAGTTGGATGAACATCAATTGCTTTTGTGCGACCATCCAAAAAGAAAAATCTACAAACTATTGTACCTAAACGACGCATTGCCTGAATATAAATTTAATTTACTTTCAAGTATCTTCTACAAATAATTTAATAATATACGTACAGCGATTTCAACACTAGATGGTGGATAAAGACGTGCCGATACTTTGGTATATTTACAATTATCTAAACACCATTGAGTATATTGACGTAATTTACCATCCAGTGATTCTAAATTTTTCTTCAAAAAACTGACAAAATAACTGCAATAGGGAAAAAATAATTTTTAAAAAATTCTGATAAGGAAAATTGTTATAAATCATTATTATACCGTAAAAGTAGTTTACTAGGCTGAAATGCAACGATTGTTAAACATAAAAGTAACCATACACGATCAGTCCATTCAGAATGTGGATTATTTGTGGATTGCCTCATACATTGTACAAAAATTTCATCTCGTAATTCTTCGCGATCAATACCCTGACCAATTATATATTGAATAACTTGTAATTCACGTTCAGGATTTAATTCACCACGAATATATTTATTTAAATCCTATACAAAAATAAATAACAATGAGAGTTATATATAATATAAAAATTTATTAATTTATGAAAAAGCTTCTTACTCGAAATATATTACATGCTGCAACAACATTTTCAGGATCATACATATGAATATGTGATGATGGTATTGTATTACCACGATAAAATGTTATCATTTCATATTTTGGTACTAAATCTGAACATTTTTTACCCTTTCTAGTTAAAGTAGCCATTATTGTGCCTTCAGGTGATCTTTCATGTGCATTAAAATAATTTTCAGCAAATTCTAATATATCATAGTATAAATCATCTCGAAGTGCATCTTTTTCTTTTTCAGAAACATCAATTTGTTGCATTTCTTGTAATTTTTTCTCAACACGATGTTTTCGACGTTGTTCCCGTTCAGCAAATTGATGATTATTAACAACTGCAGCACCAGTAGTATTTGTATTTGTACCACCAACAACACCATTTGATGCAATTGTTGATGTTCTAGAATTAGGTCGACTATGTTTTGGTGATGATGGACTAATTGGTCCATTTGGAATTCTCTGAATTGGACTAGATGAACGTGCAACATTTATAACAGCTGGGCTCTTAGGCCTTAATTTATTATGTCCTTGACATGGTATACCATTTTCTTGTAACATTGATGCAGTAATTGGTGCTTCATTTACTTGTGGTGGTAATGGCGGTGGTTCTTTTGGAATAACAGCTTCATAAATTGGTTCTTCGTGTTGTTCTCGAACTGGTTTAATTGCTGCTAATTGTGGCTTATTAATAATATTATTGTTATTATTATTAATATTAATATTATTATTATTGTTGTTATTCATTTTATTAGATGTTTGTGTTAATTGCGGGTGGGGATGAGCAGTACCATTAATTGCTGTTGGTGGTGGTGGCGGTGGCATTGTTGGTTCTGGCAATGTTGGTACACCTTTAGCTGGTGGTGTTTTAATAGGCCGTTCTAATGCTAAACCTTCCATTTCTTGTTGGATAACATTTTCCAACTAGAAAAAAAAATTTAATTACATAATTATAAATAATTTTTTTTTAAATATACATACCTCAACATCTAAATCTTGTACAAGACTATCCATTTTTTCACCAATTTCATCTAATACTGGATTTGAAGTTGGTGTGACTTCACTTAAAAATGCAAACAAATTATCCAAATCAACAGATTCATTGCTATGTTGATGTGTTGCACCAACAGATGGAGCATGGCCATTTACTTGTTTATTATCTTGCATTTCAGCAAGTGGTGGCGGTATTGGAGGTGGTTGATTAAATTTCGTATTAATCTGTTCAGCCATTTGTGATAGAGCAATAATTTCTTCTTGTACCAATCTAGAATATTATTATATATAATGATTTTAGCGAAATATATTTAAAGGACGATAAATATAATAGGAAAAATATAATATCGTGCGTTTTTTTAAACAGATTATATGAATTAAGTAAGGAAATATTTATAATAAATTTTTATAGATTTCGGGAAGTGTGAACATGTAATAATTAAAAAAAATGTTATGGATAGTGGAAATTTAGCCCAATGTACAATTGTTAAATATTGCTGAATAGTACGTAAATTATAACGATATATATTTTGTAATGAAGATTTTTAACTTTTCTATGTTTAAATTGTATTTAGTTCATTATTCACACTTCCCAATTTGAAATTTGAAATTTGTGGTATATAATTTATAAGCTACTGATAAGAAATATATATAGTATTATTTCTATAATGTTTATTAATATATAATTCTAAAATTATTCAAAAATTTGGTTTTTGTTACCTTAAATTGTGTCTATGTGAAAATATAATTTATTTTGTGATATGTTAGTATTTTACATGAATCATTTAATGTTAAAAATATCATGCTAAGCAGCTAAAGCTGTATAACATAGTAATCATTATATACTTATAATCAAAAATGTTAATTTGATCTTATTTCGCTATATATATCATTTATATAGCTTCAGCTTTTCAATAATTTATAAAAGTTTTGTTTTTAATTAATACAAATGACTATAGTAATTTTCTGAAATTTTTTTAAACATTATTTAAAATCAAATTACTAAAAAATATTCTATTAAAATTCACACAAAAAGTTTAACCATGCTTTTAGAAAGAACTATTTAATCAGTTTGAATTGTGCTTCAAAAATTAACCAAAAAAGAAACAACATCCAGCTGTATGAAAACTTACCCTTCATCATTTTCTTCATCATTCGGAATTCCATTGCTGAGCATGCTTTAATGTTTTTGTGTGTTTTATTTTTAAATTATGTATATATTTTTTTAAATCATAAAAATCAATCTTTATAATACTAATAATTCTTTTTTTCTAATTATTATTAACTAATAAAAACGAATTTCCAATAACATAAATAAGAATTTTTGTATATTAATTGAAAATTCGTTTTTTTTTATTATTTAAGTTTGGTACGTAGGTAAAAGGATATTACTTATATAAATAATGTTTAGTGAAAAATCTATGAGGAAAAAATACGTTCCTGCCTCCTGCCTGTTATAATCATTTTGCAATGAAAATTGGACAGAAACTAAAAATTGTAATAAATTAATTTTTATCATCATCCTGAGAGGAAACTTTTAAAAAAATTATCCCATTTATTTTATGCTACCTACCAATGAGTTTGTGATAAACTTAAAAATTATTCTTAAAGTTAAATTTTTTTTTTAAAAAAAGTACTAAATACGCTTCTAACAATGATTATTAAACACCAATTAAAAATAATATTAATGAAATTTTTTATTGTGTTAAACGAAATTTAATAAAAAATAAAAAAGTCCCTGTTTTCAATACCACAAATTAAGCAAAATTAAAAGTTCTTAAACGCTAAATTAAAAAGAAACATATATGAGAAAATTTATATTATTTTTTGTTTGCGCAAAAATTATGAAGCGATTATGAAAAATTCTTAAAAGTAAAATAATTCTTTTTCATTCTTTTATAAATAAAAACCATAATTAAATGAAAATTTAACATCTAATAAAATATGAATTTGTTTCATTGTAATAAAATAGTTCTAAATATATGATAAATTCTTATATACCTTTCACATTCTTCAATAGCTTTCTTTTCTTGTTCAGATTTTTGTGCTGAAATTAAATCTTGTTCACGTTTTTTACGTTCAGCTTCAAGACGTTCACGTTTTCTCATTTCCTCATCAACTCTACGCATTTCTCTTAGTGCAGCAGCAACCTTTTTTAAATTATTAGGAAGAAAATTTATATTTATAAAGCTAATATAAAGTATTTAATTATAATTAACACATACTTCTCTAGCAAATACACCACGTAAATGACTTTGTATAACAATAGCTGCTCGTCTTTTACGTAAAAATTCAATACGTAATTTCCAACCTTTATATGCATGTTGAATTTTAAGTGCTGCAATTTTAATATATTTAAATTTCTTTTCAGCATTATATTTTTTCCATTGTCTTTGTATTATTAATGCTTTTGTATTTATAATTTGCATACGTGCATCTTCAAGTGGTTCATGAACACGACTTCTTAAAAATACTTTTGTTTTACCAATTTGCCATTCAGTTGTTGGTACATTTAATTCTTTTATCACAGCCATTACTTGTTCTCTTGTTGATTGTATACTTTTACGTTTGGTCAAACATTGATATTTCATAACAAAATCATCAAATGTCAAATGTATTGGAAAACCTTCACGACGAATTCGTATAATATCTAACATACCTAAATATCTAAGTTGATCTAATACTAATTGATCATTATAATCATTTGGTAATTTATCTGAATTTGGTTTTATACAACGTACATACCTAAAAAATACAAATATAAATTTAATTATATGTAGATTATATGTAGATATTTACCATGGATTAGTACTTTGAAGAACATCTACTAAAGATTGTAATTGCATCCGAAAAGTATCACTTACAGTTAATTTACCCTTTGATGTACCACGCTGAATTGTACTAGCTGAATTTGAAATTTGTGTTTGTGTTTGTATTGAAAGTAGATCCTATATATAAAATTAAAATATTTTAAAATAAATAATTATTTATATTATCAAATCACAGGAACAGAAAATTTTTCGGCTTCAGCCTGACAATTATATTTACTCAACACGACTAATTAAGTATTGAATAAAGACGGAAAATGATATGTTACATAATGGCATTTTTTGTATAGTTCAAATATAATATTAAGTTGTGAAAAGTCGTGGTCATTTGCCCTCACATTTTGTCATATTGAGTATACAAATTTTGTCATGAAATTTACTTTTTTTTTTCAATTAATTATTTACCTGATATGATGATAATTCTTGTACAAAATTATTATCACTACGACTCATAAAATCAAATAATACATCCTGTTGTACATCACGATTTTTATCTACAAATCCTTTTACTGTATATAAAACACAACCAGCATAATGATTAATACCAAATTCAGTTTCCCAATGACGACGATCGGTTCCTTTAAAATAATTTTGATTTGTTTCAAATTCTGTATGTAAATTTGTTAAATATGCTAAATCGGAACCCTTTGGCATATGACATTGTTCAGTTAATAATTTTAATATACAACGTGGTGGTTTTTCAATTAATTCTAAACATAATGTATTATCTGTAAATTCAATATGTGAAAATTGTATATCTTCTTGTTTATAAATTTCTTGTTCTAATGCAAATACATAATGATTAAAAAATTTATGTAATTTTTCATTTGTATAATTTATACATAATTGTTCAAATGAATTTATATTAAAATTTTCAAAACCAAATATATCTAATACACCTAATATTTTTGTTGCATTTTGTCCTGGATTAATACATGTATTTATTTGATTTATTAACCATGCAAATGTACGTGAATATAATGCTTTTGCCATTGCATGACGATTTTCACGTGCCTCTTGAACTTTTAATGGTATTTCTGTAATATTACCACGTACATTAATTTGTCGCCGCAAGCATACTTGCTGAATATCAGAATCTTTTAAACCTAATAATTCAGCAACAATTGGTATAATATTATTATCTGATTCAGTTAATTCACAACGTTCACCATCAATATCTTGAAAATCTAAATTACCTAACCATAAAATAGCACTTAATACTTTAATAATACCATCAATAATTGGTTGTGGTATTTGTAATATTGTAAATGCTAAACGTAGTGCTTCAAATTTTTTAGCTTCGACTTGTATTTCAATATCAATAGCACTACCAGATGCATTTAAATAACGATAAAATGATGGATCTTTTAAATGAAATGAATTTGCCATTTCCGTATTAACTTTTCCTTCAGCAACTAATTGATATAATACATGATAATTACGTTCGCCAGGACTTTGAAATGTTATTCGAGATTGTTCTAATAAATAATCTTGTATTATACATCCTTTTATACAATATTTTGAATCAAAGCAGACTTGCATAAATTTACCAAATCTTGAACTATTATCATTACGTATTGTTTTAGCATTACCTATGGTATTAATAAAGTTAATAAAAATAAGTAATATATAAAAAATTATATATATTATTTAATAAAATAATCATTACCAAATGCTTCAAGTATTGTATTTGCCTCAAGAATTTGTTGTTGAACCCAAGTTGAAACATCACAAGTTACCGAACATAAATATTGTAATATAAATTTTGTTGTTTCTGTTTTACCAGCACCAGATTCACCGGATATCACACATGACTGTAAAGTGGTTAGATGATATTTAAAAATAAATAAAATAAAATGATTGATTGGTTTGTAAACAAAATCAATTTAATTGCAAAAAAAAGCATGCAATAGTTATTGTCCAATAAAATTTTATAAAATTCGATTTAAAAGAAACATAAACATAAAAGATTCGTTGAGTGTCAGGAAATAATTAATATTTGCAATAAATTTAATTCTATATACTAACAAAAATTGAAGAGTCAGTAAATATAACTAACTTTAGTTTGAATTTGAAATCAAGAATTCGTACTTTATACTTTATACACATAAATTTGCTGACAAGAATTTGTGAAATTTATGTGAAGTATACGAAAAAAAATACAGAATTAATTTATTTCATAACATAAATAATTACACGGATAAAATCGCGAAGTATGTAATTATTTTAATTATACTATATTTTAAGTAATTTGAATATACAAATTATTATTATGGTTTATTATTGTTATATTTTAAATTTATCATTGTCAAGCTCCAACACAACATGTTCAAGGCGACGTGTGCTAAATGTAGCATGCTACTCTTTCATCCTCACACGCCCTTCTATATGTTCTGCATGCCATTCTTGACCAATTGTTAAGTCATATTGAATTTGGAGACATCTTCATATACATATAGAGCTTTGAGCAGGATTTAATATACATAATTAATTATTTCCTTATTACTGAATATAATTATTACTTCAATTATTTCCTTTATTATTAAATAAATTCTTAATTAATAATATTATAATTTACAAATTCAGAATATTTAAAAATGAATAAGAATACTTAATATAGAAATATAATTTTAATATTCTTTTGGCTAGACATTTTGGAGAAAATTAAAAACATTAACAAATAAAAACGTATAACACATAAATAACTTCAAACTTTTTTACCAAAAAACCATGTTTTATAATTATTTTATTTAAATAAGTATTTTTATAGTATGTATATGTATTTGAAATATGAAATTTCTTACAAATATTTATCATTTCATGAATATTCGAAATTCATGTACCAAAATAGTAAATTTTCGAAATTGTTGTAATGCAATCAATTTAAAATTAAAATACATATTGTATTACTCTGGCGCCTAAAAATATGCAAGTATATTATATAAAGTTCGCTTTATGATTTATTTCTACTGAACTGATGATCATTTCAATATGAATTTGTCGTCTATTTTTATTCTATAGTTTCTAATAACAATAATGTAATTAATAATTAAATATAAATTTGCATATTATTAAAAGTGGTTAATAAATTTGATAAACAAGGTGTAATGACTGTAATTGTAAAGGAAAAATATTTATGATACATATTGTTCAATTTCGATCTAACAAAATTCTAATTATAATAATATTTCTACACTTCATTATTTCCTAGAGTAAATAACAAACTAAATTAAAAAAAAATAATTTTATGTATTTAACATAATTAGAAATAAAAAACCTATGATAATAAAATTTAGTTTTACCTGATTTGTGTTTGTATCCTTAATATTTCTATATGCAGCTTCAGCCATAGCAAACACATGAGGTTCGAGTATACCCATTTTCTGTCCATGATATTTAAAAACAATTTCCTGGAAGAAATTTATATTATGTAAGTAAATTTTATATTTTATATACTAAAAATAACTAAACTAAAAACAACTGGTGGTGGTGGTGATGATAAGAATTTGAACAAAATAATATCCTTAACCCATTTATTAACAAAGAATCTTAAGAAACTTTGTAATTTTTTTTTAAATAAATATTCTTTTAGTTTAAAATTTCCCATGTGTGCTAAAAAAAAATGTTTTTTTTGTTTACAGAGTAGTTAGTAAAAGAATTCCTTTTTATTTAAATATATTCACTAATTTCTTTTTTGTAGCAAGCAGCAAGATATGAATAAAAATTTTATATAGAAAAATTTGTAGAAAAATGAAGTATATGTATTTATTTAAGAACAAAATTTTATCTTAATACGAAATTAATTCAATGAAAGAAAGAAAAACTATATATTGAAAGGAAAAGGTTAATATCTTCATTTCCAACTTAATCGATAGAATTTTGGTTTTTTGTTTTGTTTTGTACATGACCGGGAAATAAGAATTTTTATATTGAAATTCCAAGTTAGTAAACACAATAAATTTAACGTGATTTGAATAAAATTATTAGGTAAATAATAATATAAAAAAATATAGAAATTCTGTATTAATTATCTCTTTTTAAAATAGAATTAATATCAATTATTATTATTGTTTATAACTATATTTGAGGCGCTTAATTTTTATTGTGCGACTAGACTTTAAGAAGAAATTATAAAATATGTGAATTATAAGAATAAGAACCAAAATTTGTAAAAGTAAATAAGTAATTTTACCATAATTAAATATGTTCACAATGAATATTGCTTTTACATTGACCGTATGGCTGCATAGAATACCGGAAGTAGCATACTATTTTACACCAGGTAGTAGATTTTTAAAGTAATAATTTATACACAAAAAGGACTTATACAAAATTTTATGGATATTTACATATTGAAAACATATTATTGGTTTCCAATATTGAAAATGATGCCCTAAAGAATCTTTAAATTTTTATTACACCAAATATTTATTATATTGTAGGCAAATATCTTTCAATATTTTCAATATATGTATGTACATATTTATGTATTTCAATACTATATTTTCATAAATGGGTTTATTAGCTTTGCGGAAATCGTTAAATATTAGCGTTTACGGATTTCATTCTAATTTAAAAAAAGTTTTACATGTTTTTCTATTTTAAATTTTTGTAATAAAATTTAATATTTTTATTGTGCATTATAATTATATTATTTGTAATGATTATAGTCGTGTTGGTTGGCGGAGGAGAGCATAACATTTTATTTTATCCTTTTGGTTATTGTTCAACGAAATAAAAAACTTCCTATAATTGTAATAAATTTGTCGAATTTCTTAATAATAATGTAATTAAAATGCCACTTTTTCTTTTAAACATAATAAATATTTATTCGAATATTTATAATTTTCTATATCTTCCCACTGTTTGAAACTGTGTGGCAAGCATAAGAGAACCTATTAAAAATTTTAAAATTCATTTACTTCCGTTCGTTATTTCACATCCAAACGATGGAACCACCACCGCAAAAAAAAAAAAAACAACCTAAACAATGCGACATTTTCAACTCTTTTTACTTATATTATTTCAGTATATTTTCGCCTCAATTATTTATTTATTTTGTTTTAATAAATGAAAAATTTATGATATATACTTTTGATCTTGTTAAATGTATTTTTTAGTCTTCTTTTTGTTTTGTACACACAAAAAATTTATGCTGTGCGTGTTTATTTTATTTATATCACTTAAATTCCTTAATTTAACATAATATAAAACGAACAAGAAATAAGATAAAACAAAAAAAAATTTGTAATGAAAAGGAAAATTATTATTGAATTGAATTTAATAAAGAAAATAAATTTTATTAATGTAAGAAATTATATTATTATCAAATTATCAAATGTAATAAGAAATATAAAAGAGGATTTTGTTAATTTAAACCGTGGGTGTTGGTTGATTTGATTCTTTCGAATTGTCTCGCAAACATAATCAGTGAATTTTCATTGAAATTTATTCATTTCGGTTAAAGATTTATGAAAGAACTATCTACATAAATATTTTCCTTATTTATGTTTAGCTCTTATAAATCAATTATCACTAATCATGGATTTGTAAGAATTTGTAAGTAGGTTATAAACTTAACGAAGCCGACTCACCAATTAATGGTATAGTAATGTCTTGCAGACTTTTTATAATTTTCAGGATCAATTTTATAACTAATTAAGGACATAAGAAGTTATACACCATAAAGTCTCTTGCTAATTATCCTAACCTAGACGTAATAATGTTCTTTAATATTTCTTGAGGAACATCATTAAATAAAAATTAATTAAAATGTCTGCACTTTTTCGTTTTGTTGATGATATAATGAAACATAAAACTTTAATTACTTTATACTACTGGATGGTAGAAAAAGGATCATATACATATATAAGTCTTGAAAATAGATTACGATAAATGATATATAAAAAACATTATAAAACCAAACAAATTAAATGTAGACCCGTTAAATAACAATTATTTTTTAGTATACCCAAAAAAACTTAAAAAAAAAACTGTTAAGCTAAAATAACTACAATAAAAATTAAAGTAGAGCAGGAGTGCCGCAACCCCCTTTATTTGTACTCAAATTTAATGTTATGTCCTCACACATGCTTCCATAAATAGTTCTCTATATGCGCTATTATTATATCTCTTAAATATTTTATTATGTATTTTGTACAATATTAAAGGCGAAAAAAAAATGTCCTAGAACCTAGATAACAACAACTAACTCATCATGAAAATTAAGTTTTCTTTTTAGGCCAACACAATAAAAACATTTTTGTTATGTTTTTTTTTTTGCTGATGGAATTTTCGTAAATGATGAAAAGTTAAAAGTAAAAAAAATTCCTTTTAGATTTTGTTAAAATGTTTACTATACAAAATAGCTAGTAGCAAAAACAATTCCAAATTAAATTAGGAAAATATATTAATGTATTTTTTTATAATCCAAAAAGGATATGTTATTCTGATGTGATTATGCTGCAATTGTAGGTGGTATTTACTGGTCTAAATTCTAAATTCTTAATAACTTTTCAGTGTTTTCCATTCGTCAGAAAGATATCGTCTTATAGTGCGATTTTTTTTAGTAAACATTACCAAACTTTTAAAAATAATTTGGTCAGAAAAGGATATTTTAATATCAATAAAACTTTAGAATTCTTTTGAAAAAAAAAAAACTATTTTAATTTGGAAAGGACATAAATGTATGTACATATACATATATTAGGTACATATTAGTTTATATCACGTAGTCCTTTGGTTTTCATTATATATTATATAAACTGTTAACTCTGAAATATAGGATAATATATTTAGAAATACCATAGGACTTTTATATATCCACAGAATTTTTTAAATGTCTTGTTATATATGAAGTTTCCTTTTATGTGAAAAATACTTAAATATTTTTTGTTGTTTTTCTTATTTTGAAATTACAAGCAGCTTGAAGAGATTATTTTTAGTAAACATTACTTTAAAGGTGATTTATAATTATTGTAAATTTCAATAAACTTTAATAAAAAATATACATATATGTAGTGATAAATAAGGTTATATAAGTTTAGATTAAGTTTGAGGAGGGTAGTATTTCTTGATTAATCTACATAAATATATATTTGTAATTTACTATTAAACAAACATTGTGTCCTATAAAAATATGAAAATTTACTAATTATCGTCTGATGTTTATTTTATTTTTGAGCTTTCGTTCTTATTGAATCATTATGCTAACAAATAACATCAAAACTGAAAGGATTTTCGTACATATTTCAAATATAATATTTAAAATTTAAAAACAATCTTTAATTATATAAAATAGTCAATAGTTTTGAAGAGAAACTATTGACAATTTTATATAAATATTAAAATTGATTATAATATTTGATTATTATTAATTCTTATATTACTAATAATTTCAACTACCAACTAAAAACCTAATAAGCGTGTAGATACATATTATTATGTAAGAGAAAGAGAAGCTTTATAAAAATTATTTACACACATGATAAATTTTTAATGTTGCCCTCAAAGATTTCACACTTAAAAATATATTTTAACAAAAATTTTAAACTACCTATACTTATATCATATATTTTTTAGTATGTTAGTAGTGTTAATAAAATTCTACAAATAAAAATCAATAAATAAAGAAAACTAATGAAAAATTAAGGAGACAAAAAAAGGCAATCAAGTTTATTGAACTTTTCTATAACATAAAAGTTTTTTTCTTATTTTGTTTGCTAATTAATTTTGCGGCATTCCGTTTTCATTCTAAATACTAAATTGAATCTAGAACTATCAGAAAAAAAAATTAATAAATTGTAGAACTTGTTTTTTTTATTATTTTTTTTATAAATAAGCATAAATTTATGCAATGCAGATGTAAAAAAAGGTTTATATTTTGATGATGATAAACATGAATAAAACAACATTTTTAAAGTTTAAATTTAAAGAAAAAAACTTAATTTTTTATGCATGATTTTCCGCTTTAGTTCACTTTACATGAAAAAAAAGTGTGGAAAATTTTTATTTCGATTTACTATATCTTAGAATATATATTGTATACATATGTACCTAAAAAACCGAAATAAAATGAGGGAGGATAGAAATAATAATTAAGGTTCAGTAAATTATTTACTTTAATTGATAACTTTAAAAATTATTTTATTTAATATTAAGTAAAGAGATGCCTACAAACTTAAACTATTATAGAAATTCTTTGAAGCAAAACTTTTTTGAAAATCGTAATTTTTATATAATAAAAATTTAAAGCACTTAATCATTTAGTTTTCCATTTCTCGGTAAATAGATTTTTTGGTATGCTCATAAATTGAGTATAAATAATTATTTTTATTTTATTATATATAGTATCTGGGTAATTTCAATAAAAACTTTTATCTTATTACAGTAAAAATAGAAAAATAAGTTAATTGAATTAAATATTATACTTAACTGCCTAGAAATTTTGATAGTATCATTAAATATTTATATTTACTACAGGTTTTTACAATTTATATATACTACGAGTATATATATTGAGACATTATGAAACTATAATAACTACTTTATTTTATTAAATAGAATTTAATCAAAATCAAATACAATCATAAAATAAACTTCAAATAGCTACTAAGTATCGATAAAAGTATATATGTACACAAAATAATTCGATTAAATTTATTGGACAAAATAATTTAATCAATGTAATTTTTGAAAATGCTAATATTTTCTTTACTCTTAAGAATTTAATCAATTTATAATAAATAATAATCTTTGAAAGCTCGTTAAAAAATTTCCATGACCACAATATTTAATTTATCAAAATTGCATAAATATAAAAACCTCATATAATTTATCGAAACAAATTCATTTTTCTTTGTTCTTTTACTAAGCATATAAATATTTAATAAATTCTTTATCGTTCTTCAATCATTTATCTAACGAAGAGTTATAAGTAAAATCAATAAGAAGTTCAACAAGTATGTATATAATAATTCTTATGCTTACCAGGTTGAATGTTATTATCTATAAAGTCTCTAAAGTATATACTTTACAAATTGATTTTACATTATGAGTGAGGAAAAATTAGTTAATTAATAATAATCTTTGAGTAAGAAGTTTTATGTTTTTGAGAATGTTTACAGTGAAAAGCGAGAAAGTAATCAAATCAATGACCGTATAAAAAGATATATTGCCTGGCAGTATTAAATGTAATTCAACTAATAAGATTCTTTTGGTAATTGAGATTTAATTATATATTTTATATATCCTACAAAGTTTAAAACAAACTCATTTAACTTACACAAGAAATTTAGAAGATATGTACACGTGCTATATATATACCAATTTAATATATAATCTATAATTTATTTGGTTGTAACTTAATTTATTTTCAATCAATTTTTTACTTAATAAAATTGACCTACTTTAAAATAAACTTTGAAGACAATTTATTCTTTCAATTTTTGTTAACTAGAAATATATTTTAAGTTTATACTTATATAATTTGAAATTGGATGTTTTTTATGTAATTAAAATCAATAAATTGGTTATTAATCAACAGGATTTTGATTATATATATTTTCAATTATTCAGGAAAGACTCGAAAATTGAAATAAAAAAGTTCATTAATATAAATATAACTTATAAATTTTTCTGTTTGAAATAGTTTTTCCAAAATACTATAAGTTTTATGAAATATTTCTAATTTGTAATATATTTTCTTTAAATTATTTATAGTATAATTGCTCCAATTTGTTCTTTTAATAATATTAATTTTGTTATTGCTTATAAATAAACTTCTAATTTTTAATTTTGTCCTAAAAAAATATTTTGATTTTAAGTTTAGCATAAACCAAAAAAACATATCGATATCATTCTTCTTCTGTCAAAATAATATTAATTTTGATTGAAGCATATATATTAATAATTTTTTTATAGACCATATTATGGAACTTGAATAATTTCATAATCTGCATGATTATTTATTTTTATGTTGTGTACAAACAAAGGCAAAATAAAAAAAAAACCACAGTGATTTGGGTCCGGTTTATAATATTAATTTTGTTTTTATTTATAAATTTGATTGTGTATATATAAATTTAATTTGAATTTCCCTTTAATTTGGTATAGCTTTCATATTTAAGCATAATAATATGTTTTTAGAAAACAGGTTTGAAATTATAATGTATAAATTTCATCATTTTCTTAAGGGTATGGCCTACATATTTTTAAGTAGATATGTAAAGGCCGCCACTTGTTACTTTTAAGATACTCCCATACACCAAAATATATTTATAGTTTTTTTTTATCATCAAAGCAGGAAATCTTTTTGAATAATTTATTCATCATAATATTGAAATTATATTTTGTTTTGGAAGATTGCACAAAATCAACACCAGCGTAGATAAAAATGTATTTTTATTAATTTTTTTTTTGTTAGACTGAGAGCTTTAATGTTAACAAAAATAAATGAGTGGTATATTTGTAATCAATATTAAATTTAACATCTGAGATTTTAAATATAATCTTTATGTCGACCTCTGAGTGTCTTTGGAATAATCTTTATTATTGTTTCTGAAAGTACTTAATAACTGTCAGTCAATCCTAAAAGTAATAAAGAATTTACATAAATTTTTTCCAAACATTTAAATTGATTTAAATTTAAATTTCTAATTTTTCGTAAGAGCTCTTAACCTACACAAGAGTAAAATTCATGCCCATTTAAAGGAAATTTTTTTATTATTTCTTCAAGACCTTTGACTGATAATGTTATCAATATAATATTTTATCTATTATACATTGCAATTTCTGTTCTACTTATATTATTCTGAAAATTTATGACTATTAAATGAATCATTAATAATGAATTTAAATTTTTTTAACTAACAATCTATTTAATTTATTTAAATAAAATTTACTCACCGTTGTGTAAACATCAATTTCTTTGTATGGATTTACTGCAACTAATATTGATCCAGTGTATGTCTATGGTATTTGATAATTATAATATTTAATTTAAGGAAAATTTATTCAATTTGGATAAATTTAATTACATTAATTATTAATAACAAAATTTATTATAATAATTATTTATTCTCATGTTATTAAATTGTTAAAGAGAATTGAATTTTGTTGTCAATTAAATGTTTATTTTCATTAATCATTCAATTATGTACATCATGAATCAAATTATAGTATATATACGTATAAATATTATTGGAAAATTTCTATTTATGTATGTATATTTATTTTTCATAAAAAAATTAGATATCAATTACATATCTAGTCTAGAGGATAGATAAAAATACCTAGATTTGAATAGAATTAGATTTAATTGAATAAAATTTATTAAATTATTCATAATCAATAATTGCCTGAAAAGATATTTTTTTTTTGGCAATTTCAGCTACTTTATTTCAAGATCCTTTATGGTAATTAATTTCATGTGTTTAGCATAAATATGGATTAATAATTTACTAATTTTTGATATTCAATTAATGAAAGTGTTAAAAAATTGCCACAAGGTTTGGAAATTGGTTTCTTTTAACACAATACAGTAAATTTGCCTGCAGATACTGAATGGATACCAATAAGACAATAATCATAGAAATTTTTCAAAGAAAATAAACTTCTGATTTGATATGAATTCCAAAAGTTTTCATTCATAGAATTAATTTACAAAAATAAATTTATAGAACATATAAATAAGTAATAGTATAACAAATTCGGTTTATTTAATATTTTTTTACTCATCAGCACATGTTAAAGTTAATTATATATCATTAAAAAATAACTCAAAACTATATCAAATTCGAAAAATATAATTATGTACAAATCATAATGTTTATTATGAAATGGAAAAAAAAACCTTGTACATATTTAATATTGACTTCCTCGGCAATTTTTTGTTTAATAACTCTATCGAAACATTTTGTTTTTATGTTTTAAATTGTGTTTTATGACAAAATAATATTTGTTTTTCTTCTTATGAATAAAAATTGTACTGGTACATAAAACAACCGACCATTAGAAAAATAGTTTTACAAAATTATTTTATAAAATATTTTTAGAAAATTCAATAGACATAAAAAGAAAAAAAACTACTAAACAACATGACATTCTGACAAATTAATATCTTAACATAAATTTTTTTTCTTCTCATTTTCAATTCATTTTGAAATGCAAACTTGTTCTTGTTTCCGTCCACAAAAATTATTATGTGTGTGTGTAGAGTAGTCAACTTTGTTGTAGAATCATAATAATTTCATATGAACATAAAATGTAGATATATATATGGATTTTTTTACATTAATATCATATTATAAATCAACACCATAAAAATCTTTATACAAATCGGAAAATAAAAACTTTTAAAGAATTCTGAAATGATATTTAAAAGAATTTCTAATTTCGGAATTATCATAAAAAGAAATTTTTTTTAAACACATAAAAATCTATTAAAACAAAACACAAAATGTTTTATTCCTGGTTGGGACTCTGTGAATTTAATTATTAGTCAAAAATAGGAAATTCAACTGTAAAATAATATTTAAGATACGTTTTCCCATGTGCGTTTTTTTTTAAAGTAATAAAAAATGAAAAGAAAATAAATTCAGTGAAATCAATTTCACGTTCCACCCATTTTAAATGACCAAAATAAATTAAGGTTATTTTTGGGTATTATTCTGACGGTGTTGTACAGAACTAAATGAATTTGAATTTATTCGTTTTTCTTATGTCATTAAGTGAATTATGTCTTCTTTATGTTTTTTTTAGATATTTCTATTTGTAGATTAAAGTAAATTCAAATGTGAATATATTTTTTTAATTTTTTGAAAAGGATACATAAATTTCATCTCTCTGATATCGAACTTTCAGATTTTTATTTATTCCATTTTCATCAATATCAGATATCGCTGTCATATCAGGAACACCTTTTTCAGCTGAAGAACTGAGTCGACCTGTAAAATAATTATAAAATTTATTTTATATTATTCATAATTATATAATAATAATTTAAGAAATTAATCAAAATTTAAATGAATTTAGATTATCGAATAAATATTTTAAATTCTTCAATTTATCAGTAAAATTATAAAAAAAAATAATTTAGACTATTTGACGGCGGAAATCGCTATAAAATTTTATTATTGTAATATCGAAAAATTTAAATGAAAAAGTGATAACAATATTGACAATTATTATTGTAAATAAATTTTAATCGTAAAAATATTAATCAAAATGTAAAGAATTAAAATCGTCTTAGCTAAAACATCAAAAGTTAGAGAAAAAAATTATGTAGAGTAATATTGTAAAGAATTTAGTTTTTAGGTTTGAAGGCTTCTTATAACAAAATAATTCTGGTAATGCATGCAACTACATATCTAATTAATATGATTGCATACAAAAATCCCTAAAAAAATATGTTTACTGTCTTTAATTACTTAAACTTAGTACCAAACTTAGTAAACGCAACTATAAAAGTTCGTAGGGTTCATTTCACTTTATGAAATTATTTTAATAAACATACAATTTTCTTTTTTTAAAAAACAGAAAAAATCGTAAGTCTTTCATTTCTTAAATGAAACAAGTAAATATACTTAGTTTAATATTTTGTTTATAATATTATTATAGCTTTCACCATTGTTTAAAGATTTTTTGCTTTCGTTTATACTTCCCTTTATTTAATGTCATATATGTAGGTACATACGATTACGATACACATTTTCCCATTCATTATAATACTTTTATAATGTAAAAATAACAACCCAGTCTTCAACATATATATATAATGTATGTATGTATGTACAAATATTTATGTATAAAAACGAAGTAATAAAAAAAGCCCTATAGCATTACCCGACATTTAAGCATAAACGTTTCAGAGTCAAAAGATATATAAAAATATATTCCGGAGTTTTTTGGTGGCATATTATATCCTTACACAATTGTAATATATCCTTAGATGGAAATGAACGTGAGGATCACTTAAACAAAAACTTGTGTACCAGGTACATTTTTTTTTTAATATTGTTTCTTGTTTGTTAATTTTTGTTGTTGTTTGTTGGTATATAAATCTTATAATAGAGAGGGTATATAACCACAATGTGATAAACATATGACAGAGGTAGAGTGAGGACAAAAATATAATACGAGAAAAAAAAGCACATCGTAAAGTAATCCTTACAGAACATCAACCTTTTTTCTCTGAAATTTTTATATCATAAAGAAATGTTTTAGTTTTTATATTTTTATTATGTTCCAAAACCATTCATATACAAAAGTAATTTAATATTGGGGTAATAAGGGGTGGCATTTCTTTATGGACATAATATTATTATATGTATATATTTCAAAATCTATAATAATAAAAGGTATGAGATTTTTGTTATGACTATACTTACAAATCATAATGGATTTGAAGTGTAAAACTGTTGCTTATTTTATGCTTTCTTTTTTGAAATTTAAAATAATTTAAAATTGTTGGGTAAAATATGTAATTTATATTAGTGTTAGGTAATAAAAGATTATATCAATTATTTCAATCTCAATAATTTCATAGATCAAGAAGATTAAATTAGTGTATTGCAAAGTAGATAAGTAGGTACATACTATTTTTTATTTCTTTATAAGTATGTATATTAAGTAAAACCAAAGAATATATTCTTTGGTATAACAAAATAATAACAAAATAATCAAATTTTTATTATATACCAGAAATTTAATTTGTTTATAATCTTAACGAAACATTTCACCTTACGAGAGAAATTTATTATACCATGACAGTAAAAGTTCTTTTGATAGCAAAGTTTTATTATAAATGCACTTCATTTTATATAAAGTTTATTGCATTCTAATTTCATTACATTTTATATGACTTTACTTTTGTTAGTTCCTCAAATAACTATACATCGAAAATAAAAACAAATTTTACATTATCGATCTGACTATAAATATATATTGACCATTTTATACTATTATGGTCCCCTTATATTTATCATTTTAATAAGGGCGCCTGAACTTTAATCAGACTCCATTTAGAGTATATAAAAATGATTTATGTTGTTTTACTATAAATAATTTTAAATTAACAAAGTGTACTTTATATCAGCCAATAAAATTCTTTTAACTATTTTTTTTATTATAAATAAAACATTCTTGAAAAATGCAATATGGATTGATAAGTAAATAGCAAGCAATAAATTACTCTCTCTAAAAAAATTTGCAATTAAATTTCTAAAATCAATAAGTTCAAAAATAATACTATAAATAATATTTTTTAATTTTTCCATTAATCAGTATTAGTATATTTATTTTCAATTTAATTTTATTTGAATCAGCTGCCTTCGGTGACGTAAGCTTATCAGATATTTAAAAGACAGGAAATTTAATTAATTCTGTATAAAGGTTGATAAGTATTTTTAGATTGCAGAGAATTGAAATTAGTATAAATTAAGTTACGTTAATTCAATAAAACCATGAATATTGTCTAGTATTTTCTATAAGAGAGTCTCTATGATTACTATCAATTAATTGAATTTTATATAAAAAATAAATCATGATTATAATGATAGTATCAATTCAATATAGCACGAAAATGTAGGGTTTATTCTATTATTATTCTATTAGAAATCGATCCTTTACTTTTTACTATACAATTTTAATTTCATATTTCCAAAAAAAAATTCTGTACAGAACAAAAGTATGGTATGTACATTATATAATTTATATAGTAAATTGTAAATAATATAAATTCCTCAAATACTTATTCAAAATGTTTGTAATAATTTTATCGTACACATAAAAATAAGAAATATGTACAAACTTATGTATAAATTTTCTTTACGAAATTCTTAGGAGTTCCGCGCGATCATTATAATTTTTGTTATTTAGAAACTTTTATAGTGACATGTCCGGAAAATAAATGTATAATACATAAATGAAAGTACTATAATATAAATAATAAATGAATTTTATTGTATGTTTTGACATAACTTTGTGCATTTGGAAAGTTTTTTAATTATGTAAAATATTTTTATTTGAAAAAAAAAAATTATAAAAAAAAGATATTACATTAATTTTATTGATGTGTGAATATTAGACGGCGTAAATCAAATTATAATTAGGATTACGTTAACGAAATTATTATGAATATTTAATTAATTGGAAATTCTCTTCGAATCCAATATAAGTTGCTATAATAATTGAGTACAATTAAATGGAAATTAAATGTTTATTATTATTGCAAATGAAATGGGCAACATTTCGTAATTTAAATCTTGCTGGTTACTCAGAGAAATAATAATTTATTAAGATAATCAATTCAAATATAAAGTAGGTATATAAGTATATAGCAATTATTTATTTTTCTTTCAAATCAAGCATACGATATTAAAATATTTAATTAATTTTAAACAAATTTATATATCGAATAAAAATATAAAGTTTAGATAGTCTGAAGTATATCTAACGATAGTGATAAACCGCCAAAGTTATTCATATATTACTTATATAGTAAAAGTTATGTTGAGTCATCAAATCAAATAACTCGTTAACATGCTGAGTCATAACAATTTAATTATTTATAAAATTATTTAAAATTTTATATAATAATAATTCTTACTTTTTATTTTAAGTATATTTTAATATATTAATTTCTTTCCTATGGAGTTAAAATTTTCTATCAACATTTTTTTTTTCATTTCCGTAAAAGAAATTTTATTAAAAGAAAATCCAAAAAAATTGAAATTAACAAAAATATTATGTGTAAAAATATATCTATATATACGTAATATATATCGTAAAAATATGTGATTGTTTTCTGTAAATCATATTAAATTTCTTACACCGTAAAGGTAGCTCGTGCTGCTGCTGCTGTTATTGCTGCATGTTTACTATATTACAGAACATTGAAAATCAAAAAGGCTAAATCAGAAATTTAATCTTGTGTACACACATATATAATCTGATGTATGTATAAAGTAGTAGGTACTATAAGAAACATATCAAGTTTGGAATTGGATATAAGGGCATGGAGAAGAAAAACCAGTTATTTAAATTTTTATAAGAAAAATAAAACGTGTGCATTAAACCATGATGTCATACCATTATCTTAGAAAGAGGGAAAACACCTGTTTTTTTATGCTTCATTCCCTTCATTTTCTTATAGTTAAAGTACAGATATGAAATACATATTTTTATTTAATTAATTTTGAAGAATAATTGATTTAAAATACGATATATTAGTTAATATTATTTATATAATCAAATTATCATTATAATAATCATCTTCTAACACTGAAATAACTTTTTACTTAGTCATAACTCTGGTTAGTAAAATGAATCTATATAGTGAATTTTATGTTTACCTACAATACAATTTAAGATGATGATTCATAGGGGATTTTCTAAAAAGTGTTGTAGATTAATCTTATTCATTTTCTTTGTTAACCCAAAAAAAACCAAAACAAATTACATATAAGATTTTGATGGCACATTTTAATGTTAACAAAATTAATGTTAACAAAAAATTTTAAATGCAATTTAGTCCCTCACAAAAAGCAGTTTTATAATTATTATATAAATTCTCAAAAAAAAAATTAACATAAAATAATTTTGTTGTTGTTAAGCGTTAACTGACTGACTTCTGGCTAACAAATTAAAAGAGTTTTAAAAAAAAATCCCCATTTCGTCTGCATAAAATATTTAATGTTCATCTGTTATTATTAATTTTTGTTGTTGTTGTTGTTAAAAATGCACTATGGACATTTTTTCCAGTTTCATAGTTTGTCGCCCTCATATTTAAATTATTATATTTCAAAAAAATTGTTTACTGTACATGCTTATATGGAAAAGAAGAAGTATATCTTAACACTTATTTGATTATACATATATGTATATATACTGAGCTGGGTGATGTACAAAATTTTATAGTATTTAAGTGATAGTAATGTCATATCTTGCGTGTCATATAATTTATTAAAAGATTAAAGTCAGATTTTATATAATAAAATAGAAAGTTTTTATCAGGGAAATTATTTTAACAGACTTTTTTGTATTTTAAGTTTTTCTATGAAGTGTTATAATGACTGATTAACTAATAAAACCTATTTTATATTGTCAGATTTTCAATTTCTAGTTTAATATGAATTAAAACATGCGCAACTATTTAAACAGTCTTCCAGGGGTGAAAAGCCAAAATTTAAGATTGTAAAATTGATTATTTTCTTTAACAGATATAATTTTTTTAATTCTAGGTTGGTTGAAAAACATTGAACGAAGAAGTTAGTTTACTATTCAGAAAGCACTCAACCTTCTTTGTCCAATAAAAATATAATCACAAAGAAATTTAATTACAAATTCATGATTGTATGTAGCTACTATAGTCTTATCGTCATTATAAATTTAATATAGCTCACTTTGAAGATTCTGTTCAGTTTAAAACAAAGTAAATTTTTTTTAAAAAAAGTTTGTAAACATGAAACATATACAGAACTTATTTATGAATCGAAAAATTCCAATCAATATTTTTCTTTATTATTGTTTTTTTTATTATTTATGATTTCCCAAATCAATAAAACTTTTACTATACCATAATAAAATTATATAAAACAACAATATTTATTTTGCAAGTTAACAACTCAGATTAAAAGATTAACAAAATGATTAAAATTTATTTTTCATTTTAATTAAGATTTTTAAAATAACGATTACAAAAATTAATGTCGCTAAACAAAACAATATTTGAACAGATCAATAAAATACTAAATTCTACCTACACTAAACAAAAATTCTTTTACAGATTCATAACAATTTTTTCTCATTATTTTTATTATGTACTTAAAAATTAAGGACAGTATGAAATTTAAAAAAGAGAACAAAAAAAATTCTAATTATGAAAAGGTAACTTGTAGGTGCATGTGAATCTTTATTCATATCAAAATGTGTTACAAGTTATAATAAAACAAGAAAATAATTTAAAATGCAAAAACAAAACAGCATACAGTAACACAAAAAAAATCCTTTTTTTTTAATTGAAGAACATTTTTTTAGCAGCTGGCTGACTTGCTGATGTATGCAAACAAAATATTTATTATATGTAAATAAAACCCACACAATCACCATATATTACTCCACATACACTACAGGATAATTGTATTAATGTATGTATACATATTCAAAAAAAAAAGGATAACATAAATACACAGGATAATATACACATACGCACTTGGCGAAATATCCAAAAAAAAAATATATATATAAATTTTTTGTATGTCAAGTTAATATGGTTAGAACAGAGGTTGTCGGCAATAAAGTGATAGCGGGGTACAATCACCATAAAAAGGAGCAAAATATGTAATCCTTATATGATAATATTTTCATTTGTATTTGTACATATATAAGTATTTCTTTTTTTACTTTAACATTACGATAGTATTTGTAAATATATGTGAAGGGTGTGTTTTTTCACTTAGAAAAAATAAATTTTTTTTTTGCAACTTTTATTTAATTTTTATTTCATTTTTATAAAATAAAATAATGAATTCTTCCAATTAATATATAGATGGTTTTAATTAGATTGTGGAAAACTATTAAAAGAATAAATTAACATATTTTTTAATATATATATACAAACCCAAGAATTTTAGATTATATGTAATAAAATATATTTTGGGTTATTAAAAAAAAAAGGACTATTAAGTGAAAAATATTGTAAAAAACGATTGAAAAATTGGGAAGAAGAAAAACTCACCCTCAAGAAAAATTGGAACAGCCATGTTTTTAGGCAATATCCTTTTTTTTATGTATATATTTAATTATATCCTTTTGTTAATTTCTTGTTTAAATACAAAATCACTTCATTACATTAAATTTTTTTCAAAAATATTTTTTATTCAATTTTCAATTGAATTTTTTATCAAATTTTCATTTCTTTAACATTTTATTTTTCCATTTATAAAACATAATTTTTTTTTTAGAACTTTTACAAAACTGAAATTCTTTTCTTTTTAATTTTATAATCGTTACACTATGTAATAAACATGTAAAAAAAAATTTATTCGACCAAAATAAAATGTATTTGTGTATAAGTATAGTTAATATTTTCTAATGTATATTTTCATATTTTGCAACCCCCTTGTTTACATTATACAGAAATTGAATAGGTTTTTTTTTCTTCTTCAAAAATTAATTTAAACGCGGAACCGTAGAGACGGATTTTTTAAAAGTCAACCGAACTCCACCGCGTTTACTTGAAAACTGAAATTTTATATGATTTGACTGGTTTATTTTTTGGACTTTTTGCTTTACATTGCTTTTGATTGCTGATTAAAAACTATATATTTTTCAGATACTTTTGAGAGCGAGAGAACATAAATTTTGCTGGATAAAATACATAAAAACAAATATGCATTTCTGAGACAAAACGAGCACATGGAAATACGTAAACATTAAATAAAATTATGCGACATAAAGTTAATGATGTTACTTAAATAGTTTCCTAAGAAGGAGTAGTAAATTTTTCCTAAGAAGCAGTAGTAAACTTTCTTAGATTGTCGTTTAAGTTAATAAAAAACAAAATAAGATTTTGTAGTATATAGAAGAATATATAAACATTGTCGCGAATTTTATTTAGTTAATTATTTAAATAATTATAATATCATTATTTCTTCATTAAATTTATTACATATTTATGCTCTCTATATCTCTATTTGATTGGTAGTTGGTAAATTTGGTAAATTAAAAAATTGCATAATTTTAGGAGAATTTATTTTTTTAATTTTGATGAAAATATTTGGAACACAGAAAAATGATTCTATATTGATTGAATGTAATAAAACTGAGTTTGCAATAACTAAAAACAAACTAAATTTTGTTAAATTTATCAGTCTTTTTTATAGCGCTCATCAATTAGTGCACTTATTTATTATCAGTTTATATCAGATTTATTTGATTTAGTTATAAATCAGTTTATAATTTACTATATAAAAAAAAGTTGGCTATTTACTATTTGTTTCCACTTGAGAAATAAGTGATAGGACTTTTTTATGTAAATAAACAATTACTTTATTAGATAATAGATAAAATCAATGATAATAGTCGGTAAAATTTACTTTAATGATTTTTGCAAATAATATTTTATCTTTTTTCTTTTGAATTATCATAAGTTCTAGCTATAGTTTATTACTTCATAAGTGGAAATCCTATTTGTTCACTTATATTTATTAATCGAATGGAATTTAGCTAAAACAATTAATAATTTTCTATTATTCTTTAAATTTTATTATAATTTATAAATTTTCATTATTAATAATACAATTTCAAATTTTCGAAATAATATTTTGGAATTTAAATAAAATAAAAAGAATTTTCAGATTTTCAGTTATTACTTTTTATTGAATTACTTTAATCTTGAAGCTAAATTTAAACTTTAATCTTTTTTGTTACTAAACAATATCAATTTAAAACTGTTGTTGAATATCTATTCTTCATATTTTGGTGCAGGACTTTCACTTTTTGAATAATCACGGATTGGAGAATAAAACTAAATCGAAAAAAAAATAAAATATTTTATATTTATGTATATTATCAATTTAAAGATTTGTGAATATTGTTTTACTTTATATTGCTTATCCTTGTAATGTTGCCATGGTTCTGGGTTAGTTTTACGATTCCATGTTACATCAGGATTACGAGTAGCCAAACGGAGGGTATAATAACCTGCACCAAGCATACCTACTGCAACGCAAACATATAATGGAATCAACTGAAATTTTTAAAAACATAATTATCTAAAATAATATTATTCTTTTTCTAGTTTTAAAATCCATGTATAAATAAAATTTATCTGTTTCTTCGTGTCAAAAATATTGTATAGAGAAAAAAATTTGTGAACAAACTGTCAAAAATCAAGATTATGTAAGGTTTTGTAAGAAAAAGAAAATTATTTCTAATTTTAATTTACTAATAGCAAAATTATTATAAAATTTCAATTATTTCTTACCGCTGGATTCTTTTTGATGCTATTCATTCCCATTCCCTGCATGATGGTAATTTTTTTCGAGCCTTTTTTCTAAGCAAAAATTTATTATAAAATACTTTTTTATTGAATATGAATTGTTCAATACTCAGGAAGAACGAAGAAGTAAAATCAGCAGAATTATGCAGGGGAAGTAAACACAAAAATATAATCGATCTATATCGCAAAAATAATAATGGAACTAATCGATTCTAAGTGTTGAGAAAAAATTATATCGAAATTTGCAATTGGGTAAAAGCTTTTTACCCTTTGCGAAGAATTTATTTCTATCGTAACTTTAGGTTTATGATTTAAAAAAATTAAAAAGTCAAATAAATATGTTACCATATTTTTTGAGCGTTTAGGTTTAGGTGTAAGTAGGGCTAAAGGGTAAACACAAGTTAAAGAATCGATTAAAAATAAATTATTTACCATTGGCGTTATAGATACATTTTCTGAACTAACCCCTGTGTGGATCCCAGTGTGGATGTATAGTTTTCTGAGGTTGATGTCTTTACTATATAAATATTCTTTGTGTTTCGTTATAAATCGTCTATCAGAACCAGGGACTTTTTGCATATTTTGAATATTAGTTCAAATTCAAACTACTCTAATTGCAGTTTTCCAAATCATAATTTCCATAGTGAACAGTTTCCCTATAACTAAAAATTTCCCTAATATTGAATAAAGTTACATCATTGCAGAAGTATTATGCGGAAAAGTTATTAGCATTAATTATTAGAGTAACCCATTTTAGAATTTATGAATTTATTTAATTGTAATTAATAATAAAGCAATAATCAAAGTTTAGCCAGTATATTAAAGAAAATTAATGAAAATTAGTACTAACCTTTGATTTTCTATATACATATATGAAACATAACTGCTGCTGCTAATTAGTAATTCAGAATGTATCAATAATATAATTCGTCGCATAATTAAGTATTTTAATTATTTGCCACATTTTTAAAAGCAGTTACTTTTATTAATGATTATCATCACAATTACACAAAGTTATGAACCGACATTAAAATAATTAAAATTATGTAATTTAAGATTAATTGATTAATAAATTCACTTTCGATTAAATCTACTTAAATTTAATAAAACAAAATTACTGAAGTTAAATAATATAGTAAACAATTTCAATGATAACTTTTCATCATGACATGATAGCGAAAAAAAAAATTATCTAGAAATGCAAGTAAATGAAATCACTTTTTTCACCTATAAAATTTCTTTTTACCGAAAAAAATAAATACGAATTTTATTAAAATAATTACTAAATTATTCATTAAACA